>OZ023212.1:21716186-22316186 GCA_963995525.1 Escarpia spicata
GCATCAGTTTATATTTCAATAAGCAATTCCAAAGCATACCATTCCAATTCCATTGATATATAATTAAACAATTCAAGTAACAATAAACAAATGTCCTCAATTTTAATTATGTTATCTGTTGTTTGCATGTATACTCTTGTGCACTGAGATTGTATTTTCGAAACTGTATTCCTAACATTGTTTTGCTATCGAGTACAGGCAGGGATTTTCAGCCATTTCAGTTTATTTCCTAATGCAATGCTGGATTTCTAAAGTGTGCAGCTTTGTCAAGCAACTGATACATTATTTTGTAACATCAAATGTTTACACTATTGATATCACAAGCCTTACCTTGTATTTGTGTTGTGGTCAATGGTGGCCAAGTGGAGTCTGGCTATGATGCCTTGACGGCTGAACTTGGGTGCATACTTGAGGAAGAGGGCATGTAAGCTTTCCAGTTCACCAGTGTGAACACACTTCGTAACCCTCTCTATATCATACAGTAGGCAACAGTCCAGTATAGCTTTCTGGACAGTGAAGGCTACTGTACCTTCAGCCTTGTTTTCACTTCTTGTTGTGTATGCGTTGCATGACTGCACTTCCGGTACAACTCTGCGCCTGCTGTCCATGAATGGAATTCCTGATGTGATGGAGGAGCGAGATCCACATCTCCTTCATCAAGTGGGGATCACCATCACAAGCTGATGCGCAATACCACAGGTGGTTGGCAATTGCGCCTATCAAAGGGACAACTTCAACTTTCTAGGCAGGCAACAACCTTTATTTCTTTCTCTTTCTAATCCTGGGATGTCTGTCAGTGGCAAGTGTGGTGATCTTCACCCCATGGTCAGTCAAGTTGTTTAAGCAGCGTTTCAAGCCCTCCACTTCCATCCAGTAACTGTTCTTGACCTCTGTGACCCGAACAGTTTCTTGAGCAATGATGAGTTGGCTGTCAGTGTCCATGATGAAGTAAATGCCAAATGTAGCGTTGTGTCCTGGATTGTCATATCTTGCATCGTCTGATGCGACCACGCTCTGTCCGGCCAGAGCTGACATGATGGCCTCTGAATGGCATGTCCTCTATCTCTGGCAGTATGTATGCCCGCTGTATGTTGTAGCACTGGCGGGGTGACAAGGCACATAGGTTCATTAGGTTGACCAAATTGTACACAGTGAATGAATGTCCAGTCAGGAAGAGGACGCTTGGTATCAACAAGTTACTCTCATAAATGCTACCAATCTTGGGTTGTGAGTGCCACATGAACGAGTGGCCATCAACACATTCTGTGGTCACAACCACTGCAAATCTAGTCACTGTGATGCTAGGCTTTGATATAAGTGGTTTATTGCAGTTTGGTGTTTTAGCAGGTGCAGAAAAGTGAAATGATGTTTTTCTCACAGATGACAAACTTTCTCTCTTTCCCATTAGTGTAAGAACCGCTTGAGTCATCATCAGTGATACCGCTGTCACATGCTACAACATATTCTGCATCACTCGCTTCAATGTTTCTCTTCTCGCTGTTGCAGACAGAATCGTCTGAAGATGGCGATAGTGAGACTGGGACATCCGAAGGGCGTCTATATTGACAGAACTGCCATGGTCAGGGTCAGTCGGAGAAGGCGTGCTAGACTGCGATGGCAACTTTGCATACCCACGGTCATGGTGAATGTTCAATGGAACAACAGTATTGTCAGTATTAACTACTGCATCGACAAAGTGTCGCACTGGCGACACTACCACTGGCTTCCTTTATGTTTTGACACTACAGTTCGATGGCACTACAAGTGACATTTGTATTACCACGAGGGACGATGTCATCTCGTGTGCTAAATCCTTTGCTGGATCCTTCGAAGCTTGCGCTCGGTATTAGGCCCTATGGTTGTGTGGATACTTCTGTTATATATTATGAACAAAATTACACAATCTTGCAAATATTAATTAAAATTGGAGCACAAGTGCGATTTACAAGTGACTTTTTCAACGTGTTTTTTTAGTGGATATATGTGTGTTATCTTTAATTTTCATGATTAAAATGCATGTGCACTCAAATGTGTTTAACATTTGAACTTTATAAATACAAAATACATATTTATTAATCTTTGCGGCTTTTTCCTGTGACGTTATTTCCTTTTTTCCTTGTTAGGCTTACATTCAAAAGTCAATAAATTACATACAATGTCCTTGTTATTAAAAGCATACATTGGTGTTTGCAGTCATGCAATCTATATCAGGAAAAAAGTTGGTATGATAGCATGCTTGCTAAATTGTCGCCTCAAAACTGGAGCATCAATTCAGGGTCCATTGTTACGAGCCAATATTTGAGACACATAAATTAGTATTAGGCCTACATGGTGATTGACTTTAGTTGACTGATGTGAACCTATTTACTATGCCAATAACTAATTATATCAGATATGACTACAGTGTTTTGTTGTATGCTATTGACTGTATAACAAGTATTTTTAAGGATTTAAATACTTGTAATGTCACTTAATTAAATGCGGTTACATTTTATAGTATTTGAGCAGTCCAACTTCAATAATATTTGTCTTTAACTATTTCTTTTAAATTAATACATTCCAATGACAATGCCTACAATACATTTTTGACAGGGCTTGGTCCGGACTGTGACTAATGTTGATTAATAGATGACGACACTATTTCGCAAAACGTTATACTGGCTACGGTAGCCGACATTTATTTTTGTAATTATTTTGAAGGTTATTTTCCCCATATTTCCCCACCAGCAACTAAGTCGATAACATAGACTCGTAGATGTAGACGTTGCGGTATTCCGACGTAGCAACACGCCGGCACAAATTGCTGTAAACTAAATCGGCGGATTACAAGCACTCATTATTCCCAATTATATCATAGTATTCACACGTATTTGTACTTTATCACATTCACATTTGTTATTACATTTCAATTTTGAATACGTCATATTTGTATATATGCAGACTTTGAACTAGAACTGCGGGACTATATAGTGGTCGTAATGATACCTGACGGAACTCGTGAGTGCCGAGTCACCTTGGCAACAACAAGCTGGTTTCGGCTTGTTATTTCCTACGCGCCGCTTCACCCTCCAAATAAGGCAATAATGTCGAACTTCCAGGTCGATTTCGTTTAGTTTTACTTCATCGGTGCATAGTTATATGTAAACAAATCGACTGAAGATGGACCTGTGACTTTAACCGAGAATTATGTTTCGATGTTCAATGTCTTTTTATGCTCTTCACTTTCGTATTTAGGCTTGCAATCGGCGTTTGAAAGTGACCACCGCAGACTTTTGCCAATCTTGCCGCCGGCGAACACGTCAAATTCATCATCTATAACTTTTTTTTTTCTGTTGGAATCCTTCTGTGGAAGTATGTGAAAAGTTGCTTACTAACACTTATAGTATATCTAGTAGCCACGCAATGCATTAAATTGTTCTGTTTTTATGTGTTTGTATGCGTTTCGTCGGTTTTTCTGAGAGCTACGCTGCGTCGCCTATCGAATTGCTGTATACAGGTTTGGGAGACATCTCGCCAATCAAACCGGATGTACAACCACACGCTCCTAGAGCATGATGGCGGCGCCCTGTGCCGATAGTAGCTACGTTTGAAAAATTATTTAAAATATACCGTGACGCTGTACTTGTCAAATCTTGGTGACATGTACTCTAAATGGTATGTTCTTATGTTTGGGCTGTGGTTGTTCAATCGTTTCATTTCCCCTTTAAGTATAGGGGAGACCTGGGCTAACTGTTTCAATGTTTTGACACTTTTTATGACAAGTATATTAGGTTATATTATTTGTTCAACGTGCACATGTAATTCAGTATTTGTATTAAATATGGCGTCGTTTTAATGGTATTTTTTTACACTTCGATATTTTTGTCTTCTTAACTGATTGTTTGGACAAAGTTTCCGCTGTGGACTTCCAACAAGCTGCTGCAGAATGTGTTACTTTTACAGTTATAGTTTTGTAAAACGCCTCTGTGACAACGTTCCTCTGAATATACAACTAGCACCGGTCTTCCTTACTTTTTGATACCCACAAGTCAGATAGTTTGGTGATTTTACCTAAATCTGAATACAGTACCAACAAATTCAGGGAAATTGTGCAAATGTTGGTGTACGCGTCGTATCTCGAATTAAGTTATACAATAACATACAACAAGACATTGTGTTCCGATTGCATTAGCTATAATACATTTCTACTTTTATCCAGAAGGGGGCCAATGAAACGCCTGATCCAGAATTAAGGCTAAGTAAAATACACCGTACTCCATATAGAAGACACGAAAATAGTCTCCTGCCCAGAATCCAAAAGAAAGTAACGGCCTGGTGGGACCAGGCTGTTCTGTCGCGCGCGATTAATGTGTCCGTGGTCCCAACTAGTATCCATCCGCTTCTAATCGGTAAAGAGTACCTAAACAAATGTGGAGTACATGTTTGGGATGGCATGGGGACAGTTCTGAGTAGATAAACATGGTTGGTTTAATGTTTTCGAGCATTAATGAACTGTGATTTTTTTTAAACGGCAGCATTTAGTCGCAAATCATTTGCGTAAGCACATACTATATAGTGGTCGTTAGGCTGAACGCGTCAACATTGCAGTCTGTCACCGAATTGGGCTAAGTAAAATATATGGAACGACCGCTGTCAGGTGTGGATGTATTGTTGTTGTGGATAAACAAGGTAAGTTCAAAGTTAATACGTGATCTGAAGTGAAAGTTAAATAAAATCGTAGAAAACCTTTTTCTAAGAACACCATGGTGGGAAACGTTGCAAACTAATTATTTCATCTTGGTCGATCCGTCCTGTAGGTCACTGCCGACTTTTAAAAAACGTTAACAAATGTTAACCTGCATACATCATTACCTATATGCTTGCTTATTAACACATCCTTTTGAGACATAACATTGGGACTTATTATGCATGTATAGACACACATGGAATGTTTAAGTGTAATTTAATACCTTGCTTACACAAGAAAACAAACTTACAAAGTCACGTAAGCATTATATTAGTTCGTCTGCTCTATTCTCGTGTCGTCATGGTGAGGATGGCTTTAATACAGGGCCTCAATTTTCGTCTTACATCAGCATTGTATTTCAGAACACAAATGTTACCCTGTGAAATTGGAACATAAGCCAACGTCTTTGTCATAAAGCAATGATTCAACTCCCTGAACTTGTCGTCGTAGCATGTTAAGTATTGTGTAGTGCGTGCATAGATCTGATGCAAGGCGTCAACCTGGGACCGGTTAGATCACGGCTTGCCAGTGCTTGGGTCGCACGCACTAGAGCTACAGGTGAATTTTGAGTGGTGAACATTGCAACACGAATAACAAGAACAACACAATAGGTACCACACAATTGACCAGAGCTAATATTGTCACAGTAGCCACAGGAGTCACCCATGATCGACCGCCAACTCGATGACCTGATGATCACTGCAAGACAAGACCGCCATATTCATGTTATGTGGTGACAGTGACACCGCCAGGAACGTTATCGGGAACACAGTGAACACACTGAATTGAAATACATACCAACACGCGTGGAAGGGCCTACTTTAACCAGCAATCTGCACGATGTGAAGGTAAGTTCTTATATAGCGCAGTCCTCGGGACTGCTCAAAGCACTTTACACTTTACTCCCTGGCAGACCTGTTCAATCGAACACCATCTCAACTTCTTTTGGAAGTAACCAGCCACGCTGCAATTAATGCGCGAAGACTATGCGTGCACAAATATCCACCATTGTCTACAGCCATGTACTCATTCATACAGCTGAGTGAACTGGAGCAACGTAGCGTGAACGAAGTTGCCCAAAGTTCAATACTGCAGCACAGGATTCGAACCCGGGTTCTCTCGGTCGAAAGTCCGGAGACCTAGCCAAGTGCTGCACCACTGCGCTCCTATATGTGCACAGTGGCAATCCCTGTTCAGTGTTGATAAAATGGATTGCCCATCACCAACCTACCAAATAGTTGGCGTATCTTAATTAATATAAGTCCTAAACAGATAAAGTGCTGCATGAACTTATCCATAAAAGAGATATAGTAACACAGTCACACCGGGGGTACCGAACGGATGAAGCACACAAAATAACGAGGGGGACGCTGGCAGATATACATACATAGCAGACTCAACAAAGCAACGAATGTATCCACCAGTATATGACACAATACGTTGCTTCCTCGCCATCTACTTCGGACCAAATCCCGCGTATTGTCTGACTAATACAATAACTTTATTATTTTAAAATCTTACTGACATACTCCAAATAATACATGAAGAAAGAGTAAACCACATCGTAACCAGAATGTGGAAGTATTGCCATTTCTCCATAGTAGGCCCTACCAACTGAGCCTAACTCTACTAGACTCTAGTAGAGGTAGCCAAACCATTGCTTACAGTGTTACACCTTATTGCAACGATGAACCGCCGAATGAAGAACGCCGTAACCCAACGAAACATTAGGTCTTAGGTGTTGTTTCTCCATATAGTCCCTTTCTGGGGCTAACCCAGGAGTTGTGCAATGCGCATTGCAAAGGATGCGTGAAACTGAATTTGACAACCAATTTTAAAAGACAAATAAAAGAAATGATTATGTAAAACAAGTGCAATAATTTGTGCAGATTAAAAACACAATATCTGTCTTTATCTATAGTCTGGTAAGGTGGGCTGGAGCAACAAGGTGGATGGTACTCAGAGCTTGTTGGAATGGGTGTAGTGTGGGTAGGCTTAGTTGCTGGGGGAGTAGATTCCAAGCTGTTATAACTCTAGGATAGAATGGGTATGCGTATGTATTTATGCGTGCATGTATTTGTATGTATTTGTTTGGATCGCTGTTTCGTGTACGGGAGCATGGGACTACAAGATGCTGTGGTAGGGTAATGTTCAGGAAGTTGTTTTATTGTGTAGAAGAAGGTAAGTTGGTGTTGTAATCGTCTTCTTTCTAGAGTCTGCCAACCAAGTATGTTTATCCACAGTTAGAGGCCCAACTACGAAAGATGGGCAAATCATGAGCGAACGAGCGTGTGGTGTTTTTGCTGTAGTTGTATAATTATCATCAGAAACATAGCACTGCGCTTCTTTGACGATTTATTCGAATGTCGCGTGACAGCACCGGCGGTTAATTAGAATCAATGACTTGGCGCAGTAAAAACAGTCACGGTCGGACTCACGCTCTCAACCGCCGACCGCTAGCTGCTGACAAAAGCAAGACAGCTCTCACTTCGACTTTCCCATCGGCGTTTGACTACAGTACCCACTGCGTTGTGTACCGTTTGGTGACCTCAACAATAATCCAGAAGATACTGGCCTTGTCAACTGTGGATGTTTTCTGATAGCGTCAGCAAGCTTTGTTGTGGGGCAAAGTCCTGCGCTATGCCGTCAGCTTGTGTACGTTGTTGAACCAACCTCAATCCCAGGGTACAGCAAACATATACACTTATACAGTGTATGACGCACAAGCGAACAGTTTATTATGATGTCATTACCATGTGGTAAAACCAAAGACTATAGAAGGGTAAAACGGCAACAGAGTAGGCCAAGGCAGATCTACTCCAATGCAGGAAATGTATTCCCAATACGCAGTAATAAATTACTAATTTCAATTAGCAGTTACATTTTGGCATATACACTAGTTATGTGTAGTCAATGTTTAGGACGAATGTGAGTGCGGAAGTGCGGGTGGGAGTGTGGGCGTGCGTGTGTACATATGTCTTCGTGCGAGTGTGCGCGTCTGTGCTATAATTCTGGAAGGCATTTGGCATTCATTCTTGAGATAAGACTCTTACCATAATCTGCCCTAACTTTGAGCCAAATGGGCATGGCCATGTCCGCTCACATACGTCATTGTACTCATTTGTGATTTAATTTCTTAACTAGGGGGACTTTCTGCATAGCCGTTTGATGTTCGGCATGTTCGTACCCATTTTCAAGACAACTGTTTCAGCCAACGTTGCGCTAATAATGGCCACCTCTTACAATTATTGGTAACGGAACAAACAACCTCGCTTTAAAGTAGCTGATAAAGACTTGTACTTGTAAGAAGACGAACCACACATTGACGTCGACAAAATATTCGTAAATTTAACAATAAATTTGTATTCATAGTAATTATATCAAACACAGTTGGTAGAAGATCGCAGCATGTAACACGTTGGCAGTTACACCTGTATATGATATATATAAATACACTTGTGGTCATGGACACTCCCATTAAAGAATTTATAAACTTTAATATGTTTCCAGTTCCTTTCTTGGTAGTTGATGTTGTTCTATTTGAACAATTATGACAATTCGAAAAGTTTGGCTGTGTCGTGGCTGAATGAAATTTTATTTGGTTATAGTTACAAATGTATCACATATACGGCCTAAGAACATAATTGTATTGCAGAGTAACTCGGGAGATTCTCTGGAAACACCGCGGTATTTCTTATTACGAGTCAATTACGATGTCAGTAAATTATAAAATGTGAGGAAGAATGAACGGTTTCTTGGAAGAAAAATATCAAACAACTGAAACGTTACTGTTACGTGTAGGTGCACGCAAGATTCGTCACCCAGGCAACACAAACAAACCATTTTTCTAGGCAGGAAAAATGAATCATTATCGATTGCAATAAATGTACAACCATTTATAATAACAGAAGACCCATCGAAAGTGTAGAACCTACAATAACTACGCAGAAGCACCCGCGATACCAAACAACAGTTATTAGTACACACCGGTGACGCTTTATACACGCATACACACTGCTTTATGGGGTATTACAGGAAGACCATGAGTTCCACAACCGTTCGTCGTTCCAACAGTTATCAGACTTCTCTGAGGCCACAAGTCAGACAAAAAGCACCGCACCCGTTGACAGTCACAGTAAACACTTGACACTGGGTTGTTGATTGGTATCACGGCGTGTGTGAGGACAAGGTCAATGCTACCAACTACATTCGAACATTGTCCGCTTAATCCCATTCAGTTCATACGTGTGCCAACACAACTAGCTGCATTAAATTCGTCTTGAAGTAACATTGTCTTCTTATACGGGTTACAATTCTCTGAGAACGATACAAAGCAAAGAAACGGCGTACAAACAACAACATACAGTCACCGTTAACGAATACCGTCCATTTACATATATGTGCCAATTTTATCCTGATTTAGCGACGCCCGCAAATGTTGATGTTGACAAATTCGGTCATCACACGCCCTGGTATAAATACTAGCGGGGGATCGTTCTGGATCCAGTACACAGACATATCACACCAAGAACAGCATCAGGGACGTCAAGGAAGTCTTACGTGTAACTAAAGGCGTGGTACCAAGATCGTTTCTTGAGGATCACGGTGTAAATTTTAGTGAACGACGCAGTTTGGAGAGAGCGTATAGAGGAACGTACCACGATTGGAATACACCGAAACAAGGAGACGCCACAAAACACATGTAAATACTTTTCCACACGTATCTTGTTTCTATATTACTAGCAATGATATCTTTGACTAGGTGTATTTAAATGACTTTCCGTAAGTTTCAATAAAGCAGGGTCTATGATTTCTCAATTATGAGAAAAATATTAACATAATATATAGACCCTGTGTAATTGTTTAAACCGAAGCTCTATGTTCCTCATTCTTAATAAAAAAAATCAGTACCCGAATAAATCTGTTGAAGGAATACTATCAGCCAAATCGCGTTTAATAAGCCAGATAAGTTGTTAGCAATTTTAAAGCTGAGTCCACAATATGCTCAAGTCGTAAACTTAACATTGAGATTGTAAACGACTGCTACTGTCAGTTATTGTGGAGGCAAACGTTCCTACCAGTCATTGGCGTATTTAGGGGGGGGGGGGCGAGGGGGGCAGTCGCCCCCCAATGATAGCAGCTACCCCCAACATTCGCACGGCAGCTGTCAGCTCTTGTGCGCTGGACAGGGCAGTACTCGCCCGTCCCCCCCCCAAATGAAAAATCCTGGATACGCCACTAGAACTTCAGTGGTTCGCTGCCTCGAAGACTCAAACGGCTGTTGGAGATTTTCAGCGAAAATCCGGGAGATGTGCCTGTGTTCCGGGAGATACACCCACAATCCATTAGACTCCCGGAAATTCCGGGAGAGTTGGCAGATATACGTATGTGTGTTATAGGCCATACTGCATGTGTAATCCGTATAGTCTACATCTTCGAAACTACAAATTCAGGTTTCATACTGGCGTGCGCTGCTACGTGTGCATGCATACACGCTTGCACCAGTGGACCATGCATGCATGTTTCAACGAACATGACCTCGTGCCGCCCACGCAAGCACGCCGCTGCTCGTCTGTCGTCATGTATGCACGTCAACTGACACGCAGCCGGCCTACCTCGCGGCGGTGTCTGAATTATACATATTGACTGGTCCACGTGCATGCACGACGCCGAACACGTGCTGCCGCAGCCAATTATCTCTCACACTTCCGTGGCTAATAAGAAGCTGACAAAGCAACTGCGCTCGTGTAGGAGTTTCTGGGAATGTTAGCAATGTTAGCTCAGCAGTGTTATTATACGGGTTGTTGGGTCTAAAGTGTGCTGTATGGATCGGTGATAATAAGTACTGTGATGGATGTAGGGCCTACGTCCGCGCGCGCGCGTGTGTGTGAGCGTGCGTGCGTGCGTGCGACCGTGGGTGGGTGCGTGTGGGTATATATGTGTGCGTGCGTGTGTGGGGCTAATATTGGATATGCAATGAAACAAAACTGAAACAACGATGAGAAAACTATCATCATGTTATCACGTACATGTGTGTCGTGTGCGTGTATGTTGTGTCTATGTGCGTGAGCGTGTATTATTTGTGCAAGAACGTGTAACAAGTCTACGGAGATGCGTCGAATCAAGTAGGTCCGGTCTATATCCAGTCCTTAGACAAAAAAACAGACAGCGAACAACAATGCAGAATGGGTACATAGGCCTATCGACGGTATCTACTCCACTATAGCCTGTGACGTAACTGACCTACTTCTGTCACATCCTTGTGTAAATCTAAACAGCCAGTTCAGGAATGTGAGGCAGCGGCCAACATCGATGACAAATTATTCGATGCTCTTTTCTAAGTAATTTCAGCGGTAACTTGTGGCACATACCCATATTTGCATAGACTATCTATAGTCAATGTATGAATAGTTATTGAAAGACGTATACTTATTTTTCACCTGGTTCATTAATTACTATAGAGTAGGATTCCATCATTTTTAATAATCATGGTTATGAAAACAAACCGCTATGTCAGCTTTATGTGGTAGCTTGAAAACACAAAAGCCCCAGCGTAAATCCCAGTCGCCCCTATGTGGATACTCTGGCCTTGCACATGTTTTACTGTAAAATGTGCATTAAAATACTGACTCCACGCAAGCCGTTGTTACTATAATTAACTTACGTAGTTAAGTTTTAAAAACGGTGTATGTTATAACATTTTCACTGCCCAAATGTCTTGTAATCAACCGCAATTCAGAGATATAATTTGACTGTCATCAGGCTTATTCAAAAGTTTCGCCCCCAATGTAATGTTTACATTGGATTCTCAAGGTACGGCGACTACATTACTTTCCTTTTAGGATCATCACATATAGTATAACAATCAAACATGCACCCGCCCAACGAAAAGCCTTGACATCATGTGTATGCAATAACATCATAATAAACGCCGAATAAACTAATCAATATGCACTCCCACCCACGGCAGCGACCACGAGAGCAGCGTGTGTGAGCGGCATGCTACAGTCGTGTTGCTATTTCCGCGGATCGCCCGTGTTTACAATCGCAGCCACCACCGCCGCCGACGCCGCCGCCGCTGCGAAACAATATAAAGGGCTGCGGGTCGCACGCGCAGCAGATAACTTTCACGAGTACTGGTGGGAGTGTGGATATTTGCTGTAGCACCGGTCGCATACACATTGTTGACAAAATGAAGTCGGCTGTTTTCAGAGGGTATTCGACAGAGTCGGTGGACTCTGACACGTCAAACATCGAGGCGGAGTTGGACAGCGTGAGGCCGAGACAGCGATACTGCAGCTGCGCGTCCAACATGAAGCGGATCAACCGGGAGAGCATCACGGACGAGTTCCAGATGCGAGCAGACGACCCGATCCCGGAGATCCCGACTGGAGGGGCTCGGATCAAGGTAAGAGTCGTTGTCATGATGATGATAATGGTTATGGGTGGATTCGTCGTCGTAATGATGTGATGTCATGTGGTGGTTATCCTTAAAACAATGTGATTATGCTCGTGGTTTTATACTGTGGTTGTAATTATTGCTGTAATTATCTAGTTGTATATGGCTTGCGTTTAGGTCAATGTTATACTTAGAGGTTATAAATCAGTCAGACCTTTGCAATGGCATATCCCGATAGCTGCACGATAACCTATACATAGGTCGGGTCCAGCTGCGCCGGAATATAACTGCATTATTCACGGCTATTCGGCAGCGTGATTAATTCCGCACAGCGCGTCGGTTAACGTTAACACTGTAGGTTTAATACAGCGCCCGGCCGGCAACGACAACGCGATTGATTTTTCGCCAATTCTGGCAGCTCTTTGTCGGCTACAGCGACTTCGATCATCGTCCGCTGATCACAACGAATGCACAGAGACGAATACAAACCTGTGAAACATGATCATGTCGGTCGTTTGACCAGGATCACGCTGCCACTGACACAGCATGCTTAACTGTCATACCAGCGATTAATTTTACATAGCATAGCCATAGAACGTAATGCCAAATGTCAGTCCCCACAATATTCAACCGCTTTCGATGCTTATGTTAATACCCCAGTCTATAAGGCAAACAAAGGACCCGCGGGTCGAAAGTTCATCGTGTCTGGGTGACGGCGACGCAAGCTCACAAACGGCGACAGCAATCTTCATGGAAACATCATATTTCTGTAATAAAAGCAGTCAAACATTATAATATTATTATATGCATCCATATATTATATTCCAGATACCGACGATTTATCTAAATGCATGATGTGGGGACTGCGGTAAATCTTGATTGTTGTAAGACGTTGTGCACTTTAGGCACAATATGCACTACTCAACACCTTTGTGAGAATCTGTGTGTACGTTTCCGGAGAGTATTATATGATATTTGATCGCACACAAAGTAGGGATAAAAACGCCGCATAGCACAGAGGAATGTTACCAAGGCCTTGAATGCGGGCATCAATCACGACGGCACGCGTCAACAGAACAGCTGTCGCCGGGCTCTCTCGCGACCCGCCCCTGATGGGACCCGTGACCTCGGCCCGCAGGTGTCAATAACACATCCCGGGCGGTTATGTTGTCGAGCTTGTGCCCGGTCGAAGGAGTGGTCGTTGCAAGTCGAAAATGACCAGAAACCCGATGCTGGACGCAAGTCACGCTAATGCGTTTCTGTGGACTGAAGGCAAATCAATATTACCAAGCTACAAGATCATTATACAGTCAAGACTACGATTTCCTACCGTTTATAAGCCAATAACCTTATGCTAGCATTGGTACGTTTTCTATGATTAGGCCTAAATGTAAAACCCACACTCCTCCTATAACGACGTTGATTTTACCGTATGAGAATGATTTATCAGCGACAGTTATAAATAGCAACGCTCACGCAGTTCTCCGCAAACAAGCGCACGTGAAGAGCACGTGGTGGGTCAGAGGTTACGTGGAAGGTCGGGGGGGTTACGTGCGTAGCCAAACGTTAGGCGCAATCGACGTAAACACTTATCGCCGCCGAGGTCGCCGAACCACGCAGGTTAAAAGCGCCTCTTGACAAGACTCCTGCTTAATCCAACGTTTATTAATAACGTCCAGCAAAGGTCAATACACAGCATTTAGGAAATTGTTGCTTTACTGAAACACGATATCCTATGTAAGAAATTGCTGCATTAGAATTGGCGTGTTTGAGAGATCTCCCGTCGTTAGACTACTCCTACCACAACTAGACTGTACAGGTTATAATATAGTAGGGCTCTATATAGCTAACTTGTGACAATATAAGTGACGTGTGTGCTAATTCTTGCAGGTCTATTATGCGGGAGTGTGTTACACAGACAGTCAGATGCGTCGAAGTGGACAACGCAGACCAAACCTAAAGGGCATCCTCGACACCTCCCTCTTTCCTGGTATGTATCATTGTAGTTGATCTTTGTGGAATTTGTATTCACTGATAACTTGTAATCGACGTGTGCGTGCGTGCGGTGGGTGGATGTGCATGCGGTGAGTGCGCGCGGATTCGTGTGTGACGTACATACATACATATTGGTTTTCTAATTGTCTTCTTCCATGTGAAAATAATATATTTTCCTTATTACTATATTTACTTAGATTCTTCCAACTTTTCTTATCTTGCAGCCTCTCATTTCTCCTGCAGGTTTGAACCATACACTCCATCTCACACTTGACATTTCTTACGGTCTTTCTTCATTGCTAATATTTCTGTTACTTCTGCAATACGCATGCTCAACATTGCAATATTTCATGGAACAGACGAAATTAGCAAATGAAAACATCACGCGCGTAACTGGTATAATTGTGTTTTATTTATTCTTATTCAAAAAAAATGTGAGATATAATGTATTACTTGTGCCACCACCTGGTGGTGGAACATTAATGAGAAATAACACAAGTGGGTGTAGAAATGGTGTTACTAATGCCTTGCCAACTTGTATTTTCCAGGGTACGAAGTGGCAGGAATTATCGACGATCTTTGCCCCACTGTTGGCGACAACAAATTCTGCATTGGTGACAGGGTAGTTGTCTATCCTGACTGCGAAGAAATCTCAGATTCAGGGTATGTTTTCTTTTTATCTGTAGTGTGCAGTAAATAACATTTATTTTCTGTTGTATTAATAATTTATAGACCTTTAATGTGCACATCAGTAGAGCCCAAAGAAACATTTCCAATGGTCTGCAAGTTAAACAATCATACAAGTTGCCCATATAACTCAATGCAAATAATCACCTTTAAATGCTGATTGGAATTCTAGGAAATATTTATACAGATATTTCTCTTACGTAAGTCAATGGAAGATGTACTATTTACAATCATTCGTTCAATTATACATTGTTCACAACTGAAAGTGTTACCAGTGATTTAAGTCTTTGTTAGTTTGTTAAACACGACACATTGTAACGACAATCAGCTAAATGACAATGCATACTGTATAAAGAACCATCATACTTAATTAATTAATTGTTTTATATTATTCAACATTCCCAGGTTCATTTTAGCTAATATAGTTCTTATTAACATATAAACATTTCCAAAAGACTTTCACTAATCAGTTGTATTGACAAAGCCATCTCAAGAAGTGTCAATGTTATCAATTGATAACATTGGCAAGAATCTCTGCAACTGTTTTAAAATGTTGACTATGTCACTAAGAACTGTATTATAATACGTTACTGTGGGTTAACTCAGTCTCTGTCTCTGCAGTTATGCCGAATATGTCACAGTAAGGAACACACTCCGCAACCTTGTCAAAGTGCCGGACAGTCTTTCCCTGGAGGTGGCTTGTCAGTTGCCCTGTGGTGCTCTCAAGGCATTCTCAGCTGTTAGACGAGCAATACCAATCGTGGAAGAGAAGAGCAGAGAACACACAGGTACACCTGTCAAACTACACACTTCTCACTTCAACGTACAAGATATAAGCAAATCTTTGTGTTAAAAAGATATTCTGATTTTTATGGCTATTATTTAATATTGAAAGCTGAATTTTATATAAAATACATCATGCTTACAAGGGTGGAAGTCTATGGCCTTAGCGTGACGAAGTGTTACATGGGGATGGGGGTCTATGGGTAAGTAAAACAATAAATGTTTTGTCTTCAAGCTGTCGATATCAAACAGATAGAGCATTAATTGTTCAGCCAGTTTTTGAGTAGATTTTGCATTTGTGCTAGCAGAATTTACATGTTCTTACTATGGTCTAGAAATAACCAGATGGCCAGTAAATGTTTCACACCAAGAACTGTTTGTTTCCAGGTCCCATCAATCTGTTGATTGTGGGCGCAGGGGGCCTTGGCCTTTGGACTGTTAAACTGGCTCACCATTTCATTGGATCTGACTGTAGCAAGGTTCACGTGACAGTCGCAGACACAAATGTGAGTGGGTCTAGTCGGTCACGTCTCACCATGTAATTTCAGCATGGAAGTATTGGCTCTAACAGAGACATATGTACACCTTTTCAAAAATCTTATCATTTACTACCAGTTTGAATTGTACAAAATTAACTTTCGTAGAAGAAAAAGCAATGTATCGCAAAATATTATTGTGGCTATCAGTATATCTAGTAGGCAGCATTCTTTTTTAACGGTTAGTGCTACAATAAATATGTAGCAATGAGCACAGTTGTTGCATAGTACAAACTACACTTTTTAGGCTGAACTTAGAAATCGAGTATGAACTATGTTCTTGGACGTATTATTGACAACAAGGATATCAAGAAACAGATTTCACCAGGTGCCACCTAGAGCAATTTTTAAAAAAATACATAAATCCAATATGGCTGCCTACATATAAGTATTTTGATCATATATCCAATTATTTTGGAATTTCACAATTATTCTAAATACATTAAGTGACTAGAGGTTCATGCCATCAAAGAGTAAAACAAATATTATGATCAGGCATTTTTTTATTTGCAGAAATCCAACATGGCTGCCACCATATCAGTGTTTTGATATGTCCAATGATATTTTGCATAAATCCAATATGGCCGCCACCTCAGTGTTATGATCATATAACGCATTTGTGTATCCGCATAACCACAATGTAGATGTGCTTGCAGTTTGAGTTTAAACATTGCCATTATCTTATTTGTACGAGGTTATCAGAAATGTAATGTATTGTCACTAGAAGCAGAATAGTTTGGATCCTGGTAGTGCTATGCACTGAAAAAAGCCATAAGCAGACGGGAAGGGGAACCAGACTTCAACTCACTAGAAAAAAGTAAACATGTCAAACTGGCGGTCATCAGATATTTTTGAATTTGTTGTCGACATTACATTCTTGACAGGAGAGGAAACCTTGTGTGCAAATATTGGTTTGTAGGTCAATTCTAGAAAGGCCAAGTGTATGGCCAAGAACCACTATGAAAACATTAAATTTGATCAAAGATTTTAAATATCTCGGGTCCAGGGTCAGCTCTATCTGTCAGGATTAAGAAGTTAGTAGCATGGAAAACCTGTAGCCAGTTAAAAATTCAAAGAATAATTGAATATATGATCACAATACTGATATGTAGGTGGCCATATTGGATTTATGCAAATAAAAAATGTTCAAGGGTGCCAAGGTGGCACCCGGCGGATTCTGTTTCTGGACACCTTCTTTGTCAATAATCCGTCAAAAAACATAGTTCATACTCAATTTCTAGGTATACCCCCATGGTTGCCCGACTACTAGGAGATTTACCCACAGCGAATTTCTTTGATGTAAAAGATATTTAGAAGTAAATTTTTCGCGTGGGAATAGCCACATGTATATTTGCTTCTGTAGTTTATCTTGGAATAATGGTTTTGAATATTTATGTTTCATTTGTTGGTAGCTGAACAAGTTGCTGGTTGCAAAGGAATGTGGGTGTTCTGACGTAATTCATTGGAATGATGAAAGTAAGTTTTTAACATTAATTTGTGTTTAGAGTTTATGACTAGCTTTATCATGACAGAAACTACCTGGAAGTCTTTTGTTAATTGTCAATGAAATTACAATACCACGGTGTCATGGGATTATAAAAGAGTATGTCTTTAATTCGTTAATATTGATTATCTATTACGATGATAGCATCATAATGCCAGGTATCTTGTCATATGGCAATAATTCAGTTAAAGCAAATCAGATATTATTCTAACATCTAAATGTTGTAATCATAATGACAGGGTGTGGCAGTTCAAGCCCGAAAACAAATGGGGGTGGGAGGTTGGTCCTGAATCAAGTAGGCAATAGCAGTTGCTGGCTGGTCCATAAAACAGGTGGGAGATGGAGGTTGAGATCCTGCCACACTGCCTCAAAAGTAAACAGATATTTTGCACACATTTCATGGAGGTTTCCCATGTTGTTCTTCAGTGTATGAGGAACTGCTGCAAGAGAGGACACAAGAGGTGTGTCAGGGAGGTGTTGACGTCATCATAGACTTTGTCAGCTCCCCCCGGACTGTCAAGAGGGACCTCAAGGTTCTGCGTGAGGTAAGTGTCATATACAATGTCCTCTCTGTTATACTAAGTATGTTGCTTTACAGTCACCATGGCAATATAGCCACCTTCTAATTATGGCCATCCTAGGATAGTCCAGAATCATTTCCATGACAATAAAGTGTCAGAAATTAGCCACCTTCTTCCAACGAATACAGTCACCTTCCAATCCAGAGGGTGACTTTAATACCGGTAGTGAGTTTCCACTAGCAGAATTCTAATATACAGTAGTTTCCAAGGTTAACCCTGTTCCATTTGTACAAACATATGTTATGGTAAGGACACACTTCCACATCAATGACAAGTTGGTGTGGCAACAATAGGTAGCGATTGACTGGCACGACATATTTTCTTTTTGCACAAAATAGAATATAATGCACACACATCTCTTTTCAAATTCATTAAATGTTACAAAATACTAAAAAACGTTTCTGTTTTCACAATCTGATACATTACAAGTGTATGTGCCATACAAGTGCTATAAAGTTGCTCGTATCTTTGTCAGAACGGTGTCCTGCTGGTGGGAGGCAACTCGTGGCACAAAGTGCCAATATCCATCCACCGACTGGCGGCCAACAATCTCAGTGTGATTGGAATCAAGAACGGGACAAAGGAACAACTTCAGGAACTCGTCAACATCATGTCCCAGGGACCGGTGAGCATGGCATTCTGGGTAATAGCTAGGGAGCAGTCATTATTAGTGTATATGCGAGAATATTATTATTAGTCAAAAAGGTGGTTCAAATTGTTATTTCAGTGACTGAAGTATCTTGTTGTGAATAATGCTTTCAAAAGAGCACGTTTTGTTATGTTAAGTAAAGAGCACGTTTTGTTATGTGGAGAGTAACTTGTGTAAAAATTAATTTTTACATAATTAATATATAATTATGTATTATTATATATCTGGCAATGATGAAGACCGGCAAAAAGTAGCTGTAAACTGTTTTTTGTGTATGGATCAACGTAAATCTACAAAATAATAATTTATGCCATTTGTACAGGAGCATTAAATTACCTTAGTATGCAAGATTTCTACCACAACCAAAATTGTGTTTTTCGGTTAGTCTGATGGTGAACATGCTTGTTTTACCATAAAACAGTATATCTAAAAAAGAATATTGATTTGTTTCAGCTAACAGCCCCCTGCTACCAGGTGTTTCCGCTGGACCAAGCGATGTCGGTCTTTGATCTTCTCAACCAGTCACAGATCAATGGCCGAGCTATCCTTGAGGTGACATCAGATCTCGCACCTCTCACTGATCCATTTCCAAGCACAGCAGAACTGACAGAAACGTGTTGACATTGCAATAACTGGAAGCATGATATGCCAAAGACAGTACTTTAATCAAACTTTAAAGTGAACCCAGTGGGATCAGGGTGTTTTACTTTGAAGTTATTGCTTGGTGTTGCAGCCAGCGGCACCTAGTGGACAGCACACAGTGACATCTAGAGGACTAAGTGAACATTGATAGTTGCTTCTAACAGCCAGTTATAGAAAATCGACCTAATTTACAAAACACTGCTTTGGTGGAAAGAAGTTTGTATGGAGAGCTGGCAAACATTTGATGCAATGCGTGTGTGTAGATATTAGATACTAGCTAGTGATTAATAATATACTGAGGAGACTGCTAGAAGCTACACCCCTTCCGTACAGACCACTGAAGGGGCAAGACATTGTAAATATAATGGCATAAAATAGGGCACACACATTTTAGCATATTTATATCTGCTGGAGTTTTAACAAGATGTACATAAACATAACACAGAAGTATTAAAATAATATTATTCATTTGTAATGTTTTCTTACCAAAGTTAAGGTGGCCGTGTTTAAAAATACAGCTAAATTGACTGGGACAATCAATACAACAGAAAAAGCCAATGTGAGAAACTTGCTATACCGCACACCTGTCTATAATGGCCATGTCTTCCCACTGTCTGCTATACATTGTACCGGGTGAACAGTGTGTATATGTGCCTAAGTTTAATGTGACTGCAAACATGCCCACAAGATGTATATTATTATTGCATGTTTTAAAGTATGGTGTACATAGATTGCCCAATTAGCTGCTTTGCTGCAACAGGGTTTAAGACTGATAATTTGAAACTAGTCAAAGGTATCTTGTTTATATCAGAGAGTTTCTATTGTTAAACAGCCTGTTTCCATTCATTGACTTTGTTCCAGTAGTAAATTAAGTGTTTTATAAATAAAAGAATGAGAATGTAGTAGACTTGTTTATCCATCATGTGATCTGCTCCCTAGCAAAATGTCCATCAAGCCATCAAATAATGGATGCCAAACACGTGGAGCATTCAGACATTCCATCATATATTTTGTTTAAATTCTCGCCTTAATTGTTTTTCGTTTTGACAAACATAAGGCAAAGATTTTAAAGTGACAACTGTCTGGGAATGTTTGACCTAGCAGATGTATACCGCTCTAGTACCATAATTCCCACATATTATTACCACTATCAACATTATTGGAAAAGGCAAAGATCGGTGGAAGTCATGTGCAAAATTTTGATTGTGATATAGGCAAACCACAATGTAGTGAGTCCATCAATGGAGGCAAACTTGCTTCATGGAAAAGTTAAAATATTCATTGGTGAACCGAATAACAGTTTTATGGGATATTTCAACATTGAATTTTAAAATATTTTGGTTGGTTAAAACAACATCCATACAAAATAAGTCCTTGCTGTGATCTTTCACCTGTTATTGTTTTTTTTAAATACACAATTTGGTGGAGAATAAAAATACTAGCATTTTACTGCCAGACCAATAAATCTTCATCTTTGACAATGGAATAAACATTTTCACTGGATGATTGATTGGTCTCTTTAACTTCTGTTTTATACAATTTCTGAGAGTAGAATACACTGCAGTAATAAGATTAAAACATGAATTATAACACTACTGAGATTTTAAAAGAGAAATGCCAACAAGCTGTGTATCAATTAAGCCAAGAAAGTCATTGCCAATGCCCATTAAGAAGCCACTTAGGTGAGTGCGCCTGTCTTGCCTGGTTCTCTTGTATCATACATCAGACCGAGATAAAGGAGAGTATTGACAAAAAGGAAGTCATCAATCTTTCAGCAGTCGACATGCACCTACTTCCTCACCATCTGTCGACGACCCTGAAATCAATAACTGTATTAATCTTGGAAAACAATGTTACAAGGTCCAATCTCACGCAAACATCTCAACACAATATGTAACATGAACACTATTTTATTTGTTAATTTGATATGTTAACTATTTCACATCATTTCAACAGTCAACTGCTAGCCATTATATGTATACACCTGTACAATCATAGCATTTGGTATAACTCACATGGCCAGTAAACATGTCACCCACTCTTACAGGCGAATACAGAGTATTACAATACAGCCCAGCTGTACAATTAGTAGAACATTGAAACAATTTCTGACAAAATAATTAACCATGTGGTAACTGTTCAGAAGTTTGAAAAGTGAATCATATAAAGTACGACTTGTAAATGTACTTGCAACCTGCAGTTAATACAGCTGGGTACACTACAGTAATACAGCTGGGTACACTACAGTAATACAGTTTTACACATTCACGATATTATTGCACCAATCCACATTAAAATTAAATGAACATTTTAGAATCAAATGATAAATGCCATCTAAATTGTATGACAATCTATCAGTTTCAAACATGATGTAAATCTAGATTCCATGTTAAAATATAAAACCAAGTACGGCGCAATAATTGGTATAAAACAGGTTGCAATGTTGTTAATTTATAACATGATGACACTACAAAAATATATGATCCATAAAATGAAAAAATATGCATATTGCACATTACAGTAAAAGATGCAATAGTTGGGCACTGTGAAAGTGCACCACTAACCAGTCTATAGCTAACTTAACAAAATGTACCGGTAACAAATTGTTAGTGGAAAATTGTTCTACACCATCTAGAAATAACAAATTGCATAAAATGTCTACTTCGATTTCGACATAAAGTTGTAGCAGGTAATCTACAGAGGACATTATCTCATGCTTCACAGATATCACAAACGTTACAATGTAGAATATCTTGTGCACCATACCATGGTATGTCATTTCTGTGCTATGTTCATGTGACAGAAAATGTTTTAACAATAACAACAAATATGAGTACCACAGTCAAAAGTACAACTCATAAACACAGTTCAGAAATAGTCGCTCATTTCCGGAACCATTTCAACATCTCAGTTAAAATAACAAAACAACTGATGTAGAAGTAGCCATATACATATGATTACATACTGTCTGCATGCTTGAACACATGCGCACACACACATGCTTGCATATTTATTTCTGGCTTTACTGCATAGTTGATGATAATAATATCAGTTAAATAAATATCACATCACGCATCATATCAGAACAGTGCTGAGATCTGTAAACTCGCATGCATCGACATAATGTCCAGAGGATGTTTATGGTGGTGATTGGAGATTTGATATAAATTACTACTGAGTGAATTATCACACAATCCTCTGTAAACTGATATATCAGGAAGCAAAATGTCCCTATAAATCGTGCACTAAATAAGAATATTCATAATCTAGGCCATGTTAGATGCTATAGTGGCCAATACGCCAGCAGTGCATGCCACAGCTAATCTGGAGCAATGACAACAAATACAAAGGTTCTGTGAAAGATTTCCTGCCTATAAACAGTGGATACATCCTAATTTGGATGCATTCTTTCAAACTCAGTTTTGAGCAAGACACCTAACATATTCTGGCATCACAGATAAAACTACAGCAGAAGCAGTACTGAATTCTGGGAACCGATCATATCTTTATCGTGCAATTGTCCTTTCTCCCAGAGCCTCTCTTTGAGATCATAGTTCCTCATGAGACTGCGCAGTGGCTGGTCCTTCGGCTTTGCGCTTCAGCTCGTTGATGATGTTCCGTGCAAGGTCGTGACCTGCTTCGCTGTATCGGGGGTCAAAGGTGAACCAGAGGGCAATCGCACATCGCTGCCCACTCAACACAGCTTTGACCCCATGGAAGTGACTGGCATTGAAGCCAACTAGACGACCAAGAGTGGGTTTTATCTCCAACTGTAAAACAGATTTCGAGTAAATTATTTTGTAACTGAAATATCAATTCTGGAGTTGAAATTGGTGTTACATTTTACAGGTATTTAGAATAGGTGAAAATGTAATTGGTAAAATTACTTTTTAATAACTTTATCAACTACATCATGTAACATTTTGCTTTAATTGTTTTAATTCATATTACATACTACAAAATAAACCAATTCTAACACCTTAACAGTTGTATGTAAACTTACTGGAATTACATCCAGTAAAACTTGGTTACTCAAAGTTGGATGGATGAAGGAAGCACTAATTAAGTTATCCATAATTGATGTGTTTGTATTGTGTTTACACAAGGCTGAGTGTCTTGTCAGGACAAGAACTCATGGTTTCAGTTATGGAGGGCATTCCAAGTTAGTGAAGTATGAGCAAACAACAATGCACTAGTTACTGTACTGCAGTTTTATTAGGCTAACATTCCTGGTCACAAATGTTTTTGTTTATTTTAGATAGAACCAAATATATTTTTACTTGGCCTAATGTAACATGATAGCAGCAAGTGGACCTTTGGTTCCCTCACATACATGGTGAGACATACAACTGCATTCTTCCTCCCCAACTCAAGTTGTGAGTAAACATGTTTACTGGCACGGATTGTGGTCATGTTGAGCCTTTCACTGAAGGTTAGGCTGAGCTTTGTCATGCGACTGTTTATCAGGGTTATCTCACCGGGAGTTCAGGTCATTCCCGCTTAGCACTATTTTATTATACAATAACCGAGTTGGGACAAGTAGCTACCACATAACTGTCTTTGAACTGTCATTAGTTTTTCAGATGTGGAAAATATCTTAATCCCCAGGATTATCTCAATAAGGTTTGCTTTCCATGAAGTCAAGTTGGTGTTGAAATGAACGGATCTGTCTAGTGAAGTGTAAAGCACTTTGAACAGTCCCCTGGATTCTGAGTATTGTAATGTACCTATGAAATTCAAAGTTGGCTACAAATTAGAAAAAACTGTGTTTGTTTACCTTACAAAGTACTATCAGTACCAACTTACTAAAGAATGATGCTGACTGACTTAACCTGATCAAGTGTGTGCTACTAGTGTCAAGTGTGTGCTACTAGTGTCAAGTGTGTGCTACTAGTGTCACACATCTGAGTTTTCACACTATTGATAAATTATTGTGTTTTTTATCACAGTTCATAACAGTGTTGGCTTCGAAAGCATACAGTTTTTCATTATGATGGCTGAAGTGCCACCAGACGAATATAAAGTTGTACATAGATTGATGTAACTCAAAGTTTCATGTAGTAGCATTACTAGGGGGGGTTGAGGTTAAATGACACTGGTTTCATACAGAGTGCCATATACATCAATGTTTTGACATTATCCGTTATCACTAACAGAGGACAGGAGAACAATAAATATGATACTAGAGCATTTGGGAGTGGGTAGCATTAAATAGTGTCAATTAAACAAGCAGTGATGTGTCCCTGATAAGTGTTTACAAGAACCATTGTTTACCAATCTTGTTGTCACTTCCTGCGTTTTATGACACAGGATGTGTCACTAGATTAATTTCACTGACAGCAATATAATGATGTAACAGAACAAGATGTAAACAACTCAAGCAAAGCAGAATGACCTGTGTACCCAAACCAGATTTGTTTATGTTTACTAACACCAATCATCGTAATTAAATATAATTGGCAACAACTCTAGGTACACTGTAGCAGTCAACATAGATGATTTATAGATGCTATTATCCCATTAGATCCCTCGCGCCTCTAACGGTGTTCCCATCTTGCGGATACTTAAGAGACTAATGCTGGCTGATTCCTTGATATCTGAGCTATGATTGTGGGTATTTTCGACATGTGGTTGCATTAAAAAAATTGAGTATTTTGCGACAGAAGTTCGCCACCTGTGGACCCTAAAAAATGGCAGTGCCTTGGACAACGTAGTTGTTTATTAATGACGAAGTTTGCACTATTATTTCATAGGATGGGACATTATTGACAGTGAATTAAAGGTAAGTTGACATCACGTTCGAAATGCAACTGAATGAGCGATAAAATGGATGACTTGGTCTTGGGTTTTGTTTATGTTTCGTTGTCCAAGTTTGGTCACCGTCAGTTGGGTTTTTGGCACGGAGACTGCTGTTTATATGTTACTATAAGAAAATTATGTATTTTATTATAATGAATCATTAGGGTACATATTCTAACACTTTGTCATTAGTTCTGATGGTTGACATTTGGTTGTTTCAAGTGTCAATATGCTAGTGATCACAATGTCAACACTGACGTTGACGGGACACAGAAGCCATTATGTACGATGACAGCAACCAAGATAGAAGAGTTATAAAGCTGTGTTTGCTATTTATATTTATACAAAGTGAACTTAATTACATCGTCTCATGTCTAAGCAAGGCATGGCAAGTGTAAATACACAGTAGAATGCATTTGATGTCAATAAAATGTATGATATTCAACTGTATAGTTGTCCAGAATATAACTGTTCTATGTTTGTCACCTATAATTGACAACATATATTTAACCAATCAACACTAGTCACATCATTTTAAAGATAATTCAATGGACATCAAAATAAACACAACTTGCAATTATAGAAAATCAATAGTTTTGAAGATACAGCTTAAAAACTGCAGCACCCAGAAATGTTGAGATATGTGGCTGCAGCCTGGGAAACAGGGATACATGTCAATTTAACTGGCTGGGGTCTAATGGGTTAAATGTAAAATCACCAATGTAATAATTGCACAGTCAAATGCTGATGCAAAGTATAATATTAATAGTGATGAATGTATAGGAATTTATTGACATTTTGGAGCAGAACTATTTTGGGTTGTGGAGAAATAATGACAAGTGCTTCATGTCTGGAGGAAGGTCAAATGCAGCAGGCAGTAACACACTACTCTAATCAACATCATATTTACACCATTTTTTAACAATAAACAAAAGCCACTCCATCCTGGATACTGAACTGACAATCAGCATCTATAACATTGCACAGCTGAGTAAACAGTGGTTAGGACTGGCATGTACCACACAAGGTCAAGTATCAGTGATTGCTGTTTCCTGTAGATTACCCATACTCAATGTGGATTTTAAGGATATTGATAGGAATAGTGCTATATTGCAAACTGATATGGATTTGTTTCAAGTTTATGGAAATATTTCACAGCAGGTTTCTGGAAAAGCTCAGTGGAATCTGTTGGAGTGAGTATATTTTGTAGTCTGATAGATGTTCACATTTGATCTATGCTAAAAGTCAGCAAATATTCTAGGACTGTCTGGGAGATATCCAAAGAAGCCCAGCTGATTTTGTAGGCTGATAGATGACAACACCCAGAGACTGAATGCCATCGGCCAATAAACCAATGGAACATTTTGTATGAATTCATAGAAAATGTTAAAGTAAAAATATAAATTTAGACAAAACGATGTCTGAGAACATGACATGTTGACAAAACTACTTATATTATTGAATATGGTGGAGAGAACAGACAAACACACAACAAGACTACTCATTGCTGAGAGGATAGCTAAGAGGTCCGTTGCAATAAGATAATGAGCTCATAACAAAACACATCATTAAAAGTATCCGTTATTAAAGGAAATAAAAATAAGGCATTAGCTAAAATCCTTTTTCCATGTGTACACAAAGTTTAACATTGTATGTAACATTTGACAACATTAAACAAATACAGAAAAATACATTTGTAGCATAAATTAAATTTTAAGCCCGTCTGTGAAGCGATTCCCGTGGAAAATAAAATTTTAATGAGTTAGGTGATCACGTGGTATCGTGACGTCACTTATGACACACACTCACACCAGGCCAACCATTTTCATGCATTCAGAGCATGTTTACAAGGATAGCTTTTGGGTCGAAACAAGCGTCAGAATGAGTTATTGTGCAATATTCCGACGTAATACAAACACTAGTCATCACAGAGGAACAAGCAGTTATCTTACGGTTCCACACGAATCGAATTTTATTTGAAACAACGAATGCGAATGGGCCTACAAGTCGACTAGGTTTCGCTGAGCTTGGGCTCGTTTTCAGAATAATTATATAGAATGCAACCAACGGGAGATAATCTACACCAATAAACATACATAGCAAACAGATATTGTATCCAGCTACAGAAAGAAACGTGTATAATCTCATAATATCACTAGAATACCAATATATGAAGCAGGAGTTGTACAATTTATCATAACAACTTAAATCAGTCAGTGAATTTCTGTTGGTGCCGCTAGCTCAGTTGGTAGACGCGTTGGTTTCTTGCCATATATTTTACAATCGGGCGACGGCGGTTCAATCCTGACAGCATGCAAACCATTGATTTTCTTTACACTTTTTTTGTTTATGTTTTCACAAAGTAATATAAACCAAATCATTTAGTATACTATGATGCACTGTTTGTAAATATATTTTAATTTTTGTAATTATTTATTCGCCACAAAAATGAAAATATGTCACTATATATAACGATGTTTCTAAATTTTATTTATCCAGACAGATCACAATCTGTTTTCACATATATAATTACAATACATTATCGTACAATATATTTACAATTCATAAATTATATATCCACTACATTATATTTGTTTGGATCACATCTCCGCATCCCGAAAAGCGTGCCAAAAATATGCATATTCGAAAATATTCGGATGCACAGCATAAAATGTGGAATTTCTAAGTCACTGAATTTTTTTGATTTTGTTTTAGCTTGGTAGACATGGAAATAGATAGCAGGATGTAACATAACATGAATTCAAGCAATAGGTGTTTTTATTCCCTTAATATTGAAGTTTTTTTCTTCAAAATGCTACAATATCACAGCAAAGGACACTTTCTGGGAGACACTGCTGAAAGTGTCCCAGTCACAAAATCACTGCTAAGGAGTGAAACAGGTTTTAAAGATAAAAATCTTGGTTATTAGCTGATAAGAATGTTAATGAAACTCAGAGTGGCTTTAGCCGACAGGTAGACCGTCGGACTGGCTCACTCATAAACAACTAGTCCTCATATTGTTTTACTAGTCCTTAAAATAAATGTGCCAGGTACCTTCAATCACACTGTTGTATCATATATATGCGACAGTTCTGGCACATCGTAACAGTGTCTTTTATTTCACACAAAAAACAAGTGATTTCTCAGTTCAATTAAATGTTCAACTAAATGTGTCGTTAATAGAAACAAATACATGTGATTTCATAGATCCAACTGCAAAGTCATCAGAAGAAATGACCAGTTTAATCAGGGACAGCAAACGGCAGTGGTGGACAAGGTGGTGCCAGCAGAACTTGAAGCCTGATGGCAATGAAGGACTGACATTGTCTGACTAAGTCTAAGTTACATCATTTGGCCTATACTTTTCATTAGCGTTTCCTTTCCTAAAGCCAACTGAACAATCAGTAACATTGCTGGTGTCTGGTGGTAACTTGCTAAAATAATCACCTGATGCGGGAATAACACAACTACGATCACGATGGGATAGCACGTAACGACTGTAACCAGCGCATGTATGTTTGTCCATGACGCACAACACTCATGATCGCAAGGGGGCACTAACCGGACATAAACAGCTGCCATTGACATTCACGGCTTTCAGCAAGTTTCCCATTCGATGGTCGTACGGTATATTTAGCTGCATATGATAAAATGCTACTTTTTGTCTTATTCTGTTTTATTCCATCTCAACACCCAACTAGCTTGTACAGTACAGAAATTCACATAATCACAGCTAGTCCAATGAAACTGCTCCTTTTTCAACAAAGACTAGTCTGGTCACTGAAACTACTCATCCGAGACGATCGGACAGGCTTTATTTCGCAGCCTTATGAAACAGTCCCCAGAGTCTTATTGTCCTCACCAGACTTGAAGCAATCCACAGATTACAGTAACAACCTACCTGTGTGCTGAGATTTCTATGGGCAAAAATGAATTCTCCTCCCTCAAAGTCATCATTCAGGTACAGAATGGCACTGAAAGAAACACAACACTTGTGAACAATAACATCAGCACAAGTTCTCAGAAATATCCTTGTCTGCATGTCATAAAGATGTGCTTTTTCAAATATTTCATTGTAGCGTTATAAGTACTCATTTATAATTCTAATAAATGATTTGATGGATGGAGTTTGAACATAACATAACTACTATAGAATTGGCTTAAATATGTGAAATGTGAGTGTGACAACACTAAATTTGCATACATTCAGTAAAATACATCTCACTCCAAACAGCAGAATGTCAACTAGATACAGTAGCAACAGATTTTAGTTGTAAGTTACAACTACAATCTGTTACAACTTGTAACACCCATAAGAAAATGCTAATACAAATGCTGGTACTAGAGTGAATAAAAAGCATCAAATTAATATTTAATTGAATCTTAATAAGAGTCAAATAGTGACAAAACAAACAGATGTTTGCCTATTCTGAGCAATCAATAAGCTCAAACATTGTCTACATGCCCTTCGTGCACTCTCACAAAATTCTGTCAAAACTAAAAACTGCATGATGTTTCCAGTTAATAGCTACCGACCTGTAATCTCGCTCGATGTAAGCTGGTGGCTCCCTCACACAGGACCCGTCAGGTTGAATGGCACAGTTGTCTGAATGAATCGGATGACTCATGTCTGAGCGATCCATGTTACTGTCTGGAACATTAAGTCTTCCTCCAAACAAACACATAACATTTCCGTCTGCCCAGTGGTAAAGATATTTCTTTTTGCATGATATAACTCACTACCCGCAAGTTATGTGTCCTTCAACAATCTCCAACGTCGTTCTTAATTTCTATGAAATCACTTCATAACAAGAATATGTTTAATACAAATATTTTAAAGCGCATTATTCTAACAAAAACTGTCTTTGGTAATTAAAAATGTAAAATTACGAAAACAAACATGAAACAAACACAACTGCATACATTACCAAGAGGCACGTTAGAAATACAAAATCATTTATAAATTGAAAACAAGGCTAGAACATATATGGGTTTTAAATGCTTTCATAATTTTGGATAATAGTTCCCAAACATTATGCAGGACACCAAAACACCAATGGATACATATGATTATGAATGACTTTCAATGGATCTGTCATCCAGTTGACAAACTTAAATTATAAAATCAGTACAATCCTCATAAAAAACCTTGATATTATGAGCATATTTCATGTAAGTAATACAGTTTATGTGGTATCAACATTAAGAGTAAATGAGACCATTTATGTGAAATCCTGCTCACCGTTGACAGCAGTACGACACACAAGATGAGTGAAGTCGTGGTACAGAGGCTGGCGAAGGTCAAAGTAGGCACGCACAAGGTCACGGGCAAAGTCACTCAGATCGAGGTAACTTTCGACTGATGCAATGCTTACTACATGGTCCCTGGCCAGCTAGAGGCAGCAAAACAAGAATCACGTCAACATGTCAGTACATTACTTGTTCATTCCAATGGATATAGGATAGACTCCCACCTTAGACAGAAAAATGCCTGACTACTAACTTGGTTATGCCAACTTTATTTGTTGTTAACAGATGGCAACACATACACTGAGCATTTAGAACGGGTCTCCATCACTTTAAAAATAATAAACAATTAAGTAATTAAAAGCAAAGTATCACCATATTATGTTAAAACAATGTTAGAACATTAAGATATTCTGAAACATGACTACAATGAGTATATCCATTTACAAAATTATTACACAGAATATTAATTTGCTGTGTTTGTCACCAAATGACAACATATAGTTAACCCATCGACACCACACTCACATCATTTTTAAGATAATTCAATGGACATCAAAATAAACACAACTTGCAATTATAGAAAATCAATAGTTTCGAAGATACAGCTTAAAAACTGCAGGCACCCAGAAATGTTGAGATCTGTGACAGCAGCCTGGGGAATAGGGACACGTGCCAATTTGACTGGCTGGGGTCTAATGGGTTAATTAAGACATCCAAACGTGTAGACACACGAGGGAACATAAATATGTTTCAACAGTACTAACGTAAATACACATCAGGTAACAAAATACGGTAATATGAAGGAAAATATCAGCATCATGCAAACATGGTGAGAAACATGCAAACACAGTGAGAAACACGCAAACAGGGTGAGAAACATGCAAACATGGTTAGAAATGTGCAAACAGGGTGCAAAACGTGCAACTAAGGTTAACATGCAAGCAAAGAGAAACATGCAAACTGGGTGAGAAACACGCATCCTCACTGAAAAACTTGCAAACAGGGTGGACTATATGCAAATTATATTCAAGACATCAATGTACAAGTATCTACAATTTTTTAGTAGAAAAAACAAACATCAGTGCAAATTAGCTGGTTAAAGGGCTTCCATTACATAATAATAATTCTAAGCAACATGCCGATTAGGTAGCAAATCAACACTGAATACCTGAACAAGTTCCAGGCAACAGTGCCAATTTCTTCATTTCACCAACCTCAGCTGCTCGGAGTACAGTCACTCCAGAGAATGTTTCGTAGGCAGTGTGAGGGGATATATCGCGCCGACCACCCCGGTCAGGGTACCCATCTCCTTGCATGCCACCCACCTGATGGCATCGTGACACACCGATCACAGACGGGGGAAATGAAACACATTTACCTAAATACTACGAGTGCAGTGCTGTGTATTCTGATGGTATTCTACCAGAGTTTCTCAAATGTTAAAGGACCCTCCTCAATAAAATGTTTGCTTGTCTGTTTCAGACACAAATCAAACCTATCTAGTATCTACTACAGCACCCTAGTTCATTTGTAGAAATCTGGTGTTTGGTTTTGGTAAATCATCGGATAAACTATTAAATAATTTTAACTAGGTCTGTGTAGTTTATCCTGTTAGATATGTTTTCTGGATTTGTTGGCATGACACAGATTGGTAAAAACATTTTTTACCACTAACTGGATATCATTCAGATGTTTGACGATGAAAACAATTTTCAACTTGAACTTTTCTTAGTTCTGGTTACCTTAAAACATGGGATTCAACTGATTTATAACCTTACTTCTAACCTGGGGTGGATGTTTTCTGGCCTTGTGAATGTAGTTAAAAAGTAATTTGGTATTATTTGCAGACCATAATTGCATAATTAAGTCCTTTATTGCTACATATTTCACAATTATTCTTGCCACTCTAATTAGAGCACTATCACTAGTGGCAAGGAGAGCCCCAGAAAGAGCAACTTGGCAAGGTATTCTGTTAAACCTGGTCTTGACTAAGCTTAGTAAATCACCATCACCAACATTAAGAATAACGCTGAAACTCAAACATTAAAACTGTGATTAACCCAACCACCTGTAAGTATGTACCAAGTAGTTAACCCTTCAACCTTTCCAACACGTAGAAGTGCTCTGCATTTGCTACCCTACTTAGATACCTTTACTGCACGGGTCACAGTAAGACCCATGAAGTGTTCATGGGGCGTTAAGGGGGATTCATCCTTACTTTCATAACCATCTCCTAGCACACCATTATTCTGCAATATTAAAAGAAAACATGTATTTGTAGTGACTTTCATCATCTTACATTTGTCAACACTTCAAAACTGAATTGGTTTCATACATACAATGATATTTTATTGATTGGACAGAAGTTCTGGTTTCTTGGCCTGTTTCATTAGACATTGTTTACCACACAAGATAGTTGTTTGAAATCTCTTAATATTTGGTTTGTATTTAATAGATTTCAATTAAATGTTTTGTGAGCGAAACAATTTTCATGAAAGTATTTCCTTAGGTTTGGTTTCTATTTTTAACTTTCAAACTTACATCAAATATTACAATCAGATTACCATTAACATAACTGATATTACAATCAGATTACCAATAAAGTAACTAATATTTGTTGAAAGGGAAAGCTATTTTTCTGACTCTGAGTGAACACCAATTATTTCAGTACAGTCTACAACAGCTGTTCGCAGTAACATAACATAAATACAATGTGGTTTCTTACAAGAGAGGCTTACACTGTACCTACATTAACAAGTTCCTTGAGAATCCTGCAGTCCTCCTTCGTAGCCACGTGGTCAGCAACAAAGCGCTCAGTACCGTTCAGTTGAGACTCAGTCAATGTGACATTGTAGCTTCTTTCTTGTGACAACACCTCCAGTGATTTATTCCAGGTTTGTTGAGAACTAAACAACAAAAGAAGGTTATTTAAATTATTCATGTGTGATATAAAGTCAGTGAACATTAACTTTGTAAAATACTTTTAAAATAAGGCTATAACATTTTATTAAATGGCAACATGTAAATAGCAGAAAGGCACAGAATCATTTAAACATTATGGTTTAATGCTGCCACCTCATGATGTTACATTCACTAAGATGATGCCACCTCATGACATAACATTCACTAAGGTGGTGCCACCTCATGACATAACATTCACTAAGGTGATGCCACCTCATGACATAACATTCACTAAGGTGGTGTCACCTCATGACATAACATTCACTAAGGTGGTGCCACCTCATGACATAACATTCACTAAGGTGGTGCCACCTTGTGGTGTAATATTCTTTAAGGTGATGCCACCTTGTGATGTAACATTTAATAAGGTGCTGCCACCTTGTGATGTATCATTCACTAAGGTGCTGCCACCTTGTGATGTAATATTCACTAAAGTGCTGCCACCTCGAGATGTAACATTCACCAAGGTGCTGCCACCCTGGGATGTCACAGTGTAGATTCCAGTGGGGTATTTACCCTGTCTGTAGGTGTAGTTCGTCGAGTAGATCAAGTGCCTTGCTGTGAGTTTTCTCTTCGTACTCGGGACTGAATGTGTACCACATGGCCACTGCACAGCGGCGCCCTCTCTTGACAGCCATCACGCCGTGGTAGTCGCTCGCCTCGAAACCCACCAGTCGTCCACACTTTGGTCTCACGGTTGTCTGGGGGAGAGTAATTAACATTTGGAATTGTACTATTACAATAATAGCATTACAGGTCAATAATAGAATGAAATAATGAAAATGAGTGAACTACAACCGAGGCTGTCTGTTCCTCATGTTTTATCAAATTTGTTTAATGTTAGAATATGTGTTATTGGTATACTGCTCACCAAAAGTGCATTTGTTATGCCCGAAACTGCATTCGCAACTTTAGTACTGAGTCTACAGACTGTGAAATGTTTAAATTGCATCAAAAACATTGATTCTAAAACCTGCTATTGGCTCTGTTGCAGAGGCATATTTGTGTTTAAGAAAATCACAAATATAAAAACTCAAATATACAATTGCAATGTGACCTTACTCACTTTGTCAACAAGGAGGTGAAGTACCTACCTGCACACTCATATTTCGGTGTGCCCAGAAAAAGTCTCCACCTTCAAAATCATCATTCAGATAGATGAGACCACTGAAAGACAATCAGAACAAATGACAGTGACTCAATTTGTACTACTTTTATGAATTCTTTGACAACACAACTAAAGATTAAATGCATCCCTAATGGTGGGTTAGGTACATTTTTACTTGGGTTTGTATTACCTACTAATATCCAATAAGGTACATCTGACCTCTATGATGGTTCTATGGATTTAGGCGTAACTGAAGATACCTTATCATTATAACACCAACCAATGAACAACTGGTGATCTATATATTGACAAATCATTAATGAGACTGTTGGATTACATAACAACCAAAGTTTGATTTAATAGAAGCTAAACAAAAGTGAAAAAACACGGCTATGATGTGAAAAATAACAAACTAAAAATTTTTAGGTGACAATGTGGCAGGATCAGTTTGCGCATTTGCTTCATATTGATTCCAACAGAACTCAGCATGTTGCTATGTGACTCACGTGAGATCGCGCCAGATGTAGGCTGGTTTCTCCTTGAGACAAGAGCCGTCAGGTTGAATGAAGCAGTTGTCTGAGTGCACGGGATGACTGAGGTCATCACGGTTCTTGTGGTTCTTATCTGCAGAAAGGAAACAATCAAATACTGTGTGAAAGCATACCTGAGGTCAAATGCAAAAGTAAATGTAGCAATAACTGCATCATTGAAGAATGGCAGAAATAGGTTGCGTAAGATTAGTTCTGGTCATGGCATTGCAAGAACTGGATTTACTAATTTCAGCCAGAAGAAGTAACCTGCATGACATTCATGTTGTATATATAAAACCACCAACTTCATCCATATTGTATTTGATTACAACAGTGTGACAAATGCTCCAGTGTGGGATTATGCACTTAGATGGATGATGAAAGTGCTACCGAGAAGAACGACAAAGCGGTGAAATGAAAGTAAAGGGGTTGTCACAATGTAGATTGGCACCAGGAAGTTGAGACTGACCCTGTAGTGCAGTGCGACAGACAAGGTGTGTGAAGTGGAAGTAAAGGGGTTGTCTCACGTTGTAGTAAGTCGCCAGAAAATTGCGTGCTGACTCGCTGGCCTTCAGATACAGACGAGCCGCGGAATCACTGATGGTCCCCAGTTTGACAAGCTGACCAACAAGAACATTTTGTGTCAACACAAATTTCCAAACTGAAATGAAGTGCCTGGGAGACACACAGAACCCTGAATAACCACATATAAACCTGGACATGTCTACAGCTCCTGCTGGCAGTAGCAGATGAAACTGATTTATAACATTGCTAACTAAAGCAACTGCAGTGGTACTTGGCAATGGTGAATTTTGTTGTATTGGTGATGTGGATATGTTGGTAGTGTCACAATCTTGCCAGTATCAAACAAAATTCCAATCATTCAAATCAGAAAAATTTGATTTCTAGATGCTCGGAGAAGCGATTTCCTGGCATTTTAAGTAGGAAATCCCGCCAGGCTCATAGTGACCATTTCCATGTTTCATAGGAAAATTAATGACAAATGTAACAGTCGGCAGGAAAATTGTAAACTTGCCTTCACATTTTAGAATAAATAGTCCGATTCATGATGTAGTAAGGTATCTTGCTGTGTTATTTTTTTTCACCAAGAAACAATTAATACCGGGGGTACGCGAAAACATCGCAACAAAATGTACAGCCATGTCAGCACGTCGTATTCTTTACATTAAGCCTACTAATATACCGGTACGCCATGTTCTATCCTGAGGTGAAGGCTTCAATCCCGCAGTGAATACAGGGTGTACCACGTTTAGCCAATCACAGAATAGCTAGCATAAATGTGTTGGCTTGGGCGCATTCTTCACCATTAAAAACGTCATCAAGTACGAGTTTCTTTGCACAGAATGTTAAACAATATTAAAAAATCTGGATTTATTTTGAGTACGTATCTGTACCATAGAAATATTTTTGGGTACGTAATTTCACCCTTTTGCCCTGCTGGCAGAAACGTTGGTAATTTTTTTAAACAAATTTTATATGCAGTATCTTGGTTAGTTACACCAGGAATTAGTTCTTCAGATGTAGTGAAAATTGTATCAAATCGGATCAAAAATTATTTATTTATTAGCATTCATGCTCCCCGAGTATATCACATGATTCGTTCACAGCACATATTTGCATTAATCTGGCCTTGAGAGGGTTAACAAAAACTTAAGTAAATGAATGTGATGTGCAGTTTTTATACAAAGCCATCTTCACCATGTGGACCCAGAAACATGCAGAATCAATAGTATCTCCTACCTCAGCTGCCCTCTGGATCGTCAGGCCCTCAAACATCTCGTAGTCTGTGTGGGGTGAACTCCTCTGTCTCTCCGCCCCCTTGTACCCATCTCCAGTCAATGCGCCCCTCTGTACAAGCAAGTCAGCATCATTCTATCAGTTCAAATTAAATATTATTGGTGAACCAAGACAGAGAAAACAACACATTTAAAAATGAGTATATTGCTAATACTGCATATTATGTAAGGTAAGGAAATACATAATTTATATGACTCTGTAAATCTAAGTTTAAGTAAATGTTTGCCGTCTGACAAAATCTCTTGTATAAATATACCAGTAATTTTTTTAAATAATATTGGTGTGAGGAAATTGTGGTGCCATCTTTGCAGCAAAACAATACGAAGAAAACTGTCAAATGCCTACCTACCATAAAATAGTCCCCTCCATAATATAATAAAAGAACAAAAATCTGTCCTGCCTGTCTACACTAACATTTGGTAGCAAGTAACAAGAAACATAGCTATCATTGTGAAATGCATATATTATACTTACTCCTGCGAGTTCAACGAGAGCCTCGCACTCAGGCTGAGTCAGCAGGTTGTCGACGGCAACACGATGGGCTCCGTTGAGTTCCCTCTCCTCTGCAGCAATATTTGCTCGTAGGTGGCGCTTCAGGTCCTTCATTTTCTCGTGGTACTGTGCATCATGCGGCCCAAACAGAGCTGCATCCAGTGGCACAGCATTACTGTTCTTCATTGGTGTTTCTAAATCGTCGAGGTCCCCCTGAATGGGACAACACTTTAGAAATAATACACACACAATACTGTATCTCAAACTGTGCATTTCTGATTAGACTTTAATTATGAGCAGCATTAACCTGACCTTGCCTGTTCATAAAATTTTAATATAATGTGCTTAATACTAGAATACAATAATGTTAAAGGTATACTGCCTACCAGATTGCATTTAATAACTCTGAAACCATGATTATTAAAACAAACAGTTTATTTACAGTAGATTATATTTTAGTTTTGTTAACACAAAGATTTATTTACAGTACACAATAGCATGACAGAACATCAATATTTACTCATTTATAACAGCTCAAGGGAATACAGAAATAGATTTAATGTATTAAGATTGGTATTGAGTCAACATGCTCTAACTTTTACACAACTTTAGTGCAACGTGTTAAGAACTGCATTGGCAACTCTGAATAAGTTAAAATAAATGTTAGAAACTCATATCAAACAACAACCCGTGTGAGTTCACTTGATGAATGAGCTTGTTCTGTAAGTAACAGACAAATGGTGCTACAAACCTTTGCCGCTGCTGTAGCCTTATGTTTAATGTACTTCATCATCTCAGCATTAACTTCATTTTGCCTATAATACGCGTCTGCCACCTGGTTGGAACAATATCAACCGCCATAAAATAACTTTACAATGACATACAACCCTACATTTTTAGCAAACAAGTAATTTTGTCAAATGAAGAATACTTATCCCAATAATAATACAATGAACTGTAGTGTATAATCCTCTACGGCCTTCATTGTTTGCAACAGTGCTGCCAAAATTCCACCAGTAATATAGCACCTACTACAGTGACGCCATCATGTGGACAGCACAACCTAGGTAATTATTTGTATGGTGGCGCCATCTGGTAATTGTCATGCATTACATATATACCTTTGTGCTTGATTCTTGGTTGAGTAAGTTTCTAAGTTGCACAGCTTGTAACTATACATTCACAGACAAACCCAAGTGAGATCCTAACAAGCATTAAATGAATGCAGTAATATAATAATTCTGCAATAGATAATAATAATTATTATTATAAACTTTCCAGTTAGAAAAGTAGATGTGCTCAGCAATAAATGGGAAGCACATAATTATGTGGGCATCTAATGATAAGAACCTCTAAAATAAAAAATTATGACCTGACCTTGCCTGGTTGGAAGTCACCTTCAGTTACTCCATCTTGTGACAGGTAGAAGACTTTGTTCTCCAACATGACAGCATCATTGGGTTTGTAGAGGAGAAATGACGCCACTTTCTCAGCTGCTTTCTTCAGGTCACCCACTAAAACATAGAATTAAAACAGTTTAGATAGACAAAAACATACACTACTTATGTCAACTGAAATATGTGAAACTACATGGCAGAATATCTTTTAGAACGATATATTTTAGATTTGTTACAGTTTTGTTAAAACCAGAGATTTATTTACAGTACACAATAGCGTGTGACAGAACACTAATTCAAGGGCATATTAAAACAGATTTAAGTTGTTAAGATGTATGGTGATGATCATGTTATAACTTTTAAACAGTTTAATGCGAAGTGCTAAGAATTGCAATAGCAACTGTGAATAAGTATTTACATGTATACATTAAACTGTTAAATGTCACATATTTAGAAAAAGAAAAGTTCTATATAATTTTATTTGCTTTAAACAATACTAATACATTATTTTTAATACATGATTACAGAATACATGTTGCATCACATTATATTAATATTGCTAAATAACATAAACCAAGAACCAGTTATATAATAAAAAGTTAAATAAATAGTACAATTTGTAGTGTGGATCAAATCTAGGTTACCACAAAATCATTACCTTTCTACTTCCTACTAATTTTATAACCATTTATACTGAACAGTCCACTATTGGGCAAGGCAGACTTTATGCCTAGAACCCTTTTGAACTGTACCCTTTCTCAACAAGTAACCTTGCTACTTCTGAAAGGCCTGTCCAGATGTATACTATGACCTGCCACTTTATTGCCACTCTAACAGTGGATCAAAGTGCTACTCATTTGATTGCTGTTTACTTAGGAAGATACAGGGTGTAATGGTAAACAATCTCTTACTAGGCCACTCACAAGCTTGCTGTTATTCTGCTTTTAATTAAGCCTTTGATGCAGCAAACCCCCTGACCCAGTTCTGTAAAAGATTTCATGTTTGGTCCACCAAATATTTTTATTTTTATTCAGAACTTCGCCATAGAATTTCAGTATATATCAAGGCAAGAGAAAGTGGATAACCATTATCAGGGAGGATATCAAACTGTATCATTTGCCCCCAGAAATGGCAGAAAACTGCCAGTACTGGAACATGATGGTGAAGACCGGCCCACAGCGAAGTGGAGATGGTCTCGAAAGGTGAGAAATAATAATATGCCTTCTGTTAACAACACAATTCCACATTTCTGTAAGTATGTGATGACTTAATGAGCTTCTCCTGTCCAATCTTAAGATATGTTCACTCATCTCATTTACATATGTGGTATCATGTGCTATGTATACACAGATCAGATATCTCCTTGGATATTCCTACCCTCCAGTGGCCCTACTGAAGAACCTCTTTCAATCTCAGCCACCCCTTCTATTATCAACCAATGCTTTGTAAGGATCAACTGAACCTGGAGGGCTGCCACCACAGAATACCCTACCCCTATGTAGACTTCAAGGCTGTAAACCACCCAGTCCAACAGAGGGTGTTCCCTGGCATATTGCTTCCAATAAGGTCCACCTCAATGGCTTGACCAGATGCCAGCCTTTGTTAGTGACCACTCTGGACACATCAAAGAACCTGTTTGATAACCTGCCTTTGTACCCTTACAAACAACCACACCCTGGAACATTGTAGATCCACAACTGAACAGTTACAAACAGCCAATTTCACACCCGGGACACAGCCTTCTGTGTAGTGTTGGAGGAGCTCATGCTTGAGTGGTCACACCACACCCACTTCTAATAGAAGGCACAGGAAGCTGCCTCAAGCTGCAAGTGATGCAATCTGTCTATACACAAGGTGAATACACTGTCTATATACAATACACATTTCATCATGGACGTTTCCTCCACACATATGCCTCTCCATGGACAATTTATCAACGTTTAGACATGATTTCTATGATAGGGCCATGTCTATTGACTTGCAGACACGGTGACTAGTAGAAGGGGTAAAGCAACAGAAGGTACCCAGTTTACATCTCATCTACGAGACAGATGACCATGTTAACATTTTATATGTTTACTGGCAAACACACAATGTATTGGACCACATGAGCCACACCATATCACAACCATGTAAAATGTAAGGGTCACTGTGATCAGTTCATACTGTTACATGATATAACACACGAACAGAGGTTCTGTGTCTGTGAACATAAAATCAACAGTTTCAAGATATGAAAACCAGACAAAATGCCTGCTCTTTGTGGGGCAAAAAATATTACGACAGGTCATTCTGAACCACAGACAGAGTTTATTACTTTATGATTCAAACACAACAGGACACATTTCTGCTACTAACTGTGCAAATAATGTAGAACAGATTTCTACATAACAAATGTTATCATCATTTACTTGCTTACATCCATAGTTATAAATACCTTTTTTCATGTTAAAAGTATTTTTTTCTTTGTATGCATAACTAATTAACTTTCCTTAAATGAATAAGTTAAGTGAATATTCCTGCTACTTATAAGTTATAATTATCAAATTATGCTCAACAAACTTTGCATGTTCAACTACTGCACGTTTTGTTGCCACAAAAATTATGGCATTGTGCCTCTCCTCTGTCACCATGGCAACTGCCTCAACAGCACCACCATCTGGCAAATTAACACCTTGGAGCTTTCCTGGGTTCTTTGTGCTGATGAGCATTGAAAGCCACTCAGCTTAAAGCACCAGTGTTAAAGCAGCAAGCCTCCTTAATTGTCCTTGATCACAGCAATTAAAGTATTAATGTCTTAGCGCATGTTTAGAGCATACAACTTTGATGCAAATAACTGCTCATTTTGCTGGGCGTCTCAGTGCACAAATACAAAACTCGTGAGGGAAGATCAGCGGATCAGTCAGATGACCATGACGCTCACACTTCATGTGACTGTCCAATCAGCTGGTGCAGGGTTTAGTGGAGTGACACAGGGGTATTTCTGAGATAATATAGGGGTAGAGGACAAGGAGGGGGTGTCTGACATCTTCAAACATCCCCAGAGATTGCTGGTTTGCTATGAAAGGTTTGAATAGATATTTAAAGCCACCTGCTATTGCTACATCTGCTTCTACAGTAAGCTAACATCCCTCTTTACGTACAGATGAACTAATTACGAGGAACACAAAAAGGTGACAAAATTACCTACAAATCGCAACAACAAAACTGACTTTTACTGATTGATTTTCCACATTTTCTTTTCAGATTCAGTAAAAAATGGCACTGAACAGCCAGAGTGATGCTGTGACTCAGAACATTAACATTACTGTAGCTCAGCAGACATTTCTCTACATCCTGTGCCAGGAAAACCCACAAAATGTTTCCAGACCTCATACTGAAACGATACACAGACCAGGGCATTCTAAATCAATGGAATTATCTGCACAGACAAAGTGCTGGCTTCCTGGCTGAATGTGCTATGCACAGACAAACTGGTCTGGATTGTTTACTGTATTTAATTACACACCGTTTTGGCAAAAAAGCAGATGTATCTTTATGAATGATAACGTTGTCTGTGGTTTGATAACACAACATGGACGTGGGAAATAATCTGGGTGTTGGAGTACTTGCTTCCTCTATGAGTGGAAACTGGGAAGAAGTTATGTCTCTCACACAGAAACGATTAACATGCCAGGAACAGCAACTGAACTAAACACTGTTCTGCAGAAATATTAATGTAACAGCTACAACACACATGTATGCTGTATGAGATTTTAGTTTTCATTAAAAAAATATAGTTTACACATGCCCTGGTATCATTGTAATAGGATTAGTAAATAAATTTACCATTTTGTGCTCCAGTTTAACATTAAAAGGTTTTATTGCAAGTAATAATCTACTTCAAGCAGCACTAACCTGTTTCCAATTTCCCAGTCATTGACAGAATGAGTGATGGAGCATAACTAACTTACATAGGTCACATGTTAAACCAATGGAAACAAGATCAGGATGCCAGGTCACAAGACATTTTGGTTAAATGGTAATTGGTCACACAGTGCAGGATACAACATTTGGCAAGTTTATTAAAAATTTACTCATAAAATATTGACCAAATGTTGTGAAACCAACTGTCATAACGGATCGTCGTCATGACAGTTACAATATTGCGTGACCAGGTGTCTTGTGAGACCAAATATCACAACACTTATGATCTGTCAGAGTTTGGTTCTGGGCAGAGACAGGTCTGATGAGATGGCTGAGATTACCTTTGTAGTAGGCATATTGCAGGTAGTTGTACTGCTCAGCTAGGTAGTCAGGCAGCAGCTGACCAAACTCTGTAGCCAGTTTCACTGGACACTGCAGTCTGCAGGCCAGCACAGGCATCCAGTGGTCTGAAAACATCACACAGACAGACTGAAGGAAGGAACCTAGCAACTAGGATTTTAAGTATGCTGTGGGGATGGAGCAATGGCAGGAAGAATCTAATACCTGAATCCACTTAATACTCTGGTGGTATCTCCGAAGATGGTCTTAACCATTGTATGACATGTTAGAGATCACTTTTCTACAATAACAAAATGAAACCGCAAACATTATACCTACATAGTGGACATGTATATACAAATGCATGAGCACACACTCACAAGCAGAAAATATGCATTGGCCGATTATTCTATCAAATTTCCAATGGTTCACTATCATATTTAATTGCTTTCTCTAAAATATAATTATTGTTTGTTTTTTAATTAAACAATATTGTTTAGAATGTATGTTATGTAAACTAATGGTATATTGATTGACTACAATGAACATTAACTTAATTAATAAGTTCTAATTATCATGGCAGTAACTATTATTGTTTTAATCTTTCAAGATTTGTTGAAAGGATGGAATAAATTACAATCACCAACAAATTAACCCCCACTCCACAAGGGACCAAAAAGGAACAAAGCTTACATAAGAGTAATGTTATTCATTGATGTTATGGCAAATACTGTACAGGTCCTGTTCTGATGAAATCATTGATTTACTACTGTATCTACAGATATGTAAAACCAACAGATTAAATGAGAAACCACCCAAGCCCTTGGAAGTATGTTACACCTGTCACCAGTGAACACATCACACCTTTCAACAGGTCCTGCAGCAGGTGCTATCAATGTCAACGTCTCCATTCACATGCGCCAATTTAATTGTAATTTCGCTTGCATGAGAAACTCTTATGTATCCCTGCATTGTTGAGTCACAAAGGCAAGCATGTGTAAAAGGCGGAATCGTTCAAGTGTGAGCGAGACAAACACATTCCACTAGATCTATCCAGCTGGGTATTCACCTAGAATCTACTGGAGACTTAGTGTGAAATTATTAGATAAAACTAACAAGTTATTAGCACCTTTACAACTGTATAAGCAATTCTAATGAAATAAAATGGCATGCATATGCATGGACAGTTTCCAGTTTTTATTTTCAATGGTTTCTTTTTCAAAGTGTTACATTACATTTATAAACAATTAAATTATTTCTACAAAATAGTTCCCTGTTTGATTGTTTGTCTGTCTGTCTGTCTGTGGACCCATATCTCTGTTAGTTTTGTTTGTATGGGGCTGAAATAGTCTATGTGATCTAGCAGGGGATTTAGATTTTGTTTAAATTTGTCCTTGGGAGTGGATATCTCAGGGAGGGTCACATACATTTGACTGCTTTTTCCCTGGGCAATGCCGGGTAATTCAGCTAATGGTACAGAGGAACCTCTCTTTATGGTCACCTTGATAATACAGCCACCTCACAATTAAGGTCGCCTTAGAACAGTCCCAAATTAATTCCACATACAGAAAAATATATGATATTAGTCCCACTAATATGGTCAACCCGCTATTCAGGTCACTTTTGTCCAGTCCCAATGGTGACCTTAATAGCAAGGTTCCACTGTATATATTTTGGTCTTTTGGGTATTAAACAAGTTATGGTAACTACAAAGTCGTATTAACACATACCTGCTACTGCCATGTAGAGGTCGGGCGATACCTTGTTCTCTACAGCACTCTCACACAGACTCTCGCACTTCTCTGCCTCCTCATAGTAGGTTGACAGCGCCCTCTCTAGGACCTCTATGGTCGTCAGGTAGTCCGCCTCATTGTACGCCTCCACTCCCTCTTTGTACAGATCCTGGGCAAAACATACGGGATAGAGTCAGTAGTCAGACATGACCGGATACTCGGTCTCACGTTGGATGCTCAGGTTGATACTCGAGGAACACTCAAGGGATACTCAATCTATTCTGATATTGATTAACTTCAAATTATACAGTATTACATAAAATGTTTTTGTTTCACCTGTCTTGTGTAAAAGGACAGGGTGGTTGGTAGTGTTGGAAAAAGAGACGCAACTTCTTGTTCCACTGCAGATTATTTTGACAAATACACTGTGGCAGGTTGAAGTCAATGTTAATCTATTCTAGATTATTACAGTTCATAAATTGAGGTGGCCATGGTGAGCCATGCACATATGGCTAATTCTTCGTAAACTCACATTTCATTACATTGGACTCTTGCTTTGAAATAATGCACTAGGGAATTTGTTCATATCTTCGTCAAGTTTTTTAATCATATAAAAAGCTTTGGTTGACAACATAAGGTATCTTTTTCAAATTGTTTCGGTTATCAGAGTTATACTAATTAACTTGATTTGTTTCTGTTTAACTTCTGCTCAGACAACAAACATTAATGTTTTCAGTTTGATGGTCACTGAAACTTGTGAACGGTTTTGTTAGAATGTATGTTATATGACGTACTGAACAACAAAATGATGCAGACATGTGTTTTACATGAAACAGAAACTAAGGTTTGACTTGCTGTGTTAGAATAATATAGTTTGACAGTTCAAAAACAGCTGTGTATTGATTAAGATATGTTGTTATTTAATCAGAGGATGTAAATGTAACCTACATGATGATGACGTACATTGTACAAATGGTGAACATTTTCAAAATCAACCTATGTAATATCTGTATGTAGATAACCCCAGCCGAGCTGTTAATTATATTAGTCAGCTGAATATTCTCCAGTAACCTCACTTGATGTACAGTCAACGTCACAAACAGGCTGGGCTGGGCAGCTTCACATAACTATAAACTGAGCCATTTCAAACAAAAGAAGCTGAGCTGGTTTCAACACATTTTGGAAAGTTTGCTTTCAAGTAAAGCTGTTTGTCTTCAGTTGCTGTAAACAACAATGAAGTGGTTATAAGCTGACACAATGAATACAATCATTGCACTCAATCATGTCATCTCTCAACATAAGCATTGTACAAATCAAGTTCCATTTTAGTCAAAGTACACCAGAAGAATGTAACGGTCCTTTCTACTTTAAATTGTGTTGCTTTGCTCATTTTAGACTAATTTCTTCAAAAGTTAAACCTATCTAGTATCCACCATTATACAATAACTCTTTTACAAGTACAAAATTATTATTTAGTCTTAACATCAACAAGAAAATTAATTTTGATTGGATCCAGTCCAAATTTGACCAAAGGGGTAAGAATGGACCAATTCATTGAGTATTTATTCACTTTTTGTTAATCCTACATCCTGACACCCAAATAATTAAATAGTTCACCATGTCCTTACAAACATGCCAGTATTAACTGAATTGATTATCACATATTGTTTCTGGCATCTCTCTGAATAAACTCATTATTTGCCTAAAGAAACAACAACTCATCATTGTGAACTTTAAAAAAATATCATAAACAACCAAATACACAATGTGAACTGGAAAAAACCCATATTCACTGCCAGTTTACTGACGAATGTAAACTTCTCCAAACAACAATTGCAGCTGCTTACTGCAGGGTGACTGAGAGAACACAACAAGCCAACATCCCAAACAGCCATAACTGTCTCATACATCATCTCTAGTGTCTACCACTGGTCAACAGAAGACACTATTATGCAGTGATAGCACACCCGTCTTGTATTGCCCCACATCTACACAATGCGAATCACCAATACATCATTTTTATAACAGCAGCATGATTACTTTCCTGGCCTGACCTGTGCCTTTGTGAGTCCTAAACATAAACGCAGTCCTTTTGCAGCAAATATTATTTTCATCTAAGGCACAGATAGTTAACACACAATCATATAATCTGTTCTCCCTTGTTCTCTGTCCTGGGATGAGGTCAGGTATAGTACTGTCAAACCACTCTTTCTGTTCTTTCTTTCTATAACTTCCCGTCAGCAGCCCCATCTCTCCATCTTTCATCCTCCCCTGATCTTCTCTTGTCCCTCTCCACACAGTCCTCTCATCTGACATCCCGACATTCCCCTTTTTCTGCTTCTTTGATGTTGTTCCACCTCTGCCCTCTGCAAGTTTGATTGCCTGCACCCATCCTTGCCAAGTGGTGTGCCCATCTCATCCGACTTCTCACCAATCTTTCTGTTACGCTGCATTCCATCCCAACCTCTTTCCTCAGGTCAGTCGTCCTTCTTCTGTCCATCCTCCTTGTTCTTGTGATTCTTTGGACCCAGTTGTTCAGTTGCAGCTTCTGATGTTGTTCTGTCAGGGCCACTGTCTCCAGACCACACAGGCATGCCAGTGTAATATATGCTCTAAGCACTTTCCCTTTTAGTTTACTAAAAATGTTTCTATCTATCATAACTCTCTGTACCTTTCCGTATACACTCTTCTTAACTAGAACATATTCAAATTGCATAACCAAGTATAGTCTTTTGCAGTCACAATACAACAAACAAACTAACAAATTCATTTAAATAATTTCGCAAAGTTCACGACATCATGGTGAATACCCAGTGCATATATAAAATAACGTACAAGTATCAAACTATGTCTGTGATTTATAATGGGCTGCACTTTGCCCTACATTGAATGGGTAACTGGAATGATAGAATTACAAAAATACCACATCTCATAGCTAGCACAAACCAGTGATATATATTAAAAGAACCTAAGAGGACATTCAAACAGTTATTTCAAATACGTGTATCGCTAAAGTTTATTTAAAATATCTATGCTACTAGCTGTGGCACCATTTAAAGACCTGGTGAATTTCTTATAATCAGAGAGACTGAAATCTGTGTAACTGTCTTTGTGTGCTTTTTGTGTTAAATTTTAATCTAACCAAACTGCTTAGGAATCACGCTGCATTGTTCAATTGGTAGACTGCTCCAATAAAAGTAACATCTGCCAAGATAGACAAGAGGTGGGCTTTGCCTCAAGGGGTGTGCTTTGCCCCACAATACTCTATATAAAATGGAAGAGAGGAAGTGACACTTCCTAAGGCAGCTCGGCCAACCCTACATGTGCCTCTACATGGTATGCAGACAGCCGCCTCGGGTCAACCACACAGGACTTCAAGTGCACATCTCACATTTATACAGTACAATTTGCTGCTACTATCTTAAATGGAATAAAAACGGTACATTAAGAGAAATACTTTAATAGAAATTTACATTACGCGAAATACACAAGTTTACAAAAAGATAAATGCTATAACTGACTAACTAACTAGCTAGCTAACTAACTGACTAACCAACTAACTGCATAACTGACAAATTTTTTCCTGTTACTATTCAGAATATTTCTTGTTAACTTTTTTATCCATTTATATATGCACATATCTGACAACTTTTACCAACTAGCTTATTCAACCTGTTAATCAAAGCAAATCAATAATTATAACCCAAAACATAATAATTCAAGTCCACATGCCACATTTGTATACATTGCTCATGAAACTAATTTTTTAGCTAGACACATTAAATTGCTGGGACTAGTTTTGACTCATGTCTAGCCCATGAGACTAGTTTAAACAATGACTGGTCACTTAATACCATCAGTGCCCGTCTTTTTGGAAACACAAAAGTTTATACACACTATGCCAGAGGCAGTTCCCGTGTCTGTGTGTATATATGTCTAGATGCCATCACAGTATAATAACAACTCAGTACTGCACCAGCAGTGGACTCCTCATTGTAGTTTCTAAATTACATCACAGATTCCCCAATTTGTAACCCCATACTCTAGTTGCAGTAATAAATTTGGGTCCTAGATGATGTATTAAATCTAATGTATAGATCACAGTATATACACAAAAGCATTTCAAATAAATTAATGCATTTTTTTAATGTGTACTTAATCCTAGAAATTCCTGGCAGATTACCCCTTCATCAACCAAACACTGGCATACTACTGTCTCTGGTAGAAGCTACATATAGCATATATCCACTTACATAGACTCTCCATTTTCTTGGTCTAAGATGTTCAGCTATGTGTGTTTACTTTACCAGAGGTGGTCAGTAAGTGGGCAGCTGCTCATAGAAGTAATCACTGACCCCCTGTAGCCAGGGCTTAACCAGTGTTCAGTGCAGCTGCATGATTACTATTACCTGTCTGTCTGCCAAGCTGACACATCTACATTAGTCTTAATTGCTTTCCTAGATATTAGCCAGTGACTTATGAACAATTTACTATCCACAAATAGTTTCTAAGTTTCTACTAATCTATCACCTACAAAATGCCACTAAATTGGAAATTAAACCCAGTTACCCTGATATGATATTAGTAGGCATTCTACAAAGAAATCACAGAGTTTGATCGTGAACGAGATTTATCATGACATGAGTTGGTGTAAATTTGATTACATAATTGTAGTTATTATAAGCATCGTACATTATATTATGTTTGTCTGCAGATGGTTCAGTGACTACATTAGAAGGTAAAACTGAAAAATACAGATCTACACCAAAAGTTACTCCAAAATGTTGTTACGATTTTTTAAAAATAATATTGTTCATAGAGTGTAGAAGACCGCTGCTGAAAAGAAGGACTGTGCAAAGAGATATTTGGCAGGATTGTGAGGGGAGAGAAGACTGAGAGAAGGGGGGTTGGTGATTGGGGAGGGTGGTGGAGAAGGCAGTGAAATATGAACACCAACAGGAAGATGAAAAACAAAAACGATGGCATTATCAATGCAGCCTCATCACAAGTCACAAACTTGAGTGAATCTTTATTTTGCTGAACTAAACTGAAGTAGTGATATCTTAACTGTTATTGTCATTATTATCGATGGCAGTTACCTAACGTCAGGGACAGAGACGAAATGTACAACAACCTGCGCACAGCATAAAAATGGTCATCAGTATTAAAATAATTAATAAAAAAATTAATTACCACTTGAAAAAACCCCACCCCCCTAGGAAGAACAAAAATCAGCCAGTTATATCAAACACATTCCAGGACTGACAACACAATGGCAGTGTGATTCCAGGAAAAAGAACCAGACCGTTGAAACAAAGCACATTAGATAGCATCATCCATCAAGCCATCAATCACCCACAGACAGGCAGAATGTTCTTTACAATGCCGCCAGCACCAGTCAATGATTACTGCATAAACCACGGAAATACCAGGGACTTGACTACATCAAGCTTAAGGAATGTATGTCCCTAGACCTGGGAAGACAGGGTGGGGGGTATCAGGTGATAGATACCCCAACGCTCATCAGTCCACAATAAAATGTTATGGCACCCACCTTCAACTCTCCAATAATGAACCTTGTGCACATCAGCAGACATGTGTATATACTAAGTTGACTAATTATATCCCTATTAGGGGTAGTTTCATGTTCTTTAAACTACTGTGTAGCACAAACACAACATTTTGTTGGGTCTGGTAAACAAATAAACTCCCGCCCGATGGACTTTTGGCATAACATTTTCAATCTGCACATCACAGATTTTAACGAATTATGAAAATGTTTAGTTGTTCAACATCTTGTAAACATATATTTACACCATATTACTGTATGCCTACTTAATAATAACAATACGGTAACTTCTTTTTAGTCTAAATCTTGGGAAACCAAGCTCATAGGTGCATCAATATAAAAAGGTTTAGTCAATCTCAGATACGCCACATTAAGATTGCAACTGATGGATTGATACACCAGGGAGCTAAGGTGGATACACAAGGTTATAATGGCGAGTACTTATTAGCTCCTATTAGGACAACCTCCTTCAGATGTTACTGATGCAGCAATTCCTGTTGTAACAATTTCTGGAGCCCACTGCAACTTGCAAGTAATCACAAGTCACCCTAAATAAGAATTCTGTAATTCAATACATGCAGCTATATGTACCTAAAATTCCTATATCAGTTCACAATTACATAAACGATGTGAATAAACCATGAAATAAAAAGATCTCCTTCCCACTGCAAATAGCAGCATACTTGAAATAGAAAGCAGATGGATCAACAAACCCATAAAAGTATGACCCACTCCCATGGACCCAAAATGTAGCCAAAACACAGAGTAATTAATCAATGTCAAACAAGAATATCATCTGGTCTAGGGGGAATTCAGTCACAGTGAATCAGTGTTTACTAAACAAGTCAATCAACTTGAACACATGGAAGTTAATGACCTGTCAATCAACACCAGGTTGGGTTAACATTGACTGACACAAGGATAGATAGGAAGGAGATAGGGTTGGTAATATTGGTAAGACAAGTCAGGTGTGAAGTTGGACCTGATGATTGGACAAACTTCACTAGAGCTGACCAATTCTGAATCTCTCTCAGGTGTTTGTATATACATTCTAACAACATACATACCGTTAAAACTGATCATATTATAGACCTGAGAGACTGGGTACAACTTTTAAAGCTGCACACATTGTTAGTGCACTAAATAAAAAAGCTAGTTTTCTGATAGATGAAGATTGATTGATCATCTCAAAAATAATTGACATTTCAAAGATTAAATTGAATGTTTTAGGGTTCAAAGCAAATCATGTTAAAAAAATGGATGTTAGAAACACAAATGCTAGTTAAACTCCTGCTTCCATAATACGCTGTACTAAATGGAAATACTGTGTCAAATTTACAGTATTTATCTGATAAATTTAAGCTTATGCCTGAGAACACAATCATCCAATACTTACCAATTTATATATTTTTTCAAAGTAAATTTATCTTTGTTTTTTTGTTGTGGCATTTTAATTTTTTACAACATTCACACAGCTCCCGTTAACATAATACAGCTGTATTATGCGTATATATGCATGATTTTTGGCATTTCACGCATTATTTTGGACACCATTGCATGAACCTACACATCGGCAGTGACATTTTTTTAACCTTAAAATTAATATAGTATTTTAAGAGTCTGTTTTTCTACGTGGAATGATTGCATGTTAAACAAGAAATGACATAAGAATATCGTTTAGTTGCATAAATAATGTGTTGAACACCCACAGGACATGCACATTCACAGCCGCAGGGCAAGTTGTGTAGTCTGTAGAAAGTTAAACGTATTGGACACTCATTAACAGAACATGGACATTTGAAGGGCAGCAGCTGCAACTTTTAAATAAATAATATTAAAATAAATTGGTTATCTTTTGCTTATTTTTCATGACAATCTTAATGCCAGACACCCCAGGTAAATGGTGTTTTTATCCAAAAAATTCTCCAGATTATGACAGCTTATATGTTTGCTATCAATACAGTTCACTTGTATGATAATTACATACCTCTAAATTCTATAATTTGGGTAGAATAAATTGGACTATTTGCATAAATTATAAAATAATGCTATCCACCTGCCTTGTCTGGCCTTAATTATAAAAGATCAATTGATACCTGAAGAAAATCTCATATCTGTACGACACGTGCAGACGATCTGCTAAATGTACATTTCTTCATATCATTCATCATAGGAGAACTACTCATGCCAGTTGTCTACAGTACTTTATTGTAAGACAACATTGCGTGTACACATTGCGTGTACATTGCGTGGACAGTAACGGGCTATCATTGTTCCGAGTGAAAACATACACATACTCACACCTACAGACAGACACTCTCCCATACTCTCTCCAGTTGCAGGTCGAAAACAGTAGGGGAATCATTACCCCTTACCACAAACCTTAGCAAGGGCTCTGATTCAGCTGCTTTTATCAGACTGACTAAGTACTGCTAGACTGCAATCACCAGTCTGATAAACCTCTTCAGACCAATAATAATTTTTTTGGTAAATAATGTTTTTTTTATTTTTTTCATCAGACGGCGGAGGCTTCTTTGCCAGACCCTAGACGTGATGATTTCCACCTGTGTTCTATGATCACACACACTGGAGGCTGTACAACCTGCAGACTGGGATATGTTGGGATGATAGACAGGGTAATTTGTCAGAAATTTCTAGGACTGAATACACATTTTTTTACTTAGAAGCATTAGTTGATTATGAAAGGGATTTTTTGTATAAATGATGTGCTTAGTACATAATCTAGGACCCAAATTCACTACTATAACTGGAGCATAGAGTTACAAATTGGATGACGCAGGACATAATTTTAAAGATAAAAGGAGGGATAAACTGCTGACTAAGTACTGAACTGTTATTGTTATTAAATTATTATGATAGCATCTGCAAATTTCACATCCAGTCTTCATTTTAAACTTATGATGCACTGTTCAGGAAATTAAGCAAAAAGTGTAAAGGACAGTGCATATATTGGTAAATTTCAAGAACGATGATTTCATTGTACATTAATTAGTATTACATTTTAAATTAATGCTAATAAGTAAACTGGCTTACCTGGTGTGGTTTGCTTTCCAAGTTCTTGAAGTACGATGTTTTCACTTCCCTCATGCTGCGGTAGAATTTTACATTGTCTTTCATCGACTGATGCTCTGGGTGGGCCAGTAGGTAAGTGTATGCAGCTGCCACTGCCGTTTCATACTTCCCCACCTGACCACAAACAAGTTATATACTGATGAAACAGTTTTTATTAATTTCCGAAGGACTACGCAACATCTCTGGGAGACCTGTCTATTCCCAATATACAGCCGTTTATGAACAGTTGCTAAAGATAGGAAGCATTCAAGTATGCTGCAAATACTGCACAAAACTATTTGTTCACACAAACCACCACTGCTTAAATTGCCAGGAACTCAGTTATAAATTACAGCTGAGTCAACTGATGCAATGTAGAATGAACAAAATTGCACAAACTTTGAAAACTAGCATTTCACTTTCGGGATTCAAACCCAGGTTCTCTAGATTGAGAGTCAGACATCTTTAGAAACAGTACCATATCCCATGACACTTTTTATTTGATATCAGTGATTTTAAATAATACATACAAATATTGTTTATACAGATATTAGATAGGAGATACATGTATGGAAGGCAGTTTGACAATGGTTCCAATATAATCCAAGAATAGAAGAAAAAACACAAGAAAAGAATGATAGAAAATGGAATGCAAATATGATTCAGAAAATACTAGATGCAGCCATGTTCAGCCTAATAATATTATAATTTATGAGAATACGTGAGCACATCGTGTAATGTTAGTACTTAGAAGAAGTTTGAACAGTGAAACTATTTTCAAATGCAATAGAATAGAAAAAAACAATTTAGCACTCATCTTTTCGAGCCGAGAAAGGTTTCAATTGTTAGCCATTAGCTAATGGTTACTGGTTAGTGTAAGTCTAGGCAGCCTGCTCCCTGATCCCCAATGACGTTAGGTTCATAATTTATGTCTAAAATTATAAACTGAACAACATTTGGGATGATTATATATAATCCCTGAGTGTAAGTTGGACATATATCAACTAAACAAATATCATGGAGGATAAACACAGACAAATATTTGAAACTGAACCATGTAAAACTTGAAAAACACAATTCTGATCACCTTTAGAAAACACATATTTCTAAAACTTGAAAAACACAACACAGATCACCTTTAGAAAACACATATTTCTAAGGAAAATTATAATAAATGATCATAATATTTCAGATGTGAAAATGGTTTCCTTTGCACGTCCTACATGAAGCAATTTTTAAATGTGAACATTGCCATTACTATGTGGCATATTTTTATTTGATTATTCAGGTATGCCAAATTGGCACTTGAAATTAAAAGCTATCTAGATTTCTTAAATTCTAGACGACTGTCAAAGGAAATTTTTTTTGTCAGAAGCTGATTTTTTATTCTGAACAATGACTTGTTCAAAATGATAAAACATCATCAGGTTACAATTCAACACTACATTTGGCACATGAACATCCTGACATGCATGCACATACATAGAGCATTCTACAGTATACAACATACCATCTCCATACATACTGTCATTAAAAAAGCACAATGTTTGAACCTAATTATTTATTGTAAGTTTAGGCCACACAAATGTTATTGTTGGGATTATGGATTTTTAAGAAATTTTTGTTAGGGGGGAATAAAAATTAAAGTAATTGCATGAGAAAGGTGTTTTGTGTAAATAAATGAATTATCATATGAGCCATACAGTACATTGCTAAACAAATTATTTACCCTTGTATCAAAACTTATTAGTCACATACTTTTATGAGTTTAATAAAAGTTAAAGATTATTACTATTAGAATAACAAGTACTGATAACAAGACTTGGCAGATACCATTATGGTGTGTTAACATTACAGCCATAAACGTGTAGATTAGAGGTAGGATATATCTTGCTGTGATAATATTAATTTGACTGGCATAATTAGGATTTGATTGTACCTCTAAATATAACAACATAATTATATTCCAAAGTAATGCAGTGCAATGCTGACTACGCAAGATTTTAAGAGAGCGTCTACAACCCATTTTCCCAGCATGTCAACTTGATTGGCCAAAATCCGATGTTCACATTTTTGCATGTAGACAGAATGAGTAGCGGGTTAAACATGTACAAGTTACTAGTTTCGCCTGTGTTGCGCGTTGGCAGTTAATTTTCTTTATTGATATTTTGCATTGTTTTTAAGATGTCAGCTTTCGAGTTGCCTTTTCACCCCATTTCGGTGGCATTAACGTTGTCATCGTTTAAGAAAATAAATGTGTTAAACGTTTAATTGCTCACGTAGCATCCGCAAGGACACTTGTTGTTATTTTGACAACAATCAGCACATTCGACGCTAACACATGCTTTCGATATCAGAGCGGCATCGCTCCAAACACGGGAAATGACATTATGATCGTGTCGGACAATTTCAATGTTGCTATTTCCTTTTGGGAAGCAGCGTCAAACTTAAAAACCACACTGCAGCATCTGGTTTAGCCATATGGTTTAGATTAATTAATGACAAGTTGGACTTTCGCGGATTCGTTGGATCGTAGACCAAAGATGCGCGACAACCAATGAAACAATGTTTAACATACAATGTTCGGTATGACGTGTATATACTCAATGAATTGATACAAAATCATTGGTTGGGCATTTCAATCAGAAATAAAAGTTCAAAATTGCAATTTTATTTCCGTTTTGTCAAAAACAACGTCGGCGGGTCCGTAATCTGAATTGGTGTCACCTTATTGCCAAATACAGTCTGTTACCAATTGTCTGAGTGTGACGTCACATAATTATTTTTTATCACAAAAAGGTAAAAATTCTATATCTATAAACGATTATCATCAAGTAACTTTTTGTGATGCAGTGAAAATGTAAAAGTGACTACCCGTTCAGCACAGCAAAAGACAAATGGTCATCCAGAAACAGGTTCTGCTGTATATATGTGTACCTATGTTTATATAAATTATAACATGAATCACATGTTAGTGTTTACAGCATGCACCAGGTACATAGGGGCCAGAGTGACCTGAATCAGTGACTATTAACACAAATAACAGCAGTAATTTCCTATACTATGCTGTTACACGTACATAAATAATTTGGAACTGTCCTAGGGTGTCCTTAAGTAAGAGGTGGCTGTATTACCTGGCTGAGTGACCATAAACTGATAAACTCATAAAGGCTATGTTCAATAAGTTTCAAATAGCCCCCAAAAAGTGCACTAAAATCAAATTATATAAACTATTCTAAATGTATCTCCCATCCTATTAGTATAATATTGTAGACCGCGTATGTAATTTCCATAGTGCTCGTTAGGCTTAGAGCATGACACGCGCGCGATAGTGTAGTGGTTAGCACATCCGCCTGACATGCCGGCGCCCCGAGTTCGAAACCCGGACCGGGCAGGTATGGTATATTTGGTGTAAAAACCTGGCTCTCAACATTGGGGACTGTGTATCCCTCGTGACTCGGAGATCACGTTAATGTCGGTCCCGTCTCAATTTGGGACGTAAAAGAACCACTGAGGACGACAAGCACCCTGGCAGTGACCACCCTCAGTGCCAGCATAGAAAGGTCGGCTTGGCGATAATGTTCTGAAAAAGGCTGACTAGTTGAATGAGACCTCATAAGATCACTGTAACCACAATATATACAGACTAGTCAGTTAATAGAACGTTGCCGAGTGCTGGAAACAACTAGAACTAGACACAGGTCCGCAGGAAAAAGGATTGTTGACAAGAATGGCATTGAAACGCTGCAGCCTGTGATTGGTCGTCTGAGCAGACACAACAACTGCACCAGGTCGGGGTCGTGGACGTGAGTCCCATCGCTCACGCCTGGCACAACTGGATGGATGGACAGGTGGACAGTCGTTAATTGAACAAGCACACGGCTGCGTCTGCCAGTGCCAGTCACTTTCTCACCTTGTAAGCACAAATCTGCAAGTAGTCGTACGGCTTCAGACTCTTGAATGCCGCCATTACGTCTTCAGTGAAAATTTCCTGAGACGGCTCCTTAACTTTCTCCCGTCGGCACCTCGCTATACAATTCGCCCTTTTGAGTGTCATTTCAAAAAATGCCAACTCGAGTGATTCGCCCGATGCGCGCCCCATTCCTGCGTTTTTTTCCCGACAGCCACGTCGACAGCGAGTAAGACTTTCGACGAAGTCGTTGTAGCCTCGGATCGCTTGATCCATGTGATTTGCGCAGACGAACCATTCCTCATGTTCGTATGCTTCCTTACCAGCAACATACAATGCATCAAACGTGACGGGCGATTCCGATTGTTGCGACACTACACTGGACAAGCAGAATGCTAACAAACACGCCGAAAAGATCGGTAATTTTTGACAGAAACTCGACCGACACCCAATCGGAAGTTCTTCCATGTTCGCTCGGCCTCCGGGGTGCGGAAGTTCGTACGTTTCGGCCTCCGGGGTGCGGAAGTTCGTACGTTTCGTTAGGCTCGGAGTAAATAAGAGCAACTTTAGTAAAATAGGCGCTTACTATTCAGTTACGGGTGATATCGTGCTATTAATTATTTACGATATTACCCTAAATATCGATATACTATTCGATCCCTACACAACCCATTGATCATTGTTCGCGCAACTTTTTAGGAGGGAGTTGGGAAATGAACTTAGTAGCCCCCATAATGCTCTCACTTCAAAACAACATATCCATGACATCCAATCCAAATATAACACTAATATATAAGTTATAAAACTCACATATGACACAATATGACTTCAATATATCGTAAATGTGGCGCCTGTATTAACTTTATTTCGCCAGCACCCCGCGCCCAGGTTGCATCAGCGCCCAATCTCCTTTCGAGCCTTGACGCAAATCAATACCCACGTGACCTGTCACACACGCGTGTTGTCATTCAGTCGGTGCGTTTCACCGGTGTAGGAAGCAGCGTAGCGTATAGACTTGCAGAGCATGCTTTTTTGAGTGATACTTTAGCAAAAGTTGCGCATGCACGAGCAAAACGTGGACTTAGCTGGGGATTTACTACGCCCATAGGATGTATATTGTGAGGTCGCCAGGCGTAGGGCTGGCGTTTATCGTCACTTTATGTCTTCTTCTCTCCGACCTGTGCCCGTTCGTGCGATGCGTCGCTCTGGCTCCGATCCTCTGGAGTGCCTCCAATTCAATGTGAGTACCTTCTTTTTCATCTCGTAGTTTTTGCGCTGAGGTTCAAGTCACCTTGGACCTGGTGACATTTCAGTAAATGTTTATGACGTTCAACTACTGTCAGTTGTATTGATTTGGATTCAAAGTCTCTATAAACGTATTATCCAGGTGAGTGTGCCGGGTTGGCTTGGACTCGGATAGGGCTTTCTGATCTTTGGCACCTGCAGCGTGTGTCGGAGGAAGGAGGGAGGAGTCGGACGTAGGCAAGAGGCTCGCTTATTTCTCCCCTCTGGTGCGTTCGGGTATTGCCTGTATCGAACGGGATTGTGTGCTTTATTGCCTCAAAGTCGCTGTAGTTTTATTTGCATGCTTTACACATTAACAATGGTGCTTTGATTATTTAATAGAAATTTACTTTGAAGGCCCACACTTGTAATACTAATAATGGTTCTTGTGTTAAACTTGAATAAAGTGTGTTGGAGATTTACTTCGTGTGAACGTAAACGAGTAAATATACAACAGCCTGCACTTGTAATAATAATAATAAAAGTTGATTCTACATCTTCAGCATATCAACAAAAGCACATCACACAATACATCTTTTTTAGTTTTAGAGTAATATATACATTGACGCATGATTGATGATGATTCAGGTTGGTAATATCTTTAAAATAAACTCACTTATCCTCTTTCAGTTTCTAAGCTGATATCACCTTGTGTGACAGTTAGTAGATGTTTGTGGGCAGTATACTGTATACATGTTTTTTTTCTCACTTCCCTTTGCAAAGACACGCATGACTATTTGTCATGTGATTAAAATAGGCTTATCAAGAACATTGAATTCCATTAATACAAAGATGTTACTAAGGCCTGTACTGGATCGGTGTAACGTGTAGTTGTGGCGAGAATAGAACTGCATGAAACTGAGTCAGATCTTTTGCAGCAATGATACCCATTTATTCATCTGTTACAAGATAGTCACTAGATGGGGTCAGTTTACATGATACACTGACAGGAGTATATGTTTGCAACTTTGCAGAGTTGAAACCTATTATCTGGTGAAACCTATTATCCAACTGTGTGTGATCCTAACATGAGATTGAGAGAAACCAAGCCTGGGTTTGTGTAGTGGGCAGCTTGCCTACTAGTGATGCTATATCATAGTGTGGCTCATTTGCTATAAAGCATGATTGCTGCTAAAGCAGACACCAAGCAGATGTGCACAGTTTCCGACATCTTTTTAAAATAGATATGTAGCTGCTGCTGTGTTTCACTGAAAATGTGTTTCTACAAAATGCTGACCTATGACAAAATAACATTATTACATGTCTGCATGCGACATAATTTAAATGCCAGTTTTCTATGCACGGCATGAGGTCCATAGCTTAAAGGTGTGACAAATCATTAATCTTCCATACTGGCTCAGTGTATTTTTGGAATGAACTGGGCAGCAGCACAAAATGAAGTGAGAAATTAAATGTATGAACAGTTTTGGCAGGTGAATGACGTGGAACCAAGGGTTGAGGAACCCAGCCTTTGTAATATATCTCACATTGTGAGTTTGCTGTTAATATAAATTCAGGAAGAAAAAGAGTAAGAAACATCAGTTACACCACCACACTAGGAATTGTTTTAGGTTTGTCACTATAAATTATGTAATCAAGTAGTGTTTTAGTCAATGATACTTCAAGGAGGAAAGTCATATTTTGATGAACATTTTCTAATGAAGACATATTGAAGCTTTTCTTGACATTCCTGTTTTATACAACAGGATGCCTATGGAATGTGGGACTTTTCTTTATTTAACTTCTGATGATATTCAAGCTTAGTTAAACAACTGGTTCCTGTGAGTAAAAAAACTGTCATTCCCTGGATGCCTTTTACTTTCATTCGTTCACCAGCCCACTGAAGTCGGTAATCAATATGCCAACAGGCACTAGTACCATATAACCTGTAGCAATTTCTGTAACATTACAAACCAACATTACGCTGACTCAAGGTCCATGATAATAGTAGTTCAGTCGGTGAATTTTCCATCACTAGGTTCACTTGCAGCACCTTTATCATAGCGCCCGTCTACACGTGGTGAGCTTCCCTTACAATGCATGCGTATGAACTATTGATTTCCCTCTGGTTCTTTGGTAACCTTGTGCTAATGTAGTAATGCAGTCATTACACTTCATTTAGTGGCTGCTAGCTTCACTTTCTTGCATTTTAATGACCATGTGAACCAAATGATTTTGCATTATGTTAGTTGTGGAGATATTGATTATTAGCACTGACAGCGTTGAATCATGACAGCGCTTCACTGGCAATTACTTGTAAGAATTGAAGCATATATAATTTTTATTTCTGCACCAACCAGTACTTTTCGCAATGTACTAAGGCAAGGCAAGCAAAACTATGTCAAAAGGGAACTGTTTGAGGTTAATTTTTCATGCATTAAATGTTATTATTTGACACATTTTAATACATTTGTTTTCTACGCCGTACATCAGGTGAGGCACACGATTCTCCAACAAACTCATGATTTCAACAGACATTACCACCTGACAGATTAACGGCATATACTATAGTTTTTGCTTTTATAAGTGATTTGCATTTATGAAAATTGCTAACAAATCTTGGGATGCCCTGGTCTGATTATGTGAGATTGGCTGTGCACAGATTGTGCTGGAGGGACAGTGTTCCTCTCTGGATGGTCACTGCTGTGTCTGATGACAAATCACCTGTCAGTCTGACACCTGTCCAATGTGTGTCTGACACCTCTTGGCAGCAAAGTCTTGGAGTATGTGGGCTAAGCCAGCCTAGGGCTGTCAAAATGCACTAGAGCCAGGCAATCTATTGGCAGGCAATCCATATTTTTGCAAACTGTCAGAACTAAGCCTACACCATATAGGTTAAGCCTTAAGGGTTGTTTATGTTTTATGATAGTTTGATGGAAAAATATCTGTGGTAAACATGTTCCACAGCTGCAGATAAACACTTTCGAAGAGTGATTATTGTTTGATGCTGTGATATATGCCTGAGCTTCCAATCTCACATTAGCTGTATCATATCGATTTGTGTACGATCACCCAAAATTCCACTGCTCAACCATGGTTTGTGTTATTATGTCAAGATTTTCATGTTATTTGTGCTTATCAGCATGGGCTGGGCAGGACCAGAGATAAAACTGGCATAAACAGCCCATGGGTCAATGTTTAAGGGCCTAAATTGATAGGTGGTTTTGCATTTATTGCAAGATTACACATGATCTGTGCAAGTGTGGGCCTGGCGGTAGACGTGCTAAGGATGTTTCATTTGCGTTTGAAGCAGCTTATTACTTTAGCTGATAGTCATCTATGTAATGATCCTAATAATTGCTGACCTATGTTGAGCCATCTGTCTCTCAAGAGTGGACCTTCTCTAGAGAGGACATAATGAATGTTCTTGAATTGTTCAGAAGTAGTGGGTGGATCCGGCTGAGTTATTATTATTAGGTCCTGACAGGATATGCAACTATAGACACAGATATTATCTAGTGTAGAATGCCAGTAAGTGGCAAGTTCTTGGGTCATGTCACTGAAGTAGGTGTCTACCCATGTCCCCCGCCAGTCACACTTTATTCACTGGACAACATACAGGACATATTTAATGACACGGTCATCAAAGAGATTTTTGCTTCCTGCGGGCTTTGTGAGCTTACAAATGGCATACAAGATTGCAACAGAGATAGTTGGGAGGTGGATTGAACTGAAGAATGGCTGTTATGTTTATTTCTATTTGCCTTGGCTTATCTCTACGTAGTATTTGCTATTAGCAATCACCCCTACAAGGTTCACTGCATTACAAAGACATGCACATACAGGACTCATGGTAAATATTTATGCATGGTAGTGACACATACTTGTAACTTTTTTGAAAATTAGATATGTATAATTTGTCTGTTTGCTTTGAACTGTTCATTGTTTATGTTCCTTGCCTAGAATAGTGAGTTTAAAACTGTACTACTGGAGTTTTATGTGACGCTACTTCTATTTATATAATATAAATCTGTAATGTATTTGGTATTAATTATAAAATATGAAGTTAATAGATTAAAATATTTATTTTGGATAACTAATGTGTGTCGTCTTTTTCTTCACATGTGGAATTGGAGTGGTTCATCATCCTGATTATCTTGCTGATTATTCAGCCACAAATGGTTTGGCAACATTTCAAAATATATATTCTTCCGTTCCTTTAAAAACACTATACTGCTGGCTAGTTGTGGCCAGGCAGGAAATTAGAGTGATGATGACTGGCACACCTAGACTCCATTATATAACAGTCCCATACCCACATGTCCCACAGTCTGTCATGAAACCACAACACTTGACAAATGAGTGGTTTTGTAGGATATTATCAAACAGCCCTCTGTGGCTTTGGTAGTATGCTGTAACTAGTAAGACTGTTTGAATTAATTTGGCAAACTACTTCATGGATGGCTGTTGCTGAAGTCATGCCATAAAACTGGAGATGTTCTGTTCTGCCTAGGGCTGCTGATTTTTCTTGCCAGATGCTTCCCTTATGTCATCAAGATATGGGCAAGCCCCAACACACCAGAAGGTGGTGTCAACTTTCTTGTAAAACCTCATTAGCACTTGCTTCCTTGTTTCTAGCTATTTGAGGATTATTGCCTGGGATGGTAATCTTGTTAGGGCAGCTCTCTTGAATGAGAGGTATATAGCACTTGTAAGTAAGTAGACTAGAACTCAGCCCTATTTATGCTAATCATAAGAGGTTGTGGTCAGCTGATGACATGCCGGTGTGTCATTACAGACCGCCTCCTACAGTGCATAATGTATGGCAACAGTTTTTTGTGAACATTGTTAAACAATTATTAAACTTAAACCAGTGATTTTGTTACACAATCTGGAATGATATCTTTGTGTACACAAGGAACAATGTTGCATCTGTCATCAGCTGTCCAATATGTCACCCTAATGGGACAGTAATAAATGGACAGTTTAATTACCCCTTGCCAGGACCCCCTGCCCAGTCCACATACCCCAGTTTAGTGCCCTCTCATTTCCAAGTGCTAATTACCCCAACCCCCAGTTGGGTGTGAGGCCCCCCCACTGTCTAATTGCTGCAGACAGGATAGTGTGTGTTTGTGAGTAAGATACACAAGACCTGAGTGACCAAGTGGCCCTGACTTGTGAAGTGGGTGGACAATGGACAGCAGAGCCCAGTAACACCCAGCCTCACACCAGGTGGATTTCCTATGACACTGATATGACTGAGTATTACAGAAACAAGACACTCCTTCACCAGGCTGGTGTGGTCAAAAATTGACAAGTGACTGTTTGAAATTGACAACAGTTGTTTCTCCAATCTGGGCCACAGTGGTCGTTTTTGATGCTGATATAAGCTGAGGTTGTGTGCATGTCACATACTGGCACGCACATTTCTGAAATTCATAGTGTACCTACATATTGTCCTTATTGAAAGAAAACACTGCATTGTAATGTAGACACAGCAAATTACTGTGTGGTTGTTTATATAACAACATTCTGTTGTCACTTAGGGGTCATTCCAAAATACCAAATTGTTAAAGGTAACATCATAATAACAGCCATATATACCAGATTACAGCTTTGGATTGGTAATTATAAGTTTATTAAAGAAATTGTGTTGTATTTTCAAAATTGAGTTTATACTTTTAGCTGTTGGTATTACTATAAAGTAATTGTAAACATTCTGAATTGTTAACCAATAATTATTGCAGGTGTATCTAACTGAGCTATAAATATATACACACCTGTATGCACCTGTTCAAAGTTTGTTTGCATGTTCTACACACTATTACAACAGGCTTCCTGTGGATGATGCCCAAAGAAAGCAAAGTCCGGCTTCACTCACCTTCTATAGGGCGTTTCCACAAGCTTTACTTGGTGAAGTCGGTGTGATAGGTTTTAATGTGGTGTCTGTTAAATGTGAACGTTTTATTGTTAAGTTCACTGCCGTCTGCAGGCCTGTGAAAGATTGCTCTTTTACAGCACCTTTTGAATCTAGTCTCTCTATTTTTATGTACTGCATAAACTGCTTTGAGAACCTCCCCTATGCAATAAAATGGGCCATCTTGGACACTGTGACAATGGACGGCTGTCTGTATAAAAAATATTAAGGTTCTTGAGTTTCCTTATTTAGGGTTATGGTCTTAGGTGTCGTTTCTCCATACAGCCCCTTCTGGGGCTAACTTACGAGTTGTGCAGTGCGCATTGCAAAGGGTGCATGAAACTGAATTAAAAAAATAATTTAAAAATAAAACAAATAATTTAACCTGCACGGTCAAAATGGATGTTTTTCCATTTATCGTATTTTGGTATAAATCATGGACATTTACTATTATAACTTCTAGTTTATTAGCAGGAAATATAAAAAAGAAACTGTTTTGATTACCTTTTGGAGAATATCATGATTTCAGTTTTCAAAAAATTTAAATTTATTGATCCATCAGTTATTGTTTTCACAAAGGTAAATAAGTAAAACAGACATTATTTTATTATTATTGGCATGCTATCACAACAGATGAATGTTGTATATTGAGTTAATAATATTACTGATAATTATTAAAGCAATTGTCAATATTTTGAAATGACCCCTGTTTGTATGAGACTCAGCAAACCTAAGTTTGGCCTCTTGGCACCTGAAGCTTGTCTTGTCATGTGTTCTCCACACAAAGAACCAGTCTATAACTTGTATTATAACTGTGCTTTCCTGGTCAGCCCAGGGCTAGTTCATTCATCACAGACCAGTGGCATTCTTAGAAGCTGTGATTTTGTTGATTACTCCTGGAATTTCAGGTATTTCTCACCTGCCCAGGTGCTAATTATTATTGCACTTTCCACCATGTGTTCAGCAATTCTGTGACACACTCCCAGAATCAATTATGCTAATTTATGCACACTGCTTTTCTAATTGCTTGGACATAATTATTGTTTGGTTGTTTCAAAGGAGAGATGAGAGGAACTGTGGGGTACTTATTACTACTGAACCTGCTTGTTTGGTTAGTAGTTGTCAACACCATTATCTTGGCTCTTGTTACATAGTCCTGGGTAGGGTGTGTGTAACTCTCCCTTACAAGACATGGCGATTATTGGTTTTAAATGTCATTGTAAATGTAGTTAATATCTTGCTGCTTTTGAACGGATAAACAGGCGATTGGTTAATTTTATGGGCATGTCAAAACCTACTGTGTGTTGAACTTCATGAAGAAACAGCTGTATTTGTCTTTTTTGTCATATAATTTTCATACACATCTCATCCTGACACCTAGTTGTAAATATTGCCTTTCCAAAACTAACAGCTGAATCAACAGTAATCAGCGTTCTATTTTCTGGTTGACCATATCTTGATGAGGTGATACTGGTGATGACACGTAGCACAGCTGGTTGTCTTTGGTATATTATGAAAAAGTGTGCAATACTGAGAATAAATTAAACAGTGGGAAAATAAGTTATTTTATGACAGCAGCATAACATAAATAATTAAATACAATGACTAGTGCATTTTGAACGTACATTTATAACAATTACAAGAAAGTTTTTGTCAGGATAATAATATTGATAATCGTATAAAGGGATAATGGTCCTTGCCAGAATGTTGACTTACTTATCCCTCATTGTGTGTGTAGTATTTGGCTGTAAGACTTAAGAACAATGTCAGAAACTACATCCGGTGACATCAAGGAAAGACCCAGTTTACGTGTAAACAACAGACAAGTGTAACTGTCTGAGATTGCTATTGCCATACACCCTGGCTCCTAGGTAACCACTGGTTATCCCCAGCCCACTGATGTCATGGCCTTTGTGTAGCTGTTGTTTTGGTAGAGATCACAAACTTGTCCTTCAAAGGTGACATGTATCAGACACTTTGTACTGTGGAATGTCCGAACCAGAATGTATACAAGAGTTCTGGTTTTAGCAACAAGGTGTTAAGATGCCGTTTGCAACCCCCTTTAGCCTGCTAATGACAACAGGTATGTTATGACCTTCCTCGTTGTTTTTTTAGATATATATCTTGTAGACGACAACAAACTGTCTTTATTTCCTGAAGCAGAAGATGCATGATAAACCTAACAATTGGCCATTGTTGAAGATCTAGCACAGATGTCTGATACTGCTCATGGTATTGTCATTGATGCACTCCCAGTGATATGCTACCAGTTTATGGGTACTCACGTTTTGGTTCTGTCCCAGGTCATGTGTACTATTCATACTAAGCCATTCTCCCAGTGGAAAATAACCCACAAATTGCGAGTATGATACCCTTAACAAATACGTCTTCTTTTAAGTTTTTTACCCCAGCATTAGGGTAATGGTAGTCTTTCAAAATTCAAAGCAGACACAATTTTAAGGTGGCTGATGGAAAACAGATATGAGATAATATGAGGTATTTTTTAGGTGTGCTGAACACACCCCCTAGAGAGCGTGATCAATCGTGTCTTATACGTGCCTTAACCCCACCAAATGCATCAATCATGTTTTATAAGTGCATTAATAGCAGGGAACATGATTGAACATAATGACTGCTCATGGTCATTTGCATATCAGGGTTCTGCCAGGGTGGTCATTAATTCAGGTTGACATGGCAGTAGGTTGAACCATTTTCTCTCTCCCAAAAATGGCCTTGACCTGAGCATGTGTAGTTGACATTAGCAAAAGATTGGAGAAGTATCTTAGAAACATGAATAAAATGTCAGCTTAAATTCAGTCCTACATAAGAATGATACATGTAATTATTTAGTAATGATTAAATAAATGAGTCAGTAATCATACGTAATAATTGGTATTTTGTCTAGTCACTCTGAAGAGACAGTGGTAAAGTCTGTAGACTTATGGACACATGGAAAGGTGTCGTATTCCAAAAGCAAACAGTTCTAATGTTGGCTGATAAACCTGATACTGATTACTGGCCCAGACTGGCACTGGATTATTAGCATTGGAGCCATGCCGCATAGTACAACCATAATTTAAGGAATTGTATTCATAAAGTGCATTTCTTTCTACTTAATTTATATTTTTTATGTCTGTAAAATGTTAAGCAAGGTTCATAGTTGTACATGTGTGTCATTGGTTTAGCAACTTTTAATTTTGAAGCAAAAAATCAGGTCTTGGTGAATTTGTGTTTCACTTCTGAATGGTTGTTTTCAGTTTAAGTTTAGAGAATCTTAATGTTAGATTTATGACTTCACACTGACTTCAGTGATAATGTTGAAGTTGTGTCTTGTGGTTGCCTTGAGGAGCATTGAGGAGCCTTGAGTGGAGGCAAACATGCCATGACAGATCGCTTCTGTGTCGTGTCCCAGTCTACAAGTACTTGGTTGAGAATAAAAGAAACCTAAATCTTTAAGTCAACTGACGGTATTGAAACCTAACAAATTATTGCTGTATAAAGACCTGCCGGCTTTCTGCGAAGTAAATTGAGCATGCTTAAATGGCATTGGATTTATATCATAAAAGTGAACTGTTGTGTGTGTATTTTGAATGCGTCAAGACAAATACATTATCAGATCTACATGTCTAGATGCATTTACTGAATATATCTCACACCCTGTGTTTATTCGTAAATATTTATTTTATATATATATGTATCTATATATTTTATATATATATATATGTATATATATATATATATAAAATAAAATAAATAAAAATATATTTTATGTATGTTTAAACAGGTAACTAATCCAGGAGACATCCATGGGCACATTAATTTAATTGGCACATAGAAGCATGAACATAAAGAAACATAGCAAACAAAACAGAATATACCGATATCTTAACCAGGAAGGCTGGAGAAATAATTGGATGATGGACTAAGGCAGGACTTCACAGGGATTCTGGAATAAAAGACAAATCACTAGGGACAAGAAAGGGATACTTTGGAAGAACCATGTCTAAAACTGAAATCATGGGTATAAGTTAAAAGTTAATAATATACATTTTGCATCATACAATATTGCATTAATATCTTCATGTCCATGCCAGCTGAGGCATTGTTTCGTAGGTGTCAGGCAATAAGAAGTTCTGAATTCCAGAAGCGTCTGATTGTAGCGCTACGGTTTCAGACAAATGTATCTTCGTGGCGCATCGACAGCAGCAATGCGTGCCAGTGTATTCAGCGCTGTGCAATGGGCAGATCAGATGGGGGCATGTCCTACAAAGCAGTGCTATTGTGCACAGAAGGAGAAGCTTTGAAGTAGGGGCCCTTCATGGACCTAACTACAGCTTGAGTGTTCAATGTACTCAGCGCGAAGCAGACAGATACTGCTATTATTCACTGCCTGTTTTGTGTTGGGTTTATAGAGTGGCACTCAGGTTGTATGTCGCTGTCTGCACACCTGCAAGACGGCAGACGTGCGCAGGGGCCTTGGCTGGAGATTAGCATTATTCTTTCAAGAGCGGCCTATTCCATTCTGCACCGTTGCAATTGTGGCCTTAATCAGTCTGGGCTGTGCGTGGATATTGCGTATTAATAATATGAAATTGTGCATGTGTGAAAAATGTGTTTATGTGAACATATACCTGTGTGTGGTCTTGCTTGTCTGTCTGGGGAAGTTATTAATCAGTCGTTTTTATTCAGACCCATATGCAGTTGTCACAAGGAAAGCCCGTTACTGTCCTGTCTGCATCACGAATTGCCACCATAATCTCATGTTTTAACTACACAGATATGGACCATAAACAGCAGATGTTGAATGTCATTTAGTGCAGATTTTCATAATAAAACAGCTGCATGCCTGTGGATGCAGCAGGGTTTTTAATGCAAGACTTTGCAAGTACAATTTTTATTTAGTTTCTACTACACCAGTATTATTTTTATGACTGATATAACTGCATTGTAATAAATTATGCAGTGTCTGTTAGTGTTTGAGAAGTGACATTCATTCATTAGCCTGAGTTCTGCTCTCAATTGTATAACGTGCCATCTGTGAAGTTTCTACATTTAGAAAATCTTACAGGTTATAATAAAAAGTAATCATGATTACGGTTTAAATTTGTTTATTTGTCTGGGATACTAATAAACCTTTCTGCAAAGTGTTTCTTTTTAAACAATGCGATTCCAAATATTCTTAAATTTTCTAACATGTTGAAAGTTCTTATCTGTCATTAGATGCATGCAGACAGCCCAACAGATTGTATGGCTAAATTGAATAATTATCAGCTAAATACATGTTTTATTGTGAGTACATCATGTAGAACCAACCATTTATATACATCAGTCAACACAGATCAAGCCAGACCATTGCATCATTGTGTCTTGGTCAGCTAAAGAGACAACCTGTCTTTCAGAAACAGATCTGACAACATCTTGAAAATCATATCCATCATTTCAACTGATAAGATAGCACTGCCCCCATCTGAGAATGTCCAGGCACAGCATCAGAATTCGGCCAACTCTAAAACATATGTACTAATTGCATATATTATGACACTTTCTCTGCTGTCTCATATCCGCTTACTTTGAAAAACCGCTGCCGATGAACACAAAAGCAGCGATGGTGATTGCTGCATCATGGCCACTTTATCATGAATCCATTGATATCAATCATTGTCATGCTCACATTGTTAAACAGTGTCAGGTAGACTTTGCACCCAATACTAACTAAAGAAAGCATGCCTGGGTAACATCAATATGTATTTTCTGCCAGTTTTCAGTGTCCATTATGGACCTTAGAAAAGCGATGGGCAGACAAATGGGGGTGTCCTGTTTCATGCCATGCCAATGCAGTAATTTCCTGTAATTTATTGTATTACAACGGCATGCAATGTTTCGTTATTTAAGAAGCGGTTTTTGCTCAATCAGACGAGATGTTATTTTACCAACAGACAGATTGTGTCTCTGATACTCTTTAAAAGCTGTGTTGTCTGGTGGTCATGATTGATGTAAATGTTACCCAAGAAAAAGAAGTGTGCTTTTGTGTACTCCACAAGAGTAATAATACAGAACAGTGCATATATGTTTCTTTTCTCTGAATAAAGTTTAGTTGCATATATTTTTAGAAACATTATGGCAGCCTGCTTTCATGAAAATTCACTATCCATTACTGGTAATGTTTGCTCTCATAAATGTTTGACATTGTTTGTTCCAGTCACCGGCACTTCTGAGCTAGGCTACTTTATAGCATCTACCAACAAATTATAAATATTATTTACAACTAAAGCAACAATAGACCAATTAAGCAGTTTTAACAATGCTTATGAAATCTTGACAACACTGCAGATGTGATGTATTTGAACAACTGTCAGCAGATAAATAAATGTGCCTGGCGTTACTGGTGCTGAAAGATGCCACTTTGATATGCTCTACTTGCCCGGATCAAGTTTGCAGCATCGGTTACATATTCTGTTCGGTTGAAGTGAAGAGGTATTCCAGTTTGCATGGCCAGCCACTGCAGGTAACGCTATGTCATCAGTGATTTAAAGAGATACAGACCTGTCTTTCACTGGCAGATTGGAATGGTCTATCTGGCTCGGATGGGGGCACTAAACGGGAAAGAATGCAAACAGCCGGAGTCCCTATAATAGGGCTGATAGGATCAGTTTGTGGAATCTAGTATTATTGTGACAGCAGGAATAAGATGTCATTTCTTCAGGGTTAAGTTTCTCAACAATCTGTCGTCGGCTCAGGCCACACCCTTTTTTGTCCGCTTAAAATTTTTTATTCATACAAATTTTCTGCGCATGCATTTATGATTGTTAAATTAGTCGTGTGTAATGTACGCTCAGTGTTGGCTTACACGAACTGCTGAATGCAGGGAACTATTTAGGATACCTGTGAAGGTATTACTACCAGGTGCACAACCAGTGGTATCAGTTAGCTATATTGCTCTTGCCCTCTTCCACTATCACAGGACTCTGTATTAGACACTTATTTGATATGATTAAACTCTCTAGTTACATTTAGCAACAGAAAGAGACAACTCAGAAAAGGGAAGACCAGGAAGATGAGAGCAAGGTCACCAAGAGGACCATGTGTCCAAAGAGAAATTTTGTGGGATTGACAGGGGGGTATGGGAGCAAGAAATGGGGAATTGAGATAGGTGATGGAGACACCAGAGAAACTGGACCAATGATGGAAGGAGAATAGAAACATAAATAGAGAACCAGTATTCGATGCAAGGCTCACTGTAGACTTTGGAAAGATAAGTGAACTACACCGACACATGTATGTTACTTTGTATTATTTATTTCTAACATAGAATATATTTACTGGTCTATCCCTTTTTGAAGGTGACATCACTGACATGTCTGCAACCCTGTACTGGTTGGTGTTCTCTCTCACACCCTTCTTTCCTTGCCCATCCTAAACTCAAATATCCCCTGTGTCAGGCTGTGTGCTTTCCACAGCTGCTGTTTATTGATGGATACGTAGCACTGACCAATGTAAGACCCCCCCCTTTCCCAGGGAGATTTCCAGTGGTTTATGGGGAGAAATACCAGGATAGCTAATAGCACACCTAATGTGGATCTGCCAGGAATTAGGCCCAGGCTAGCGCCCAGTTAGTCTGGTCAGTGTTGGGCTACTCCTGGTTGGCATGACAGATGGGTGTAGGTGACTGCATGGACAGTGACAGGACTGTTCACTAGTGGTGGTCAGTGACAGGTTGGTGACAGTGTAAGTGGTCTGATTTGTCACTGAAGCGTGTCACCCAGGATGGATACTGTCAGCAGGCTGTCAGACTGATCAAGTGGTCATATAGTCACTCACCACTGATACCTTAACTCATTCGTAATACATAATTTTCGTTTAAATAAACATTATTAATTTATTTCAGTTTCAAAAATATTTTATTACATTTTATGTTAATATTTTTGAATTGAAATACGGTATAAAAAGACATTCAAACACACACACACACACACACACACACACACACACACACACACACACACACACACACACACACACACACACACACACACACACACACACACACACACACACACATACACATAATATGGATTGTGAGAACTATTTGCCAATTACATAAGTTCACATACTAAGATACAATGTTTAGGTAGATATTTGACAAGTTTAAAAACTTCTTATACAATACCTGCCCAAACATGGCGTCATAGTCTTGCATAAAAAATTTACTACCAGCAGCATTCCAGTTCAATAAATGGAAATATTTCCCACGCTCAGCATTTATACTTTCTATCACTAATTCACAATCAAGGTATGTTCGATAGACCTATAATTTAGCTGGATAAGGTTACCAGTCAGTATTTATTGGCAAAAGACGACAATGTTATCAGCCCCTATAACCAACCGACCTCATTGTATAATGCAGATTGTCAACAGCTTGTGGGCTTTCATAGGTAAGAAACCAAAAAAATTACGCACTTATCTCTTGATTTTCTCTGATAATGGCAACAACTGACAATTGTTGTAGCAAGCATCCCATCATGCAATGCCACCACACATGTTGTTTTTGCATGATATTGCAAAATACTACACGGGTGACTAAAAGGAGATTGAATTGCTTTTTAACCAGATGTCATATTTATTTGCCTTGAGCTTCTTAAAATAAAGAAATCAATCATGGAATAAAGGTTATGCATATTATGATATTTACCCAATGGGTGAAAGTTGTCGATAAGATGACTGTTTTGACCACTTTTCAATCACTTCCATTTGTGTGCCGGGATTTTTTATGTCCACAAGAACTGTTTTGTTTCTTCAGTTAATTATATTTGATTGGTTTCTTTTAACTTCAGGGTGTTTGGATTTTGCACGTTGTAAAAGAATATAATCTTAGAAGATGTAAGAATGCCTGTATGATCTATATAGGTCTCGAACTCTCAAACTTATCAGATGGCACAGAGTAACACCCACGAGCATAGTTTCTCCATGTTAACATTCCTTCTGCGTGAATACAGGGTATATTGATTTACCCCTGGGCATGGGTTTCTGTGTGATTTCAAGAACATACAAGCAACATTGGTCAGTTGGGCTTCATTGTGTCCCCAGTCACAACCGTATCTCTCACGGTCCAGTGAATTTGATTACCATGAATTAACCACATATGTCCGCTATTTTTGCTGTCACACACACCACCCTTAAAATCTGTATTTTTATATTTTAACAGAGAAGATGTTTTAGCTAAATAAGTAACTGTATATATGTTAGTTGTGTCTGTTTAATTTGTCTTTGATTGTTTGCATTTACATTGCATTAAATAATTACATAAATTCTACAAACTATTAAAGAAAAGGGTGGAATGAAAAAGTTGTAATGATGTAGCAAATTGTAAATTATACACACAATAAAACCTATTTTAGAAGACATTTAGTTGAAATTAGTTCTAACATACACATAACTTTATTACATTCAAAGTCTACATTGTTAGGCTTAACAACCCAGCCTGTTTCTTGGCTTATACCTAATTAAATACTCAGTTGTTCGAGTTTACCGGACAGCCAAGTTAATGCCCCCTGGGAACTATGGGTATTGTTCAGCTGCCTTATGGGTATTGTTCACAGTCTGGCATGCATTTGTCTGTTTGTCAGTAGTGACAGAGCGTAAGGGTGTTGGCAATTGTAGCCAGCTAATGGGGCGTAATAGTGAGCCAAAGACCCTCCTTGACCATGTGGGTGTTACGAAATGGTTGCAGGCGTGGTGGTTAACTTAATGGGATGTGTATTAAGTGTGACACTGCGACTGTCCATTTTGTAAGGCCTCTGTGTCATCGAGCAAGTGACAAGTCTTGTCCATTTCGCTCACTGTCCATTTTCTTGTTGTCAATTTCATTAGCTCTCATTATGTTGCCTGATGACCAACCTGCGATCTATTTCCGTCTTCTATTAATATCCTTGCCGCACCTGGCAGGTGCTGTGCTTTATTTTATTTTATCAAATGTTCGTGCTCAATGTGCAGATTAAGTTTGTCGGTCTTGGCACGGTTTAGTGTAATTATCTTGTGTGGTTACAAGGTGGATTATTTTGATAGGGACTCAGACAATTTCCTACAATCAGCCCTTTCAGTTTGTTTAATCGAGGATAGAATTTGTGGTTAGGCTTAGCTCTTAGTGATATATATGGCCCAGGGTTACTCTCTACAAATGAGGTTATACAAGTTGTATGACTATCATCACCAACTCCACCTAATTATTTTTTTACATTCATTTATTTATTTACCTTGCATAAATCCAATGCTTAGTCACCTGTGATGATAGATGTCTCCGTACTATTTAAAATGTATTCCAATTAAAAATAGTCTTTTATGTATGATTTAAATAAAAGAGTTAAAAATAACATGCATTATATTATTCTCATCAATGTCAGTATCAACATCATATATGAACAGAACAATTTACAACCCAGTCAATTATCACTGTCCATACCTTCACATTCAAGTCTTGATGACAGTGTCAATGCACCTGAAGATTCCTGCCATCTCGCTAAAGACAGGATGCCAACATCTCTATTGTATGCTCACACCCTGGTTTCTACCCTGTATTCTACCTGTCCACTTAACAGTCATCTCACCCCCAGTCTGACTGCTTCCCAGATTTATATCTTCATTATAAGTTCAAATCTTCACTGGCACTGGGCACCACTGGGGTGATCTAGCAAACGACCTCTCTCCTCCAATTCACTCCAAAGATGGGATTAGAAACTCCTTTTGGGTATTGACAATGGTGTTTTCACCTTTAGCAAACACTTGTAGCCCAAGGGCTAAGGGTAGAAGTTATTGTTCCTGCCTCATTGTCTTTCCCACCCTCTATACACCTTTTCCACTCCCAGCAGCTGTGCTATTTGTGTTAGCTATGCCCTTGTTATGAATGTTACTTTGAACTCTTGTGCTTCCTTCAAGAGCTTCCTGGCTGCTGTAGTAAATTAGCTAGACACCACTTTCACAAACCATCTATCATTGCTAGCTAACTAACTAGTATTTTTCTTCAATTATTTTTACAAAGCACACCGGCAATGAAGAGATGAGAACAAACAAAACACATACTGGTGAACAATTAACTCCAACCATTTTTAATTTAACAAATTTCCAGTTATAAGTGGAAGGAAATGTAAATGTGATGGAAGATTGAAGAAACCTGACCCAGCCTACCCATTGTGGTTTGTAAGTGCTTCCAAAAGTGACTGTGATTCCAATTAAGAACACATGATGGGGACCACTTCGTTGCTAGGTGTCATGGGTGGCGCTAAAAGTGATTTGTAGTCTGAGCAGCATTTTGTTCGCACCCACCTTTTATTGCCTAAGCATTATTATCACCTGCATTTTTGCGAGTTTCTCCAAGTGGCCTTCCTGTTGCTTGACAGTGATTTATATATTGCTGCTACAAACTTTGGATCTGTAAAGAAACCACTTGAATGATTCAGCGTCAATTTATGCCACCAGCAATTCACAAAACACGAATTTCTGTGTGTGCGTTCATGTAAAACCAACTGATCTATAACAAACAGTCCATGGGTCCTTTCTAAATGACTGGCTAATTTACCTCTTTATGCAAGCTAATTTTTTTGGCAGGAAACATGAAGGATCATCAACAGTCAGGTGGAACTAGTAGTCAAGGCTTTGTAGTTCGGGAAGATTTCAGATGCAGGTTCTCAGCTGTTAGGTTATGTAACTGTAGCACTTGAGAGCCTATGAATTGTAAATATAATCTCATTTAATTAAGTTATATATTGGTGCAGATATATATAGATTTTTTTATATTCAAGAAAACTTGAATGCAATTTTATAGAGATCTGCGTTATGGACCCAACAAATTTTAAATCTTTAATATAATTGATTAAGTACCATGTACAATTTTATTGCCCCATTAGTTTTTTCTTAAATGCGACCTGTAGACTGTCTTTCATAGCCAGGGCCATATGACAAATATGATAAGCTGGTCATAATATAGAGGTTTAACAGAGCACACTGACTGTCCTTATGAACTCAATAAACCTCTCTGTATTGACACATTGGTGCACATTTAATCACAGGATTGGGAGATAAATCCCTGCTCTACCAGCCCATTAGATCCAAGATTATTCCCAAGTGTATGAGTGCTAATCATAAGGGATAATCTCAGAGTGAACATTGAATGCAGGTAATGTTGAACCCTGCTGATAAATCTCTTAATTGCCTCTAATGAATCTTTCATTACAGACTGTGAGTAATAATTTCAGAATGCTGTACAAACCACCAACAATTGGTCAAAGCATTCTTGACCTATAGATTTGATCAATCTCTGAAATTATAGCTAGTGGCTATTTTAGCAAATTATATACAACAAATAAACAATTTAGGTTAAACAGATATGCAAGGGAAACAAAACATTTGTAATATGTGCCAATAAGCACACAAACATATAAACTGTTGTATGTGATTTTATCTATAATTATGTTATTAACACTTTATTAATAACTTTCTTATGCTACATTGAATAAGCCATTGTAACTTCCATGTAATTATCGTGCACCACACACGTTGCTACTAGTATATTTCCTTCATGAAACAGAATAGTTTTACTTACAAATACAGTTATGCTGCACCATTGCCAAAACATGATATCAGAAAGATAATGATAATAGGCCTGTTCAGTTTGTTGTATCATGATTCATTTATCTTTCCATATAAGGCAAGCAGATAGCTTGCTATATATATCTATGTGCCTTGTAATTTTTTTGCTGATGAGTCAGTGACGATGTGAGTATTTATTTATGACATATCGGAAGTTGCATCGTGTAATTTCTTGGCATGAGAGTGGTTGTGATTGAACAGCAGTCTGTCGACTGATTCCTCAGCAGAGTTTGCAAGATATCCTATCACATCTTTCACAGGCTGTATTATCTCGTTCACTTAGTTTGCAGCTGACTGATGACATCTGAAATTGGAGGGATCAAGATATCTTTATGAGTGACTACATATTAATTTTCCAAGTCATAGGAACCCATTTATAAGCAAAGATGAATAGTTTATAAGACAACTTCTCATATGTTTCGTATTTCACAGTAAAATTGTCCTCTTTTTTAGTTATGTTTCGACAGCTTTTAGCTGTCTTTGTCAGAATAATTACCACAAGGTGGCAGCATGGCAGTTGGTCTGATGAAAACATCTAAAAGCTTTTTAAATGTAAAGACGGAAAAGGTAAATTTGACTGAAATATTAAGAGTAATTGTTTGAAAGTTAAAAACACCAGCCTCATTGTCACATATGAAGCAAAATGTCAGAAATCTGTTTTCTTAATACTTAAACAGTCCTGTTGCTGTAGTATTGCTAGTGTTGGTTAGGTGTAAGTTGTTTGTCAGTAAATGTGTTATTATGCTGAAAGTTGCAGGTCTGAGTACCGAAAATATAATTGATGGGGCACTCCAGAGTTTACTTGACCGGTTTTGTCTACTTGACCAGTCTCTGTTGACCTGGCAGATTAGTGAGATTTCTGTACCTGCTGGTCATCTTCTGCTGGACATTCCCAGGGGGGCAGAACCATTCACTGGTCATCTGTTTATCTTGGACATTATGGGGGGGGGGCTGGCCAGGAATAGTGTCTATTTACAGTCTGGCTGGCTCTCCTAGCTTCTGTCCAGGTACCCGGTTGCCACGGCAACGAAGGGAGTGGTCAGTGTGGGGAACAGGTACACCTTCTGGCAGTTTTGGAATAATTTACAGAGTAACAATTTCAGGGTTGTTTGGGTTGGAGGGAATGAGCCATTAGTGGCCCAGGGGAGGAAAACAAAGAGGCTCAGAGTAATCAGTCTGATCTCATGGCTCCTTGAACATATCAACTGGAGGAAAGATTTCAAGCTGGGGGAGTCTTCAACCACAGAACATGTTGATAACTGTTGAATGTTAGATGTGGACTGATAGAAATATGGTTTATGTAATTAAGCTAAGTCTGGAATAGCATTGCAGATTCCACTTTTTTTCACGAACGGGACAGGACTTTGACAGATGTTATTGTTATCCAAATTGACCACTATTTAATTTGCACAGTAAAATTACGCAAAGCTTAATCTGAAGTGTTTTATCAGTTTCCATTCCTTTTAGTCATCAGTGAATGTTGACCAGTCATCATTCAAGAGGGCCAGGGTCAGCCCAGGTAAATATGCCACATCACTGCTGAAATGTCGATAGGAAATGTGTAGCATGCCTGTCACATTTTCTGCAAAATCGTCGCATTGTGATGCAAAGTAGTGACTATGTATATATGCACAAAAGATTAGGAACCTACTTATGGCACTAAATACATCGGGTCGAGATAATAAATACTTTCTTGTTTGAATACTTGATTGGCTGGGTCCTTGTTTAACAAATGGTGATGAGAGTGGGTGTAGAATATGAACCAAATTGTTGACTAATTAATTTTGAATAATAATGCTTATTTGACGGGTTGCAGCAGGCATATTAAATTATTATTCAGTTGGCATAGCCTGAAATAATAATGGTCGTCTGGTGCTGCAATTATATCTTTTATATAAAATGTCATTAATTATACAATATCTGTCAAAACCATGTACAACTTTGTGTGTGCCTAAATGTTGGAAATTACATATCAAAATACATTGTGGAGTTGATAAGAATAACTATATTAACATCATAATAACATTTGAAATAGCATTGTGCTAATATATACCTGGGTTTACTAATACAGAATAATATTGTAAACAATTTAACTTGCTTACATGAACTAATTATAGTTGAATACTTTTCTTTGAACAAAATTACCATTATTATTTGCCAGCCCATTATTCTAGAATATCATAAATTCATTAAAAGTGTTCAAGCTAGATTACTTTTTGTGCAAGGAATTTGGTTATCAGAACAACCCCCCTCCACATTTTGTTGGCTCACTATAATAATGCAAATCTGTCGTTACTCGGAAGTGTTTTGCCACTCCAATCATCTCTAAATATTTACCGTCACCATCAGTGCCAACAATAATTTGACAGGGTCAGGAACTTGGGTAAATAAGCCACGTCATTGTCACCTCACTGATGCTGGATGACACTTTGCTGCTAACCCTCTCTCAAGTCATCAACATTGTTTCCGGTGTCAGGAAACAACACCTGAAATACCTGCCATTTACTACACCGCCCACCAATCTGATTGAACAGTGACTGGATCAACATCAAAGGTTATCGCGAAGATAAGTGGTGGGGATTATAAGATTATTCATTTCAGCGGCATTAGTAATCTTAGCAGTGTCCGAATAGACCCACATTTGGAAATTTCCTAGATCATTAGATTTTTTTATTTTTTTATATCATAATGGTTGATAACTGTGAATTTTAGTACACTAAATTATGGTAAATATTATACAAAATATGTATGTGTACATACATACATGCATACACATGTATATATATATATGTATTATAATAATGGTGGGTGTTAACGTTACTACAGGTATGCAGTTAATACATTATTATTACCTGAATGGCTGATGGATATTGGTGGCAGTTATAATACATCTTGACATATGTCTTGCAATATATATTTTATTGTATACACTATACACCATTCCTTTTACGTGCTATAGATCACGTCAGTTAGCGAACTGTATTTAGACATTATGGACAATTCACACCATACTAAAACTGTACGGTTCCTAGACCTAGTGAGTTGTCATAATGTTGCTGTTATTGTAATGATCATGTAACTTTTGTGTGCAGAACGTACCAGTTTCACACCTTAGATGTACAACAGTGACTCACAAGAGTTCATGCATCAAGTTCACAGACAGAGTTCATAGACATTTCAGTGAATTGATTTTATTATGTAATAATTGCTGGCGTTAATAAGTGCATAAGCACCTAGTTTTCCAGATGAGCGAGTGAATTTATAGCCACTCACAAAGAGATATGGCCTTTACTGCAGTACTTACCTGGCCGAATACCCGCATCAGGCACTCAGCAGACTTAGTGCTGAACATTTAGCCTACAGTTGTTAATTGTGTGTGGATTAAGAAACTTGTATAATGACAGATACTCTGGGACCTTTGTTGATGTGTAGTTGTGATTGCTAATGACTGATCAGTATTGTTTGGAGAAGGATTGTAGTATTGTTTACATTTTCCGATTACTTGTGTATTGAAAAACAATCAGCTGTGAGCACAAGAAGATAAGGAGCCTTGTTCTTGAAGGGACCATATGTGTTTATTTGTGTGATTTATCTATAAGATCATGCTAAGTGCATCTGTATTGATAATCTGTTGACTACATATCAGGTATTTTTATTACTCAGTTTCAGTAACTTAGACATGAAGAAAATAAAGGTTTCTGATTTCACGTGACCATTCAAACAAACAGTATTTTTAATAATAACACCTTTGGTTTCTGTTGGCGGTTTCTTAAAAAAAAATTATTTTAATTTCAGTTTTCGGGTTATGATTGTGACATAAATGGCTACCTTGTCCATTCTATTGAACTTCTAATTACGACTGCCAATTATCGGATACAGGTTTGAGGAATTGTGGGGTGTGTATTTGGTGAAGTTGTTTTCCATATTCTGTTGTGCAGACACTGTATCTGCAATCTTGCAGTAACCTGCTACACGATGTACTGGACATGTACTCGCTGACCACAGGAAGAACAGCTAAGCCCAAACCCAGATAGCAGATATGTAAACAGTGTAACTGGATGTGGGTGTTTGTATGGCACAGTCACATTGCGTGATCCTCTCATAGCAAATAGTCAGGTGTTTTGAGTCAAAGTCAGATGGTTGAGTCTATATTTGCATCAAAATTAAATGCCGAAGTAGTTGAGCCAGAGAGATAGACCAGAACGAAATAGTCAGATTCTTGCATCGTCATCAAATAGTCCAGTCAGATACTTGCACCAATTTGAAATAGAGTTGAGTCAATATACTTGTATCATTATCAAATGGTTGAGCAGATACTTGCATTACTTACAGCACACACGATTTAATTAATTGTGATTATAAAAAAATTATTTAATAAACACGTTTAATCGAAACATAGCAGGGAATTAAGTAGTCAAAGCAAAATTATGTTAAGACAAATTCCCAACTGCCTGTGCTTTTGAATTGTTGAAAGTCTTGCATAATTGGCAAGGGCAATTTTTTGCAGCAACTTCAGGTGCCTGAAATATAATCACGCGGCGGATGATGATAAAAGAGTCGGTACTGTCTGATCAAGTCAGTGACATGCAGGAAATGGGGCTCCTGCTGCTGGTGTGTTCAGTTGTCAATTAGTCCAGTCTCTTGGTGCAGCCAAGCAGAAGTTGACTGGGATGGAGATGGCAAACTTACTATTGGCATGATTAGTTTGTATGCCCGGATGGAACTCTGTGAAGCGCCTGTGATCTGTGCCAGTAATTGGCGAGATACAGCTGCAATTGCAAAGATTCTTAATAGGATGCTTGCAGCATGTATCGGGAAGTACCAGGCGCAATCACCGACACTATATACTTACTGAAACCTTCGATGTGTCATTTCTTATTAAATGTGTACCTAAATAATTCCCTTGTATCAAAGTATAGGCATGTTAAATTAAACATGTTCTCCTGATTTTTATATTCACCAAATTCTGTTTTAATTTCTACTTAAATGATGAAGGAACAGACCTTTTTGAGAAGGATAATTTGTATTTTCTTAACCAATCCACATTACTAGTTGGGGTTTTCTTGGTTGTGTTATGTATAGAATGTTTAGCAAGGTTAGGTTAATGTGATTTGTTCATCATTATTATACAAAAAACGAAGTTCATTCTTTGCTGGTGTCATTGTGTCGATGCACCTGACATTCTTGTTGTGCCGAGTCATTGTGTCGGTGAACCGAACATTCATCAATCTATGTCGTTTCACGCATTCATTTTTTTCCTTTGGTGTAGTAATGAAATTGACTTGAACTGCATCTAAAAACCTGAGATGTTTTGTGAGTTAGTAAAGGCTTTCAAATGAACCATGAGTGATTATGTCCTAACAGGCTAACAGTGACACTGCTTTTTAACTCGTGGTTTTTAGAGGAAGCATCCAGAGCCAGACTGCCATTGATGTTTGCTGAGTGTGCAGCAGACCGAGAAAGGATGTTAGTGGCTAAGTGTCACTTCCTTCCCTACTGTCTAGTCACTTAGTATATTACAGACCAAGACTTAACTTACATTATTTCATTTTAAATAGCACATTTTGTAAAGAAAAATGTATAAATGACCTGATGGACTGCTGATTTCCTAAGATGTGCCACTTAAATAAATAATTTTGTGACATATATTATATATATATAAATACTACATTCAAAGTAGATTACATATATAACCTGTTTTCTTACAATTAACCAAAAATAAAAGAAGAACAATACTTAAATGTTTTAATATCTTGTGAAGCCTCACAAGCAATTTTATATCTAGTAGTATGTCAAGATAAAATAATATATTATTAAATTAAAAATATGTGTCAAGCCAATGAGGGCACTGTGTCTAGGGATGACGCTGCACGTGTCATCCGTGACAACTTAATACAGCATCAGGTGTTAGCCTTGACACTGACAGCTTTAAGCTTTTAATTAACCAGCAGGTTCAAGGGTGACACCTCTAGAGGTAGCACGTAGGGGGACAGTTATGTCATTACTTTCTTGTGCTACATTGCATCGATGGTTTAATAATGAATTAACAACTGAATCACCAACCATCTATTGGAGATTCTGCCATCATAAAATTATTACCCAAGTATCATTATATAATTCAGGCAGATGATTTTATTAACATTTATTAATTTTATGTTTCTAATGTTATCATGCAATTGTATAGAATGTGAACAATAGGGTAACTCACCCCATATATCACCAATGTCTGTTTAGTAATATATTAACTTGTGTTTGTCTTTGTTTTCTTGTTTGTTCAATTCTTTGCAGTGAACCCTCTTTTGCCTGTCTGTCAGCATCTCTTTCCGTTATCATCTTTCCTGTCTTAAGTCTTTAGTAGATAAACTCAAGTGTGATAGGACAACCTGGAACCTGTTCAGCTTCTGAACAAGGAGCAGCAGAAATGGAACATTTATCATCTCTGGACCTTTAAGACTACAGATATGCCCAGATCTTACACAGAGCCAAGCAGGAATGCATGTAGTTTTTGCCAGAAATCTTGGAATAATTATGCTTTGTCTTGAACTAAGAACAATTACCAGCATGATTAACAGGTCATAGTACGCCAAAGATTTCATCAACAGTTTTCCTGCCAGAAATCTGTTACATCCGCACATCCACCATAGTTCAATATGTTTGTCTTCTACTTTCAACACCAGGCCAATAATACCTACCTGTAGGAGTTCAAATCTGTTGAATTGGGTGAAACTGTTAACACTTTTGCTGTGACATTAAACGATGACACAGTGTGTGGACTACATTATGATTAACATTACTTTACTTGCAATACTATGTCAAGCTACAACGATGAAACATTTGAGCTAAAAATGCAAGTCATTATTAAAATTAATAATAGGTACATAACAAGAAAAAGACTTAGTATTTGCTTATTTTTCAGCATAATATCCACTAATCAAATATGGCTTATCAATTTTGAGATTGACTAACCATTTTGTCTTGATTTCCAAGGATTTAGATGCAAAAGTACTTACTTTAGTTATTAATAATAATGCAATTTTTTTTATATTTCAGATTAATAAATTGCATTTTTATCCAATGAATCACACTAGCTGTATTTCGTTAGATAGCCAAGTAGAAAAAGGTAGTCTTAAATTATTGCATGACTTCCATGACCCCAATAATGTCACTCCACTGGGGCCAGTCATGTAATTTTTCTGGTACAAATGTTCGCCATTTACAACAATGTACAGGTGATGCTGCTGTTGCTTTGATCTGACAGTGACAGGTGGATTCTGTCACACCTGTTTCACACTTGTCTATAAGTGATCGCACCTTCTGTAAACTAGAAGCGATACCGCCTTCTCTATCATACCACCCCGGCTAATGGTGGGCCGTCGTAGGCTGGCCAGGAAGTTTATCCCTGAGCATGTATGTGGTTGGTTATTCCTGGGATTGCGGATGCTACCTAGTTTTAGCATTCCTGCAACCAAGTTGTTATATTAAGTAGTATTGTAGTCATTGGATTTCATTTCTTTTCCTAATTTTTTGCTGTGTTTGATGGTTCACAATGAGGCTGAACATTATTTTGACTATTAGGTATCACTTAGCAGATGTTTGGTTAATACCCTGGGTTGAACTTGATGTGAAAATTTGTGTGCTCAGGCTGCTTATTCGTGTCTTTGTGGGTGCAACTCTTTTTGGAGATATTTGCTATGAAAAACTTATAAATCTTGGAATAATTATTGTAAAAATATATAGACTGACCCAATCAAACTGGACATGACTTTTCGCTCCTGGAAGTAAGCATTTTTTAGTACCTGGCCGGAGTATTTACAATATTTCATCATTACATAGATTTGTTTCAAGATTGATATCTCTGATGCATTAGAACTTTCTGATGACGCGTGATCCCACCAATTTAGGAAAGATAGAGCTAAATATATCTAACATTGGTAAAACATGTTGCCCTTTTCTATGGCTCCAGTTCTGTGCGAGGGGATTGTGTACTTTACTTTGTCTGTTTGTGTGTTCACTGGTGGTGTGTGAGCCAGCTTCTACTGGTAAAAAGTAAGCTTGCCTCAACCAGAAATAAACTTTTACTAGGTATTCCTGTAATGGCTAACAGCCCAAGCACTGGAGATAAATTTTTACATGGTATTTAAACAAGAACAAACTGTCAAGGATTGTTTTCACTTGGAGGATCATCTTGCAATCAGTCTGCTGTTGATGCCCAGATAACAGTATCCAGGATGCTGCCAGGCAGACAAGGGGTAATTATTGCATTTTATGGGCCATGGGAATGTGCAGTAACAACTGATAAGGTTCCATGCAGAAAGTGGACACCACATCCTATCATTAGGTGGGTTGATGTAGCCTCTGACCCCAAATGACCCTAGCCACTCAGAGGCTCATCACTATGGCTGAACTGACCAAAACCAGATGACCACCATAAAAAGTGATGCCTTTTCTGATGACTGGGGGATGTGGGCCATAAAGTCTGGGGTTCCCATCAGGTGGGCAGGTCATTTGTGGGGTTAGGTAGAGAAGTGGTGTCATTTTTATGATGATTTATGATGCACCAGAATCTTATCATGGATGTGATTCCTGCAGAGACAGGTTTTGGATGGTTAAATGCAATCTCTACTAGCAAGCTTTGCTGACTCATGTGATTCCTATATCTAGTTAACACACCTGATGTTAGTATAATATAAGTTGCTTCCATTTAGTTATTAAAATTAATGTGCTCTGAAATTATAACATATTTCTATTCTAAATTTATATTCTTATTTGTAACCATGAATTTGATTCACATGGAATTGAGCGCAATAGTGCTTTTGTTCTATTGCAATGTGATATTTTGAAAGTTAGGTTTGCAAACTGCAGTCATCAGAACTCTGGCAGTTTAGTGTAGGACCATCAAAAGGTGGCAAGAAAAGTGTATAAACACAACAACCACACAAATGCATGGATGATTTCGCAATTATGGCAAACCAGTTATGTATGATTATATTAATTTATTACCATTATTATATGTAAGAATTTGTCATGACAAACTACTAATCCTCTGTGTTTTTCTGCCAAATTGGTCAATGACTTTATGAGATTTATTGTGATCATACTCCTCTGGTCTGGGCAGTTCTAGAAGGCCAAAAAGTATTACCAACCACTATCCAATAGATACAGTACATGTTAGCGGTGTTCTAAAAGTCGTCAGTGCTACTGCTGTCTCGAGGCAGTCCTTGCATGCGTGTGGATTGACCGATGAAAGCCTTTGATGCACGATGTAAAATAAAAGAACTGGTCAGTGGGATTTCTAGCATCCGTGTTGACCTTCGCCTGTCGGCAGATGAATATACCATGGCACTGTCGCATTGGTACAGAGCCTTGTTAGTGAGGTAGAGTTCTCGCAGCCTCCTCCTGTGCACCGTGTCAGGTATTAGCATGCACACAAGCCATGACATGAGGAAGACGCAGTGCTCAAAACAGATGATGAAGATGATGCGCCAAGCCAGGAGGCTCCAGTAGGTGGACGTGTATTCGTACCTGCAACAGTAGCCACCACAAATAACCACCTGTGAATCATGTTGTCAGTGATCACACTGCATCTCTTGCCTCTCAATGGGTATTCATTAGTATTCAAACATGGACATTTCGCTAATTACACTTTGCTAATGAATATTACTCCCAAACTAGTTTTGCCAATTGACCAACGGGGGACATTCCACTACCATAATAAAAAACAAGTTATTTATATTTCTTTAATCATCCATCAAGAATGGCTTCAAATAATCCTGGACTGGTGTCTTCGATTAGTCACATAGATATTGTATAATATGGGCACTTAATTAAATTTTAATGATTTTTGAAGCTACCCTATAAATTCCTACCCCCAGTCAAAGACTCCGAGTATAAAAAACCATTGTTTTACAGGAATAAAAATTATAGATCAAAACTTTATTTTCAAGGACCACAATCATAATTGCATTTTTTCAGTTTGTTATATTAATAAAAATATGTTCCATTCCAACTTTGTTATTGCAACTGTGACAGCAAACTATAAATTTAGATGTCATTTAATTATCTGCCAGACCAACTTGCTGCTGCAGATTCTGACTGCAAGTTTTTATTAGTTATTATTATTTGTTTAAAAACAATATTGGCTTGATAGAGAATTAAATAGTTGCGATTACCTTTGCTTGTGGCTAGGTGGGTAGTAATAACCCAAGTATCGACACTGTTCGACAACCCCAAACTCTCTTATTTTTTTATTGTTCGGCAAACTGTTATGCTGCAAAGCACAGATGATATTATCAATATACAAATACATATATATCGAAATGCAAGTACTATACATGCACACACACACACACACACACACACACACACACACACACACACACACACACACACACACACACACACACACACACACACACACACACACACACACATGCACACACAGTAGCCGCATGCATGCATATAATTATATATAATTGTAATAAAATATATAATTATGTGTAAATATAAACGAAATAAATCAATGAAAACATTAGCAAGCCAATGAGTATAAGTATGCAACGTACCCGAATGTCGCTGACATTGAAGATGGACAAACTGTGGTGTACATATCCAGTTAATGAGTTGTCAGCACTCCAAGTCAGCTGATAGACAAGCTTTGGGACAAAGTCTGATGTCCAGCCAATTATGATGGCATTACTCAGCACAGCAAGAAATGATATTGCCTGTGAACATTTTATAATGTTAATATTAGTGGTAATAATGTGTTAAAATCAACTACATTGTGCAAGTATTTGTTTCAGATGTTTTTCAGCTTAGTGATGATTAACCAGTTTTTTTTCCGCCAAGAAAATACTATCTTTGCTAATGATAGTAACTATTATTAATTTGCACATTACAATAAATTCATTAAATTGGCATTTTTTATTATATTAACTATTAATTTGGATGTAACAATAACATTGCATTTTGTTTATTAGTATAATGTACATATATAAAGTATTAAAGTACTTTCAGCTTTCTTGCAACCTGTCACCCTGTAAATGTGGAAGTCTCTTAAGTGAAGAACAATCAGTTTGTTATATATCATGCTTTATCACTACGCAAAGCCTTGGCCCATAAGAACATACACACCTTTAGAATGTCATACCAGATACCAATGTTGTCAGCTTGATGTGCCACCGGGCGTTTCCAATGAGTGACAAACTTGTACGCATCAAGTCGTATCTGCATGACGTTGTTGACGAAGGCAAAGAGAGGCGCAAGGGGAAAAGCAGCAACGAAGATCGTTACAAAGCCATACTGCAAGACAGGAAAGGACAATAGTTTGCACTAAACATTTACATATTCACATACAGAGAATAAATTAGGAGAGACTGAGAAAGAGAGCATGGCAAACAGAAGAGAATTGTAGAAGAAGACGAAGACCGAGATTAAGATGGGGAAATAGTATCATGAGAGATCTTGAATGCGCAGGAGCGAGAAGGTGAGAGAGGGAGAGAATAGCAGAAGATAGAAGTAGGTGGAGATAATTCATCAAGAGGGTGGAAATGTCCCGCCATGGTGCAGCAGATAAAAGGGTAAGAAGAAGGTTCACATCAGACAAACATTTTTTAAGTTCATGTGAATATATCGTTATCAATGTCTTGCTGTTGTTGCAGTCAGGTGGACCAACATAAGAAAGGCATGTCACTTACTTGCACAACCATCTTTAGGTACTCGTAGAAGAGAACAAATGTAGGCATGTCACCTAGCCTGTTGTCCTGTTCCCAGCGCATTGATTCTCTGCATTCTGATTCTATTGAAGCATCATTCTCAGCCCACGTTCGAAGAGCTGGACTGAATATCTCCCGGTAGTTGGTCCATGCCTGATTGCCAACCATGATGACTGCAAGCTGCAGGTTTTCACACAGCCATTTACTTCCTCAGTTAGCACCAAGGGCATGCATGGATGGACACTCGTGTTGTGCCAGGTGAATTCAGAATGTACTCAATGAACATAGTAACTTGTGATGTTGAAATTAACAGCACATCTGTGGCAATTCAGTTATATAACATCCATAAAAGATTTAGCTTAGTAGATTATAAGAACAAATGAGAGTGCTCTTGGCGCAAACATACATTGTAGTTGATGCTTGTCAAAACTCTGACTACCTGCAGCCAGTCCAATTACTAACCTGTAAGGTTTCTGTCACCTGTGTCAGGCTGGTAGGCTAGATGGTGCAATGGAAATTTAACTGATATGAGCAAATGTAATTCATACACCAAAAAGACATGCATGGAAAGACATGAATAACAGCAATACATTACCAGTTTGGGATACAGATGACATTCGACTTACTTACCTGGATGCACAGTTCGATGATGCAGCCTGAAGGGTCGCACTTGTCGATCATGTAATCGGGCGAACCAGGCCATCTGCCAAACAACCTCTTGACGAATGCCATGTAGAAGATGGATGCATAGAAGTTGACAAACTCAAAGTTGTAAATCTTCATTGTAAGGTTGGACTTGTATTCAGTATTGGTCCGTGGCTGCTCCATGTTTGTTAGAATGATGGCGATTCGCCTATAGATCTTGTTCAAGATCAGAATGATGATCAGTTGGACCAGTGCAGATGTTGCTGAAGGGAACACAGAAGTCAAGGTAAACGATAGGTGCAGAAGAATCCGAGTCGGTATTACTGACCACAACATTAATGTTATGGTCCATGAGGGGAACAGAGGCAATAATGATGTCATAGTACATGTAAGGTACAGACACTACATTGATGTGGTCCATGAGAGGTACAGAACACTACAGACACAACGTTGACGTTATTGTCCACGAGGTGTACAAAAGCAACATTGATGTTATGGCCCATGCAAGATACAGACACAACATTGATGTGGTTCATGAGAGGTACAGAGCACTACTTTAATAATTTTAATTTGTTTTAAATTTGGCTTGTCTTAATGTTATGCATATCTAATTTACCAAGTCAGTTTAGTATTGTATTCAATTTATTTATTTTATTGAATTAACTTATTGGTTAAACCTATTAGTTAATGTATTATTTAACCTATTTATTATTTAGCTTATATATATATTTATTTATTTACTTGTTTTATATTCTTAGCGCCTTTGAGCATGTTTTTAACTCGGAGACATGGTGCTTTATAAATTCTTCCTAATAATAATAAATACAGACACAACATTGACGTTGTTTCACGAGGGGTACAAAGGCAACAGTGATGTTGGGCTGATGTGTTGTTGATGGTGGTGATGTTGGACTATGTATATTAGTTGACAAAGAAGTCATACATATTGCAAATAGCTTGGCATTCTGTCGTATCGTCAGACTGTCATGAGAATACAGCCTGCGGATCACGGAAAAGCGGTATAGAATGACAACCTCGACAGTCCCCAAAGCGAGGCCCATCATCAAGCAGACGACAACAAATGATGCCAACTTGCGAGACAGTCTTTCCATTAACGGCAAGAACGGCTCCTTCAAGTGTGTCACTGGATTCAACCGCCAATAAGGTTCTTGTGCCTTTCGCCCTCTTGTCACCAAGAACGGTAGATCAGTGTCCTGAGAAGAACGTCAAGAGTTCCTTTTACTGCAAGGTCAAGAGTGGTTGCAGTGTTGCCAAGGTACAAATATCAATACATCGTCCACATATGTAGCTATGACAACAATATAAAAAGTTGTTCAGAAGTTCTGCCCAACAAGATGGGGATCGAGATTACTATTCCAACTTGAGCGTTCAGACAAGTCATTGGAAACAGCGAGACAGAAAAATAGTACGTCTGGCATGTAACAACAACATGTTTAATCGCGATCGTGTCTAGAAATGTTACAATTTACTAAGGCCAGGTTTAAAGTAAATTTACTACTTAATCTTGTATATAATTGACATAAAAATATACAGCATAACAGTAAAAAAAATTGCTGTATTGTAACCAACATCAGATAACACAAAGTATAAATGTGGTTGGTGGCAGAAGTGTAGTGTGGTAAAAAAATTACCATTTAAGTGTAAGTGAAATCCCCAACACAACACCAAATGAGAAAGACTATTTAAGTGTGACCAGTCATAATTAATTCACGTTACACACCCACACGACTGGCCGGTTGTGCCCGTCCTTCTTGTAGGAGGTCACATGCCAGTCGTGTCGCAGTTCCGTCTGCTTCCGCTTCCAGAGTTCTATGAAGACGCGCGACCAGACAGCCATGAAGCAGGCGAAGAACACGGTTCCCTTGTTGTCGAACACGCTTGAGAACCGGGCAACGGAACAGCTGTCTCGTAGGCGCCAATAGGTGCAGAAAACGCCGCAGCGAGGGCACATCGTCAGGTTGCCTGCGCCATTTTCGTCGCATATCTGGGGGAGTTAGGAAAGTTGTCAATGTTTTTAACTGGGTACGTATTCGGATGCCAGCAGTCAGATTACGCACAGCACGACATGCACGTAGTCTGAGAAGTTAACAATGTGTAGATGTTTAGCAATACATCAACTAGAAAACAGCACTACGACCTCTTGCGAATGTGCAATGCCATGGACATACGGTAGTTTATTAGTGGTGACTGATGGAAACATTTTATTGAAAACCAAATTCCAACATTCGTTGAACGTTTTACCGACACGTCGATATCATTATGTGCGAATTAAAAATAAATAACCATAAGGTTTGCTGTGTTCAACACCGATGACTGACACAAATATAATAATTATGTTAATGCGCCTTATCGCCAGTGTGTTGTCCGTGTGAGCACCTCGGCGGCCGGCGTGGAACTGGTGAATGTCGCCAAGCCGTAAACGAACACCAGGACGCCGACCACTGAAGCCGGTATGAGCATCCACGTGTAGAAGTCGAGCCATGCAAAGTAGATTCCGATCTTCACCCCGAAGTACTTGCGTATGTCGTCCAGCGGCTGGTAGCAGTGCCACTGTCCAGGTCTCGCCCACGTCTCGTACAGCAGCTGTCTGCTCACAGAATGAACACGCGCCGCTCACTCGCACACTCCTAGCTTCACGATGAACATCTAATAGTAACAGTTGTGGTAAAATGTTGTTCAACAAACTTAAAAAAGGGGAAGAACTTTGTAACACGATTCACCGTCAAAGTAACTTTTGTTAATAGGACAATGCACATTGGACAAGAAAGAACTTTTTCTGACAGATGTCATTAAATTACTCGGTTGTTGGCTTAATTTTAGCCGTTTGCCATACAGCATAATATATACACGACCTGTGGCTCTGCATTTTACAGATTCTTAATGGTGTAGGCTAATTATGGTTTTCCAAAACACGTTATTACGATTGTAAACATCGGAATAACATTCTGCTGCTTAGTTTGGACGTCCGTTAATAAGCATAGCACCAATGCAGATGCCGAAACGAACTGCGACGTCACGCAAGACTGGTGGAGGTGGAGGCAGGACAACTTTTACAAGCCAAAGATAATCTGGAATAGATCCGCCGAAAAAAATGAATGTGACACAACACCGTAAATTAAGAAGGTAGCAGACTAGAACAGAATGTGCCACGCTACTCTTGTGGGTAAAAACAAAGTGTGTGCGACGCAAGAATGGTCTTAGGGTAAGCTGCTGCGTTATTTGAAGTCGTTGATGGGTGATTGCTTTGCTGTACCTTTTACACAAGTGCAGAGTGTTCTTAGGTATCGTGTAGGGGCCGTCGTGCAATGGGAAGGCCGCCGTGTAAATGTTTTGGTGGAGCAAGCGGTCGAGGCCGAACATGTCGTCGCGTTCCTCGTCGAAACTCGTTCGCTGTAGTATCTCGTACATCATCTGACTGCGTTGGCCGGTGCTGTCGATTGAGGAGCACAGAGAGGTTTTCGAGAGGTGTTATATAGTAGGCCCAAACACTTCTAATAGGGCATCAGAATATTAACCAGATATTTTGTAATTACGATGTCGGCGTTTGCATTTAACTTCACTTTGAATAACAGCTAATTTTTAAATGTAGGACAGTAGATCTTACCAAACACTTTCCCGGTATAAGGCATCAGCTTCGTGTACCATCAGTTCGGTAGTACTAGTAGGCGCTACTCCCATAGAACTATTCGAGAAAACATTCCAAGCAAATAGATTACGTGCCAATAATAAAATATTGCCAGTTTTATCGTTGTGTCTGGCTCACCTGAAGAACACTTCGTTGTTGACCGTGATGAACATATCGAGTCTTTGCTGGGTAAATGGCGCCACGAAATAGTTTATCCGTGTCGGAATCAGATCGAGATTGTCTGTGAGACAATGTGGCCGAATGTACGGGAAGACGCTGTCAGGCGTGTCGATATCATACTCCTGTGTCGGCAGCTTCATCTGCATGAACTCGGCCATGTGCTTGAGCACTGGTCTCGTCAGGTGCAGTTTGGTGTAGCGGTATCTCTCATCATCGTCCTCGGCGTTCTCGTCGAGTTCCAGTTCGACGCCAAATCTTATGAGGTTGGTTTCGAACACCAATCGTTTATGTACCTTTTGTTCGTCGACTGTTATCGCGCGTATAAGCACGAAATCAACTCGGCGCTTTCCGTCGTCAAACAACATCGTCGTCTTCGACTACTTCACACAATCACCATTTCATAGACTCGACGTTTTGGAACACAGGTCAAGACTCGCCCGACACTAGGGCTACTTGGTTTCTTGCAGTTACATATTTCACCACGAGTCACGGCGTTGGCCTCGCACACTACACAAATGTGATCACTATCCGTGATTTCTAAAAGCAGTTTTCTTGTGCGGTTTCATAAGGAAAAACGAAAGTTGTTTTCGATGTTGACTTAGACTATAATAGTATGTTTAGATGTACCTAGATAGTGAAGATCGCGTGTTTATAGCGTGATGTTTTCGCCATGCCCACAGTCTTATTTGTAAAACCCCAAGTTTGATGATGTCACGAGGTTGCGTTGTGTTTTGGATTCGCAACTAAACAATATTTAACGCGTCATAGCCTCATATTGATAGTAGACAGACGAAGCAAGTACTTGTACGCGGAGTAGTTGTCTTTGAGATGCATGGACAATTATTATCATGACTAAGTAGTAACATAGTTCCCAGTAATATAATAATGTTTTATATATTATTTCCATGTAGTCAGTATGGAGTTGTAATGTGGATTAAAACTGCACCCAATTCATGATATTGACAACCTTTGCGTACTGTTCAAATACAGTTAATGATGTTTTGGTCAGTTAACAGTATTCATCCACATGTTTCTTTTAAAAAACGAACCTTTCGTATGACGTCACATTGGACTACTATACCGGTTGGATTTCAAGCAACACGTTGACATTTGGCGCACTAACAGAAGTCGTCCTGAATGTCTAATTGCATACACAAAATCTAGAGCGTTCATTGCGGCAAGACATAAAATGTATCCCGCTGGATACGCCATTAAATGTTTTTGTTTGCTGGCATATGCTGAGTGTGCAAACATTTATTCCTACAATGACTTCATTATTAAAACTCATCCAGCTATTACTATTGCCGAGGTTGTGAGACTGGCTATGGTGTGAACATGCATGCCCTGGTGCAGTTTTAGTAGTACCACCTCGTTATCTTGGAAAGGACATTTTTGGATCACTTCTAATTACACCCAACGTTAACAGAAAACGGGCGTATGTTGGGGTAGGGATACATTGCACCAAGGAATTCCTTTTATATGATATTTTACCGAGCTTGATTGGAACTGCTCTGTGACTGTGGAGTAGTGCAAGAAGTAGTGTTGGGATTGTTGCATGGTTTCACAGATCAGACAGTTTTTAAATTTCTGTGTTGTATACCTGGATAGAAACAACCAGTTTTAGTTTGTTGGTGAAGTTAAATTTGATACATATTTACTCCATTAGTTAAAACTCAGTGCACATAGTATAGTTAAATGCTTTTCAAGAGTTATATTTATGGGAATTGAAACCATCTGATTTGGTGTATTTTTACTTTGAGACAAATGAACGAATGCCCTGAAATAATGTTATCATGGTATTTACCACAGGTTGGTCTTGGTTGAGTACTGGCATGTTAGGTTCCTTAGGAGTCATACAGTCAGGGTTGGGTGCATATGCTAGATTATTAGTTGTGTATTAAGGCTTGTCTGAATTTCTATGGCTTTGTAATGTTGACTATTACATCTGGTAGGGAATTCCAATCTTTTATTGCTCGGGGGGAAATAGGTCATGTATATCCACTGCCTAAGGATTCTGACCCTCTCCCCTCAACTCCCCCTGAATAGTTGTTTTATCTTTACAAAATAAGACAGTTTAAAGACAAGAATGTCTCAGAACTGCTTCAATGTCACTTGGTAATTGCATCATCTACATCATGCTGGTTTGGGGAATTTATATGTGGGTGTTTGCCAGAAGTGTATCACCACTACAAAATTTACTGGATTAAATTACACAGTGCTCTTGAAGTTCCATCATTATAATTTGTGTGGACTTACGTAACTGACCCTGTCAAAATCAAGAGCATGGTATACACGTGAATAGTTTGCACATCATAGTTGTTTTAAATACCAACAATGTTGTTTTGTTTCAATTGGTGGGTATTTATAACAAAAGTAATCAATAAAACAATAATAATGCTATATAAATTAATATCTTTTCACTTTAAAGCCTCCATTGGTGGGTATCTATAAAAGTGAAATGTTTTGCACATAACAATCATCACTTACCGGTGTTTTACTCATCGTCTGTAATTTAGATGCCAACAGTACACATAGTCTGTGAATGGTTGAAGAAACCGTCTGTCATATAATACAAATTTAACTTTATTTAATCTGAAACAACTCTTTGAAAATCTGAGTTGCATGTATTTAAATTTATGGTAGTGTGTATTGAACAGATCTGATTGTGCATGTTTGGAATGTTTGTGTCTGTCCAGACTAGAGGGCTTTGTGGTTCGTTTATCTTTCCTTGGAGTGTGACAACTGACAGGTGGAGGTTTGTTGACATGTGCCACCCCCAAGGGTCATGGATGTGTTAACATTTGTATTAGCTGTAGTAGAACTCTGGCACTGAGCCAGTATCACTGTTTTATGGAGTCAATGGATTCTGTAATGATCTTACATTTCTTGTTCATAAATAATCACCTATGTTGAAAACTTCAGATTTTAATTATCACCGGTTTTGTGTCCATTGCTTTGATGAATGATATCATTGTGAGCTTTTTGTGCCTGGTGCTCTGGAAATGTGTATTGTAGAGGTACTGAGAGGAAGAGTTCTGTTGAGAAGTGGACACTGGGTGGACAGTGTGTTAAGAAGTGGACCAGGGTGGACATTACGTCTGTCTTTGGCTGCATGTGTCTTTTCTGTTCTCACCTGCCTTAATCAAACTTGTAGAAAAGAGAACAAAAGTTGAAGAGAGAAAGATGTAGAAAGCAATATAGAAGCATGGCATAGTGGCTTATGAGGAAAGAAGATGAGGTCCCATTAAAAAAATCATGTTTTTTTGTTTAATCTTCACATAAAAATAAATGAGAAAATTAATTGTCTACTCCGTGAGTGCCCACGTGAAATGAAAGAAGAAAATCAGTAAACATTTCTGGAAAAAATAATTTCTTTGATGTCAAATGAGAATGTATGTGGGCAAATAATTATTGATTTCGCAATTTAGTTCGGGTTTAAGTTAATTAGTGATGCACATGCATGATTGCATATGATGGATGATTGACATATGTAACATTTTGAGCACTGTTTTTACTTACCTGTAGGGTTGGCTTCTAGGAATAGACGTTGTCTAATGGAGTGTGGGGTCTAAAAATGGCATCGTCATTATATAGTCTGAGGATGGTAATACTTAGGTTAATATTAAAGACCACCAATGATGAAGGTAGGCCATCAGTGATATGCCAGGCTGGTGCTGAAGGGGTCAGGCCATAGTTAGAAGCAAAATGTCCTACTAATGTCCGGTCATTCGATAATTCTGCTTTCTCGTCCATTTCCTTCTGACATAGTAACCCGAACACTGCTGTTTTTCATCATCTTTGGTGATTTTCACTAGTGCTAGATGCAGTCAGCCAGTAAGGTTAGTTGGTCTCATAGTATGGTCTGCTGACAATGAAAGGTTGCATTACATAGAAGATTAAGGAAATGTAGGCATTTTGGCAGTGATTTTCCAGAAGCACCTGTGCATAATGCACATGGTGTAAATATGTGCTCCTTGGCATGTTGGGTATGAATTTCACTAATAAAATTGTATTGAAACCTTGATGATCTGAATAACAGATATAATTTGCCTACTTGCACAGCTGAATTTATCTGAAAAAACTGAATGTTCAATTTGTGCTAGTCTTGTAACCTATCTCAGGGTAGTTTCTACCACATGGTCTGTCTGTTTTTATAATTGGTGCAATATGCGGCAGTGTTATATTAAACCATTTTGTATATAGAAAATGGTGCTGCAAAAATGTAATGTCTTCACAATGGTTATATTATTATAATAGTAATAGTAAGATAACGTGTAGAGCACCATAAATCTAGACAAAAGTCCATTCAGAGGCACTAAGATACATGAATGCTAAAACTAGCTAGTTAAATAAATGAATTAAAAAGTATCGTTTTCTCATGATAGATAGTACATTGTAGTTGTGAATGTGTGAAATCACCATATTGTTAAATTGAATATTTATTTATGATGTTCTCTTTTCTTTGTAGGTAAGTACATCAGAGTTCTTCATCTTCTGGAACATTCCAGACATGCAGTACTTAGCTTGATTGGTTGCTCCGTGCAGGTAACATCTTTTATTCAAATAATGATTCTGGTGTCAGAACGTATTGGAACTATCATTAAAAATGCAAACATTACATATACAGTCATGTCTCGTTTATCTGCACACTTTGGTTCTCAAGGGTTTTGGCCAGGTAATATAACATTTTAGGGAATTGTTTTTAGTAGTACCTTGTCATTGGTGTAATTTGTTTTGGTAGTAATAATAATAATATCTTGATCTTTAGTACTGGTGAGATCAGTGAGTAGTGACTGCATTTTCTGTGTGTCATAACCATGCTCTGCCTATAATTTGTTTTATTTTTAAATTTGTGTAAGAAACATTTTGCCACAACACTGGTTTTTAGAAGTAAATGAAAGTAAGCTCTTTAAATTAATTAACTAATAACTAATCTCTTTATTTGCCGCACATATAATTGTGCTTTTAGCAAGAAGCAGTTTGCTCCCACGCTAAACTTAAAATGCTTTTTTTTAAATAATTTTAGTTAGTACAAATTAAGTGGACAATTCATTGAAAGTACATTCTCTATTTGTAATTAATTTTGCTCGACACATCCTGTTATTGTTTATTTTGATTGAGGGCAATTCTGTTGTGACATTGAACAGTTTTTTTCTGTGATTACTTATCGTGGCGAAGCAGATATATGACAAGGCAAATTAATGTTGTTGCTGTGAAATGAATGATTTCACAACATCCAGTGATTTGTTTAATTCTTGAATAAAGTTGCAGTACCATAATTATTGGGTGGAGTCTACCTGCGCTGATTTTCTGAGTAATTTTGTCACCTTGAACGATGACATATTTATCAGGAAACAAAAGATTATTTTCTACAAGGCTTTTAGATAATTTATAGTTACAGAAGCACAAATGATCAAACAGTATTATAATCCTCGTATTCATTATTACAAAAGCTGAAATGTGAAGAAAAAATGTGTAATGATTCGTTCTGGAAAGCAGTGACATTTTTGGAGTTGGTCTAATGTAGTGAGGCTGTGTTTTGGGTAGTATTAAGAATATGCTCTTATTCCACATATAGTATTGCTAACATTGTATTTTAATATGTGTATGTTTCACAATTTTATTTCTTTTACTTGAATTTATTTAAATTATATATTAGCTGTGTTGGTGTCCAAACTCTGTAGGATGAATACTTGAATATGATTTTTAATTACACCTTATGGTCAGTAAAGCTAGTTTTTGGTGACGTCACTGAATAAAATCAGCAGGAATTACTTACTAATATCTTAATTAAATTGACTACAACAAGTAAGAGGCATTGAGTATGTGAGTGAAGTCCTGGGCAATGACATCACATTGGTAGACATCTGCTTCTGTCTCTTGTCTGACTACTGGTAAGAGACATAGTGTACACATTTGATAACATGTCGCCATTGTGACATTAACTTTTGCTTCGTTTCTGATGCGGTTATAATGACAGTATTGTATTCCTAGCATCACGTTACTTTGCACAGTATACTGTTTCATTAATGTGCATAATCAATTTGCATTACCAACCATTTTGGAGCAATTTTGTATATCCATTTCAGCAACACAGGTTATATAGAAAACATGTTTGTTTTGTGGTTGGTTTCCACTGCAGTGACCTGCTGGTAAAGTTGACATAGATGTCACTAGTTTGGACAGTTCAAGTAATCCGTACAGCAATTGGTAATTACACAAAATTGCCCAGTTGTGTATTTGGTTTCACAAATGACCAGTAAAAGTAAGGCAGCGGATGGTATACGATTTCACAGAGAAATAAAGTTGTGTATAAACATTGTTTTGGAATTAATTTGAGGAGTTACGTAGAACATACATTATGATCTAATAAAGATGTCTAATATGGTAATAGATCATTCTGGAATCTGTAAAAAAGAGTTAACTTTGCATACTTTAAAACAAATAATTAAACAGTTCAAACATAGACATATTACATTTTACAACATAGGCCTCTAGTTGTGCGAAGATACCAAGTTTGTTTGCCTTATTTTTGTTTTTGTGTTTCATAGCCTGAAGCAAAGTTATGTCATTGTTGTTGTTTTGTTGATCAAACACGAGGGGGTTAATTATAGATTGTCGTATTACACAAGTTAAAGCACTCTTGTTACTAGTGAAGCTTATTATATCATGCGGAAAAACTAAAAGACAGTAGGCTCTTTCATTTGGCGTGGACCACACACAACCTTGCAGTAGAATGTCTAGTTTCTGAGTAATACACATTTGTCATAAATTCAGTTATTATGATTTATTTGTTTCATCTGGTTCTCATTTGTCAACCATCATAATCCAAATTTATACCCTTGAAGTATCATGTATTTGTCAACTGCACCACCTGTGGTATCCATCTATTTAATCTTTAATTTTAATCTCCCACTGCTGCTATCTACAACGATCATCTCTGTTCCTCATTTTTAATATAATGTTCTTAATGCTTGAATAATTATGTTTAAGATAGGCTGCTTGTCAAATTGCATTTATTAAGCCTGACACAGTTTTCGCAATTTGAATGTTGCACCAGTGAGATTTGCAAATTGTATATAACATATTCTCTGTAAACAGCCTCCATTGGCACTTATTATGCCTATCTACAAATACTTTTGAAATTTGTTAGTTCCTGATTATAAATGGGGATGCAATACAGCTGATTAAAGACTTCATGCTAATATTTCCAACTTTGGTTGATTTCAGGTAGCGGAACAGACAGCCTCGATTTAACAATTTCAAATATTTGTGCCTTATGGACTCGGCTCAAAATGGGTGTCCTTGATAAAAATATATATAAAATATGCATTATAACCATGTTTTATAATACAAATACTCCATTCTTTAGCCAGTACATGTGAGGCAGTTAATTTCCCAGCCAGCCACATGGTTGATGTCAGAGCAGACAGACCCTGTACATGACATGTTGCTCCAGACTGTTTGTTTTCACAAGGACTTGGTTGTTGTTCTCTCCCCATGACTAAATATACAACCCCCCAGATACACTGTCTCTTAGCCAATGTCCAGACACTTGTGGTCAAACATAGGTCAGTTTTCTAAGTTGGACATTGTCTTCTGACATTTGTTGTCACTTTCTAATTGGTCTGACAACTTGTTATTGTGTACCATAGAATAGTATAACCAAAAGCTACACTAACTCCACACTGGTGTGAGGCTTGCTGGTTACATCAGTTAAACACAGGGAGTAAAGATGGCATGATAATATTCATTTTTTTTATTTTGGACATTGTTTAGAATTCATCATTATAAAATGATAACTGCCGTATCATGTTTGTGTGCAATGTACTTGGGTTAATAAATAATTTAGTAAGAACATGTAAAAAATACCTGGTAAATGTCTTGTTATTACTTGCAAAAATAGCATCAGAGTTTAGATCTTTATAAATACAATTACCATTATGTTGATATATTTTATAGCTATTCCTTTCAGTACAACTATTTATTTATTAGACTCTGTAACATGAAATGTGTGTCCCAATAAAGATGAACCCTGCTAGAGCCTGTGCCTCTGACTCATGGTGCTTTCATGGTAAGAGCGTGGGAAGTAACTTGAGGCATGTGTGTTAATTTAAGAAACCCGTATTCCATTATTTTATATGGCCATTTTATACATGTGGAACTGGGATAATGCTGCCATTATGTTGTGGCTGCAGCATCTGGGACAACAACAGAGTAATAAGAGAAGAATGGTTGACTTTTACTGAGTCTGGCATTCATTTACAGCACTGGTGCTTAGTATCACACCTGTACTGATGGCCGGGATCGCTGTGAATGAGCCTTTCCAAACTGCCCTTTAAATCTATGAAGCTGTTGTGCCTTAAATTGTTTCTTATTTCTGATAAGCCTCGGGGATGTAGTTTAATCATTTTATTGGCCCATTGCTGCTAATGATTAAGATGTTTGAAGAATGACAGCTTCCTTCTTCTGTCTAATTTTATTACTTATCTTTCATCTCATTAATTTGCCTTCTCAATGGACCTTAGATTATCTTATGCAGCTATCATTTTATTTGTAAATAAATAACATCTAGCATGTTTTGAATTTTTTGATAAACTAACTTTTTTATCAAATATACATTAGTACCTTTTATTAAGTAGAGAAGTGGATTTTAGCAAAGCTCCAGTTATGAAGGCTGTCAGTTTGCTTGAGATATGCAATGTACTTTAAAACTGCAGACTCCAGGTTGTATACAGTGCTTAGAATGTTGTGTGCAATCTGCACCTATGTGTAAAATATAAAATACCTATTATTAAGTACAGAACATGAATTGTAGTGATTTGGTACACCAGATCATTAGAACTTATTACATAACATGCATGCTACACCCCTTAATATTCCAATATAATCAACTTTCTCATTTCCTCCCCATTGCTGCAATGTGCATAGGCTTTGTGGTGATCATTAGTTCATTCCTTCAATAATGCAACCTTTTGATCTGCTACGAAGCCACATTTCCGCTCTTCCTGTAACAAAAGACAGAAATCAATTGTAGCAGACAAGTCACCAGATACAAGTCAACCCAGGCACTGTGGTAGCCATTTGTTTGACCTTCATCACATCTGCCCTTTATGCTGACTCAAGTTGACATTTCTGGAGTATTTTCCCCTGGCACTTTGAACCACCATAGTGTTCTTCTGTTAAAAAATTCTCAGTCACAGTCTAATGACAATGACATGACCTATTGTCATCCACATTAATCATCTGCAAAGTGGTCATGAACTTCCTAATTGAAAAAATGTGTTTATCAGACAGGTTTGTCTAGCTGTCTCAAATGTTGCACCTTTGATGTTTTGCATTCAGCCTTAGTGCATAGTTCGGTGATGGAATCATAAATCAGAATGCAATGAAAACTGTTTATATATCAGCTGCATTTCAAAGGTACATTTGCCTGGGGTCAGCTACAGTATATCCATGTGAGGTCTGGCATTCATCACTCTAACAGAAGTTACAGAATGCATTTTGCTATTAAGAGCAGATAAATGACTACAGCCAAAAGACCAAATCTGATTTGAGACCATTACCAATTTGCTTGACAAAGGTTCTGCCTCTTGCAGTTAAGTTTAATTTTGTTTAGTGCCAGGAATATGCCTTAACGCTGTTGTGTATTGGGAGTGGTGATTCAGTAACTGTCATTATGACATAAGAGGAGAGGCAGGCAGTAAACCAAGGCAACCTCTGTGTTATCTGCAGATTGATGGGAGTTGTCAGTGAATGGCTGATTATGAAGACAACAAATGTAGTCCAGACAACAGACTGTGTATAATCCTCACTTCTGTTGGCTGACACCAGTGCCTTATGCCAGACACAACACCAGGGGTAGCTAACTGGCTATGTGAAACCACATGTTTGTTGTCCATGCCTAAGTGGGTGGTCTGCCAAGACACATATCGTAATAAAGACAACACTACCTGCCGACAAGGACACACAAAATGGCACGCAGTCTATGTCATGTACTCAAATTCTTGGAGGTTGTTCATAATAAGCTCACTACCATTCATAGGTTGTTAGTGAGACATAACCAACTTCACCAAATCAGTTTCAACTATATTGGTAAGAGTTATTATGATGAAATATTATTTCGAGAATTCAAGGTGACTGTCATTGTAGTTTACTAAATTACCTCACTCACTGGACATCCCACATTTTTATCTTATTTCAGTTAGATGTAGGTGTACATCGGAATCACAGAAATCTGAGATTAAAGATTATTTTGACAATACCACTGATCTTTGTCCTGCAAAATCACTTACACAGGCAGTACAAAACCAAACAAAAATGATCCCCCATTGAAGACAGCTAAAACTGTATCTGATTGTGAGATGACAGAACACTGGCTCTATAAGTGGCAGTAATTGCAATATGGCCACAAGTCAGATAGGTGAATCTGGTGATAAAGGAATGATGAATGCTCTGGTCTGGATCTGCCAGGGAGCGAGCAGATAACACTACCCACAGCATGGACACAGGCAGGGCGCATACCCTGGTAATAGAACTGGCATAGTTTGTGCCTGATAGACTCGATAGCCCTGGTTTAGGCATCTGTCTCTTGGTTGAGTTGGTGCTTGTTATTTATGCTGTGTTTATAAATATTCTCACTGGCATCTCCTTGTCAGTTCTCTGCAGCAGAATTAAACGTGATGAACTAATGGTTTTCAGATGAGTTCTCCACATAAAACATGTGTAGACTGAATTGGTATTGGTGACACTTGTTGCTCAATGCATTAGTGCTTATCTCGTGGCCAGGATAGTGTGCCCGAATCTTGCCAACCTAGTCATTTCATGAAAGCAGTGTACAATTGGAATAGGAAGAAAAGGTTATAAATAAATATGTGTCTTTAAGATGACACTAAAAGGCTGCATACATCCCTTCTACTTGATGTTTATGCCAGGGAAGCAAAAGATACCATGTAATAACCTAACATGGACTCACAGACACAGAGTTATGGGTGCAAAAGTACTCAGTTATTAGTTAAGCACCTATCGTAATAAAACATTCCTAGCAGAAGACAGAAGATTATTCAGGGTTTATTAGGAATTATGAAGAACAACTTAGGATCGCACAGAAGAATGCAAGCATATTATATGCAACAAATAAAATGTGAGAATTAAAAAAAGGAGTAACATGGGATGTTGGCATGGGTTGAGGAGAGCAAATGTGAATGACTCCATGATAGACAGAACAAACGATGGATGAAACAGAGAGATTGGCCAAAGGCCAGTGGGTTGGTGGATCTGTCTGATCAGACAGATCTAGCAGATGCACGTAACAGTGAATGTACCAATGATAAATAGTGCCTTGCTCCCGTTTACCAGTGCCTGAACCTAGTGACCAGCTGTGTCTGGTCCTTGTCTCACCACAAAGACCATGATGGAGCAAGTGTCTGTAGTGTCTGTAGTGTCTGTAGTGTATGCGCTAATGCGTCTATCCAGGATGCAGGTTTACACACCTTTAGCTGAGGGAGATGGATGGGACAACATGATAAATACTTGCACTGCCCTGAGCATTGTAGCAACAAATGGAGGCCAATTTATCAAAAAGAGGAGGGAGATCTTTGAGGTGTAAGTTACCCAACCTACAGTGCATTACTTAACACCCCCTGCAGGGTGGCTACAACAACAACACATGGTGATTGATAGCTACCTACTTCTGGGCAGAGCTCAGTTGGGGTAGGCTGTCATATGCATCACTGACATTGACTAGCTTCTAAAAAAGAGTTTCCAGCCTTGGCTACTGCAGGCTTTTGTCTTCTTCTGGCTGTAGAAGTCTTGCTATAGAGAGTGTCACTAAACTGCAATTGAGTAATAATGTGTTTTAAAAAAGATTCAGAGTTTGTATCCAGAAACATAAATCTTCAGCAGACACAAGTGTTACTGATGTGTTTTTAATGAGGTACATTTTCTCTATGGTAACCTTTAATTAAGTGTCACATTACGAAGTTGCTCAAAGCATTGCCAATTGTTGTAATCCTAGACTTGTCACTTATTATGATTTCACATTGTAGGTCTGGTCATTAGGTAGTCCCCCTGATGACAAAGATTAATGACCTAAGCTATTTCAATAAAATGAAGTTTAATATTGTTAAATATTTGTTAAGCAATTCTGTAAATATTTACTCGGCACAGTAAATTAATTAATTATGTTAACAGTTAACATATATTTTACATATCTAACAGTTAAAAAATTAAGTTAACCAAAAATGGATATACATCTATAATAAGCCACAACAGGTTCAGCAGTAATTAAATAATTGGTTCACCAAATGATCCTCGTCAACATTAGGACTGACATTTATTAATCTGTCATTCCTTTGATGTATAGTAATTTCCATAGTACATCTTACATTTCATTGTTGTAAGACATGTATGAAATAAACAATTGTTACATCTTGGGCATGTCCATGTTAAAGGTGAGGTATTGTCATCCTACACATGAACGTACATGTACTTGGTTTATGGACCAGTCCGGTACACTGTGTTCTAAATTACAAAGATTTACACCTATAGCAGTTTAAACTGTTTTTTATGGTAAAATAACATATTGCTGAGTTCATGCATTCACCATATTTCAAATGGTAAAACTACCTGAAGAAAACATGTTTCTTTAATTTTGTTAATCGATACAAAATCATATGATTGGAAAGTTTAGCCGTATTAGCACAAGGCATATATGGCCTTGGACATCTAGAACAAGGTATGTTTTATTTATTGGGTACCCAGACTTGGTAAGTTTCAGCACTCATTAACCCCATATCTGGTTCATTAACTAGATGGCCCTTTTGGGTGTAGGGGGCAATAACTGGTCAGTTTAATGTTGCTGTGTCCAGCTAATGGTCAGTATTAGCCATCTGTGCAATCTGGCCTGGCTCTTGAAAGCAAGTGTCTGAAAGGTGGGTGCATCTGACAGAGTTCTCCAGGTATTTATAATCTTGGATATGATGACCAAGATGGGTAGGGAGAGAGTCGCAGAGTGACGGAAAGGGATTGTGGGGATATTAGAGGAAGAACAGAGAAGAAAACATACCATCAAAGAACTACCGGTATGAGACATATTAGATTTGTAAATGCTCCCTTTATTACATAAACATTGTGCTGTCTTGTGTAGTTTTGAGAGCAGCCCTCGGCAATGTGGTCTGCATGATAAACCCCTCATGTGTGAGGCTAATAGTTGGTTAAGATGAAATATGAAGCAAGATGAAAGAGCAGGGAAACAATTAGATTGCAGTCCATTGATGGGACCTTCAGGGGGGACATTGCCTGGCCCAGCCAGGCTTGTGATTTAGTTAGTAAATCAGCCATTTTCTGACCTGTTTTTGCTATTTATGTTCACAAGTTGTGTATGGCTGGTGTTAAGGTTTCACCGATGTAAATGGTGGTTGATGTAAACATGTTTCAGTGTGGCCTACTCAGTAATTATAACTTGTTGCACCTTTCAATTACAGTACCTTTCGTTTAGATTCCACATGAAGGGCCACTGAAATTCTTAAATCTCCGAAATTCTCTATTGGAAATATGTCTTTTTACTTTAAGCTTTCGAGTTTATTAAGTAAATTTAGTTTCTCTTGTTGTAAAGTGGAAGGGGAATGTTTATCCTACATTTGCTTGCATAGATTCAAGTGTTTATGCATGCGTTAATTGGTTAAGATTGAGGAAACATACGTAATGATTTGTATATTTTTATATGATTAAAAGTTTTTAAAGCACCACTATTAATCTGTTATAAGATTGCAAGTTGTAATAATCACAAAAATGTGGTAATATTACCAGCACGATTGACAAACTTTTTTCAGTGCTACCAGTTGACTGTTGCCCATTGATCAGAGGAAATGATTTATGTTTGAAGCCTGGGAGAGGTGTTTCATTAAAACCTACTCACAACTCCCATTGAGCTTGGAAAGACACTTAGTGCAGCTCAGGTCCAAGGAGGGTGATTTCAAACCCATTTTCTCCCCATCATTCCATTGTGAGGTGAAATTGACTGACAATTGCCATGTTTGAGGGTTAAATTAAAAGTTAATTTCTGTTGATGTAGGATGAGTCATCGCGTCATTAAATAAAAATCTGAAGAATGTTGATTCCAAATGATCTTTGAACCTGCTGAATAAATCTTGATTTATCAAATGAAACCCACATGGGGAATCAGCCAAAGTACTTTGGGAACAGTTTGTAATGTTTTGTGTCCACCAGCCTGTGAGCTATTTCTGCAAGGAATTTATTCTTTGTTATGTTCCTACATATTTGTTGTTAAGTTTTTTATTTATTTTAGATTTACATTTATAAATTATTTTAAATTGGTAATGTACAAATTACACAAATAACAGTTTATTTGTAACACACCAAACCATGAATCCAATTGGGTATTTATGAAATTGAAAGCCAAAGCAGTTAACCAACAGCATGGGTCTATTATATCTGTATACATCCATCTTGAACAAAGCCACTGCCACAAGAACTGTTTTAGTGGGTCTTGTGGTGTATTACTTGATGTTTTATTGACTAGCAACATATACACTAGGAGCAGGTTAGTGGTATCCCAAATACCACAGATGAGGTAATGTGGGCAATTATGTCACCACTCAAGTAAACTAAGTAACAACAGGATTATAAATCTTGTTTTACTGCTGGGTAAATTAGAGGGCAGAGGGTCTCCCTTGTCACAGATAACAGTTTATGGCAGGATAATTAATGATCATGTTTACAAAATGTGTGTAAAACCTGTTTACTGTAATTTTAATAGGGGTAATTTAAAGTAATAAATTACCTAACACGGTCTAAGTAATTTAGGTGTAGACATGAAAAGACAATTGATTTTTAAATGCTGCACAATTTCCTGGATTAAAACAACTGCAGCATGTCTAAGAGTAATTTGTATAAAACTCACCATGAGAATGTGTATCAGTAATTAAACAACAGACTTACAATACAATTACAGATACAAACATTTATTAATTTATGTGAATTTGCAACAAGTCATTTTAATGATTGTTTACTATGACAAGAATGTAATATTTTTGCGAGCATGCAGTCATAATATTTATAGCTTTCTATTTTTAAAAACTCAATTTATCTAACTAGCCGCAAGTTGTCCGTCTCTGGCTTACGTCACGCTTCGCTGCCTGCTAATTGTCACATGACACAGGTGCCACCAACAGGAACAGGATGGTATAAATCACAGCAACATGTATTTCATTGTCCGACATGACTTCTCTCAATTCTCTCTTGTTGTGCTGTATCAGTCGATCGTTTTTTTTTATCAGCTGTCATCTGTCGTGATGGATGTAGTGTCATGGCTCTTCCTGTCTGTGTCTTACAAAACGTGTCCTCGAAACATAAGGCAAGGTTCCTGTCCATACTTGCATTGAATGTAATCATTCATGAAAGACGTAATCTGGTACGGCTAACGAATAAACGATGCATAAAATATTTAAATGTATATAACACAACATGTGGCTGTCAAATGTAACATGGATACTCCAACAGCCACCACTCATAATTTGTTTAAGTTTATCACACAAAGTGATCATATTTTTGGTAATTCAATATTTTGTTATGCACATCTTAAAATAGATTAATTGAAATATCAGTGGTATAGCTAAATGGTTTTGAATTACCGGTAGTGTGGCTCAGTTTCTTTATGACTTAAAATATGTTTTATTAAATTAGTATTTCAAATTTACAGATGTAAAGACCCTTTAATTATTTTGTATTCTTCTAATTTTAGAATGATTTAATAAAAATTCAAACCTATAAATATTATCCTCCACAATATGCCAGTAAATTAGTTCAAATGTTTAATTTAGTTTTTATGAAATTATTGCATAAACTCCAGTCAAAATTCAGTGAAAAGGAATAAAAGTAGTTACATGTCTACATAACATAAAAACTATGCATAATTTGCAAGTTATAATCCATCTAAAAACTTTTAAAGATTTTAACAAAAGTATGCACTCTTTTATTAGACCATCTGCTCATATTACATGAACTATTTACACACCACAGATATAAACATTGAACATTATTCAAGCAGGTCTGAATTGATGATGGAGTTTTTAAATAACAAGAGTTTATTGTATTTAGTTGCCTTGGCAACTGCTTTGACCACTATTCAAGATGGGTCCAGATGTATAATTAGTAGTTTCTGCTAATTCCTGCCGACCACGAATGAACCATTAGTAATAGTACACCTTACAAATTTTGGTGTTTAAGTTTTTTAAATGTGGACATCACGCAAATGTGCAACTGCCAGTAAAGGTAGACATCGGTATTTGCAGTCCAGACACGTCAGTCAAACCGGTGTGTTTAAAAATAGCATTTGAAAAAGGATTCCAGTACTGTGAGGGCCGGGATCTCTGAGCAAACCTGGTCTTTACCCTGACAGTGGCTTTTGTACTCCTCTTGAGTTATTTGAGAACTGAATAAACAGTAATTAAAATGGCAATGGAAGCATTTGTTTTCGTTTATAAGGCACTGTCTAGCAGACACACCCGAGAAAGGGGGTGGTGTCTTTGTGCTCTCAAAAATGTGTGTGGAATACTAATGTGGTTTATATTAGCAAGAAATAAATCAACAAAAATAGTAGAACATTTGTCACATTCCATTCTTCATATACATAGCATTTATATTAACAAATATTTAATAACATTTCTGCATCATTAAATGATTAAACAATCTACAAATGTTAAAATCAACATATTTCTTTTCATGCAAATTATATTTTTTTAAGCGTGTATTTAATTGAATGGAAAGTTATATAGAAATCTATCTTGTACTTATAATAAATAAATTATTGTTTATTTTTAGTCTTGCTTTTGATTTCTACTGAAGGAAATGATGAAGGTGAAGGAAATAACTATTGCAGTAGAACTGATAAATGATTGAATAGAAATATGATTAATTGTAAAGTAGCTTTACTCTGTTCTTCAAGCTGACAATAGACAACAGAGGTTCTTGTGTCACTGGTTATTAGGCTTGGCGGAAAGAAAAGTGATTTTATTTATACAGAACACATAATAACCAGATAATGTGATACTCTGAAAGGAAATTTGAGGTGGTATGGACATTGTTGCCTTGCAAGGATTATTCTTCTGAGCATTCAGAATAAAATTACACATTAACCACCCATCTTTCAGATGAGCAGTTAGGCTTCAGTTGTGGTGGAAAGCAGCTTTAGACAACAAAGGGAGGAAACCACAAATTGAAGACATTTGAGCTTGCACGTCAGGAATGTTCAAAGCCTTTTCTATCAAGAGAGGAACCTGCGTTACAATGAAGTCATTGTCAGAACTATTGAGCTGTACTACGGTTTTCTTGTTGACTGCACAGTCATAAGTTGGTTGGCCACATCCGTGGGATTTAGACAAGATGGCTGCCTCAGTATGCATTTTTAGGAAGTAATTTTTTATAGAAATTCTGACATGAAGTACCGGTAACTAGATAAGTTCAGAGCAACACTTATAGTCAGGGCAGGTGGGAAAACATATTGGCAGGAAGTGATGTGGAACTGTTTGATATCACCAGTGCAGATAACAGATCCGCCTCTTATGTGAAGGAGATAAATAGCAGCTGTTGAGGTATTTACATCAGATGATCATAAATGTGTACTCATATCTATAGCTGGCAGCTACTCGTGTTAATTACAGCTCACAGCACAACTATGTATGTCACAGATTAAAAGTGACGATGGTTTCAAAGGAATTTTTTTCTTAAGAGTTACTTCATAGTTAATCATCCAAACCTCTGGAAGGGCTAATATACATGTACTTATAAAACTATACATCATATGCACCCTGTTTTGAGAGAACAAGAAAGTTAGACATACCGTCCAGTTTTGTTATAATATTGGGTAACACCTACATATATTTTCTGTTATGTAACAACACAACTACTGTTCTCCCTAAGCTCATGTTACTTAACTTTTGATATTGGATACCATAATTGGTTTTTGTTACAGAGACATCCACAATAGTTGTCTCAGGCAGCCATATGGTAGACAAGTTTCTGAATTAGACCCTACAATTATTAAGTCTGGCTAATTAATAAGTCTGGTCATTTAACATGCATTGCGCTGTTTGTTTATTTTTGGCAAATCTTACAAAACAATCTAAGAACTTTGCAACAAGCAGATAGGACACTACAATAAATTCCAGGTGGGAACTGGGAACCCCTATGAAATTTGAAACCTTGTGTATACAATGTAAGTGCAATTCCAAAACTACTATTTTTGCAAGCCTTTTTCCAGTACAGCTGGTTTTGTATTGGCAGCATATGTAACCAAACACTGACTGATTGTGCAAGAAAGTTTTGAAACAACAATTTAATCAACCATGCACAGTAATGGCATAGCTGGGAGTCTGGTTACCTAGGATCATGAACTTGTGTGCAGCTAAGTGGAACAACCTTTGAGAATTACCTGTTATGTTATCTTTGTAATTACAAAGTTGTTAGGTTTCTCATTTTGTTAAATTGTTTGTGTTCTTAAGGGTTGGTGTTTAGGACTATTAACAATTAGCTTTACAAATACTGTGTATTATTATGTACCAAATGAAAAAAAAAATATTATATTTATGTATATTACTTATTGAAGCAACATTTTAAACAATCACTTGTTAAAACTGTTTTATGTATATATATCTCTAAAGTAGGCATATTCTGTGTTGATTTTGTTACTGGTGAGTATTTGTGTGTGTTCTTGTTCTCAGTCTAAATGCAGTTTTGAAGGAATCCTTATTATTCTAGTTATCTTACATCATTATTTGACTGGCAGTGTAATAAAATACAGAAAAATAGCTTTTTAATCAACTTGAATAACTAATTCCAAAATATACATTGGAAGATGGTAACTATAATTGTTTTATATAAGTGCACACACAAATACACCTTAACCCACATAACGTCCTCTCACTTACATCAGTTACAGACACCACAATATAGCCCATTAAGTAGGTGTACAATCACATTGTGCCAACAAAACATATGGGTGGTCTACCTGTTTAGGCCCCTTAGCTACGCCCTTCCATATTGTCACCAGGCTGAGAGAATAAAAGATTCTTGATCAGTAGAAATCCATCCGTGCTGATGCAGTCTTTCATGCAGAAAGCTGGTGGCTCTCTGATAACCACTGATATCCCTGTTCAAAGCCACAGGCACACCGATTAGAACACCCAAGGCAGGCATATCTCTCCTGCCCTATCGACTTTTTGTGACGGAATCTATGCCGACAAGAGACCGGGGCCATGTTAAGTGTTTTCTGACAGAAACAAGCTTGTTTACAGTAAGCCACAATTCATTGGGATGATCGTATAGAAACCAGCACCATGAGGAAGTTTCAAATGTCTTTGGTTTCTCCGGGTGTATGTGGCTTGGGTATCCTGACAGGATTCATACCTCTAACTAGCTGAAGAAGTTTACACCTTCTGATAAACCCGACACAAGTCCATGTGGATTACACTAACCAGTGTCAGAACGCCTTCCCTTGCATTCCTTTGCAGAATAAACATGTATGAGAACAAGGGATAATTGGAGAGGGTGACTGTTCCCACCAGAGAGAATCTAATACCCACTCTGGAGGGGTGATAACCTTTAGGGGAATGACCACATTGCAACTTGTGTGTTGATGACCTTTCTGGTACAACCCCACCACTCAGGGTACTTGGCCCCTGATATGGTGTGATTAACTGATATGTATCTAATTAATCACTAGAGATATAGAACTGTGGGTTATGTTATCAGGGTGTTTTTGCCTTTTGATCTTGCATATATGTAAAAGAGAAATGATTTCAAACCGGCTGAATCACCCAGCCACACAGATGCAGTGATAGGATATAAGCAAATATTTATTATGTTTGTTGTGTTAGTATTGCACCTTTTAATTAATCAGTAAATCTGACTTGTCTACAGCACTATGACTTGACGGTTATGACGTGAGGGGACATTCACATTTATAACTGGCACAACATCCTGTATATAGACATTTCATAAGTTTTATCTGTTTTAGTATTGTACCTTTAACATGATCACTGATATAAAGTAAAACAGTGTTTGTCTGTGATATATTTGAGAAAGCCTTTTGCGATGGCCAACTTTGACAATTTCCTTACCTCTGCCACAACATTTTAGCAAGGAAAAACAATGGTGACTAAGCTTGTACGGTTGTACCACAAGAGTCTTATACAGTCCTAATGATTAACTTCTCCATTGTTTGATGGGAGATGAGATGCAGATTCTGTTATTGCTTGTAGACACAAACATTTTACAGAATGTGTTGCTTATTTCCTCCAATTATTCTTGTGCGTTATATAAAATTGTTATAAGGAAATACCCTGTGTAGTACAACCGTATATACCGATATGAAATGGAACACTTTTCATGTGTATCTCAGATTGTCTTAAATTTGTATTTTTGTCCTGTTTGATAGAGGAATGCCACAATTATTGTGAAATATTTCTCTACCATAATTGTAGCCTTCCGCAGATAAATAACTAAAAATACATTGAACAGAGGGAGGGAGGGAGGGAGGGAGGGAGGGAGGGAGGGAGGGAGGGAGGGAGGGAGGGAGGGAGGGAGGGAGGGAGGGAGGGAGGGAGGGAGCGAGCGGCATGAGGAAGGGAGGGAGAGACCGAGAGAGAGGGAGAGGGAGAGAGAAAAGAAAAAGAAAGAGAAAGAATAAGAAACTTTAATTTTTCATATCCAAGATGTTTAATTTACCTGGTAGAGGCTTTCGTTTAAACATCTTGGATATGAAAAATTAAAGTTTCTGATTTGAAAACGAACTAACCTGAAGAATGTTCAGTAAAAGAGAGAGAGAGAAAGAGAGCAGAAAGAGGGAAAGGAGTTGTTATGAGGACATAAAAGAATGTGTGATGTGGCTCCATCCAACAACGACTTGAGTAGAGGAAGAAGATTTAAAGAATGATCCAGTTTGATACGTCACTTCAGAGTGGAGCACTTGGATACACAGACAAACAGCTTGAAGCACAAGATAAACAGCTCAAAGTTGTTCACATTAGCTCATTATTTAGGTAACTCGTCGACATTACACTCACACAGCCTCAGCGTGAATGCAGTCTCTCCCTACACCAGGTATCTGTTCACTACCTGCGGCACCTTTGTTCACTGCAGGATGGTACAAGTCCTTAGCCAGCTGGCATACATCACATTTAGTTGGGTGGCGATGATTGGTCAGTTTTGTATTACCATATGCAGTGCCACCTGGTGACAAGACAGCCAGTTGGGTGAAACCTGTGTACACCTGTCTGTCAACGTAGGGGTCTAGAATGTAGATTTCACAGATAGAAGACAGTTGGTCATGTGCTGGCATTGGGTGTATATTTCACCCTGGTTTCCATGGAGACTGCAAGGGATATCTACATTATGTATACAAAGTTGGCACACATATTGGCTGCAGTTTGTTTTAATTGTTACTCATGTATTCGGCTTCTTCAGTATTCTTAATGTTGCATTCACATAAAATAGTTTCTTTAACTAACTTTAGACTGTTTTATTACATTTGTTCGCACCATTATGCATCTTTTCTATGTTTGTTTGAAGCTATGTATTATTTAACATATAGTTTATCCAATTTACCTACCCAGTATAACACTATGTAAACACAGCTTTATTCAGCACCTCATACTCCTGTCTAGCACAACGAATACTCTGAATATGTTAAACAGAGATACTATGCATTGGTTGTGCTATTTCCATATATGAAAATTTTTGCTTAAGTCAAATAAGAGTAACATACCCAACCTAAAACCTGACTAATCTTGTAATACAGAAGTATAGGATGTACTCATGTGCATTTGCAGCTGACAAAGCTATCTTCTCGTACTGGATAACCACTACCATGCAGCGTCTGTGTTTAGATGATTTATAAATGAGTTTACTTCTCTCCAGCAGCCGTGCATTCTGGGAAGGTCTCCTTTGCAGTTGTGCAGTAGACTATCCTTTTTCAATTACTGGCAAACCACCCGCAGGTGCCGTGTCCAACTGAATGATGGAGAACATTTGTAAATTTATAATTGGCTTCTAAAGATTCACTTATGGCAGCCTTTCAAAGGTGTTTTTTACAAAGTAAATCCCTTGCTTGAGGCAAATAGACCACTGTGTACAGATGACGAAGGCCTGTGTCAAATGCTCTTGCTTTGTTAAAAGTATAAAGCGAAACACCATTACAGATAATTGTGATAGATTACATCTGTGAAAAACAGACAGACGCTCATTAAAAAAAAATATATAGTATGATGACTGTGTGTATTCATTCAAACACTGTATTTTTGTGGACAGTCTACAAATCTATAAAATAATTATTTTCTGTAGTGTATGTTTATGTGTCATGTTTATGTGCCTGAATACATTCTGTCCATAATGACTGTATGTATTTGGATGCTATGTTTTTCAGTCACCCAAAAATTATTTGTGAACTCAACATGTTTTCTGACAGCAAAAGATATAATTATTTTTCGGGTCCAGTTACATATCGTCTCTACAGTATGCATAAATCTTTCATAAGAAAACAACTGAACATACAAATGATGTTTTTAATTAAAACAGTTACTCATAGATTATTACGTATTAATAATTATATATGTATAATGAGTAATTTTGTTGTATTGTTTTTGTAAAATGCCTGCTGCTACAGACACAGCTAGTTTCACCTGTATGTCTACCATCATCATTATTGTTGTCACGACTGTCACGACCATCATTGCAATTGCATATGAAATCACTCACTCAAGTGGCTATATCTAATAACTTTTAATTAACTTTGTTAAAAAGATGTCCGGCTAAAGTGAGCACTAAAGGCACCATATGGTAATAAATTTCTTCCTTTCTCTGATGTGCACATGGTGAAGATTAGGGTCTGTGTGATACAAAGCTGTTGCTTAATCCACCTTGAAGTGTGCAGCCATGCAGAAGTACAGATAGTGACGTGTTTATCTTTAGTCTACTGCAGGTTCTTAGCATTCCTTGGACCTGTTTCTCCCAGTAGTTTCCTAAACCCACATCTATCTCTCACAAATAGAGCAAATATTTTTTCTGGGATAAAACTGGGTTCAAACATTTTTTGTGTTCTGCGAAACAAACATCAGGATTTCCCACACTTCAGAATCTCCCACATGCTAGAAAATGTTAAGTGCTCATGTTCTGTTCAAGTTTAGCTGTAAGGATACATAATAGTAAGCTATATATATAACTACAGTAAGAAACAAGATTGACATTTTGTTGACTAATAAATATGCAAACGTCTGTCGTGCACAATTATTAGATTAGCTTTATTCTTGGTAGGAATTATATTTGATGTAGCTTTTTGGTTCTTCGTATATAGGTCCCCAGGTTTTATTGATGGATATTTTCTAAGGTGGTGCAGCCACACTAATCAAAGCGCTGGTAGGAATTGCTGGATGCCTTACACAATTAACATTACTTGGCCAGGTCTATGTACATTCCCTTCAGCCACTGAGTGTATGTGAAAGAAAACACAAAGGCAAAGGTACAAAAGTACAATTGTTTTAAGAAGGGTATTGGAGTGAGGAATTAACTGGAGACATCAGAACATACGTAATTTTATTTTATTATTTATTATGATTCTGATTTCTCCACCAAGTAGAAAGATATTTAAATTTGTTTTAACAAAATACACAGACAAAAACAGTTTTTTATGGGGTTTGGCCACTTAGCAGTACAGTGAAAGCCTGTTAATTAACAAAGGCATTATTCTGTAGTCATTACATGGGAGGGAGGATTATCTTCAGTCAGACACCATGGCATTAATCCAGCTACATAATTTGTAATTTGCCAGTCCAGTGCAGTGATCCCTGTCAGTCCCTCTGTGTAATGGGTGCCCAGAAACTTGTCATCATTAATCCTGGTAGGTTTGGCAGGAGAGGAAGCTTAGTGTCAACAACATGGATGGGCTCCTGTCTATCATTTATACACTCATCTCATCCGGAAATCTTGCTATTGAGATTTAATATTTCACATCCATGAAATCTGTCTTCATAAACTGTGATATTTTTAGTACAAGGAAGTAACATAATATTTGAAAATCGTTTAATTATATATTGTCAAAATTATATTATTGTTGAAGTGTCATTCTAAACAGGATGTCCTTAGTTGTAATGGAAATAAACTTAGATGTTTTCATTATTAGGCTCGTGTGTTTGGCTGAAAGGAAGGATAGTTGAAAAATCAGCTTTAAAATACTAACCAATGAAAAGATATGTCAGCATTCACCCAAATTAAGGAAATTGGAGGTTTTAAGGTGGTTGTTCACAAGACGATGTCTAGACAAAATAGAGTGAATAGAATGTCATGAAGAAAATTAATTGATCACAAGCAGATATATCTATAATTACATTTCCTTTAAATGTTGAAGATGTCCAGCCGGGTGCGGCCATGTATGAAGGTCATGTGATTGTGCTGCCATGCATGCTAGTTATACATGCATGGCTCAAGAGTGGCTGTGTAACTGTAATAATCACACTGCTAATTGCATTGCACTAATTACACTTGCTAGAAGTCATTAGTCCCAAACTATGAACTGAGGCTATTAGATAGTGGCCAGTTTTGATATTGATTATTGAACTGAGTGTTTAGTGAGAGGTTCTCTTAGCCTGGTGTTAATTCAAGTGTTTGCCAAGCGTGACTGTGACTGTGTCATGATCACAGGTTACATGTATGTTGGTGGCTTGGTGCCTGGGCAGCTCAAGAATTGAATCTAGGGTGATTGAGCTGTCTAGTTGTATTAATTAGTGGGTCAGTCAACTTGCATCATGTCTGATGTGATCCAGACATGACAATATTTTGTTGTCATCACCAGTTAATGATAACATTATTTTGTTGTTGGTGTGATTGTCTTGTTGTGGCTGTTGCTATGATGGAGTCACCATCATCCTTCTCGTTGTAGTAATTGTTATGTGCCCTTCGTTATTGTAATAATTGACATCATAATATTAGTATATTATACCAATGTAGTGTCTTCATAACAACTCATTTGTTGATCACGTATTATTATACCAGTTTCTCTTGTCATCATTCGGTGTCAGTGGTGCAACTACTATTATTACTAACATCACCACGACAACCGATACCATAACAATGACAGCAATAATACCCATATCCAGCCAATCCACCACCACTGGACCTTTCATGCACCTGCATTCCACAGTGAATCAGTGACATTACTAAAGAGGATGATTAGATAAAGCTGTACACAGCTTCATTACTAATGCTGGGTAGAATTTGGAACCATTTAGATTGATTGATAGGGGCAGTGTGATGTCCACTCACTGGTCAGTTGTTTGTCTTCGTATTACAGCCCATTGCTGGACTTTTGGCCAGTATTAGTGTGTCACTATGCTCTAAAGGGACACTTATTGCTTGATAACATTCTACATTATTGGAGATATTGGACTGAGTAGATATGCCAGAAGTTTGTTTAATTAACTACTATATGAAGCAGTGTGTTACTTGTTTATTTATGTTACTCAGAAAATACCCTGGTATGTGTTTCCTTATTTGCTCCTACTATCTCCTGTGCCAGAATGGTCATCCAGCACAATTCTTGATTGTGTCTGATTACAATGTCATTAGTACACACACTTGTCCAAGAGTGCAGTGTTTGTGAACTATGTATGTACATCCATCCATCTGAATTCAGAAACATTTCTTATATGAACGTATCATTTTCAGATCTTTTGCATGTGTAAAAGAATGTTATATCGATAAACCATTATATCATTTTAACACATAGGACTAACAATAATGACTAGTAGAACTGACCATCTGTTACATTGCTAATATCTGGAATCAGTAATTTTTGTAAATACAGGACTTTGTTGATGTCTTTCTTTCCACAATGTCTGTGGCCTTCTTCAGCTGTGTTATTATATAATATACGTTACCTGTCAATAATTCATTAACTGGTGAAAATGTATTGTTTCAGGTTCAAGACGAGCAACTTAGAACACATCATAGAAGTGAAACTTTATGATCAGATCGACTTTGTGTGTCCCCACTTCCGCAGCTCAACCGACCCAACTGCCTATGAATACTACATCATCCACCAGGTGAGTCTAGTTCTACATCATTCACTATGTGGAGCAGACAGTTATGATATGAATCAATTTTCTGCCTCGGTGCACAATTTTTATTCTGAACATAATCAGAACATATTTCGCCTGAATTAAAAATCATTTAATCATCATTAAGGAAGTACTTTGATGATAGATCTGATTAGCCATCAACAGATGAACAAAGTCTTACCTGTCACATCGTTGCAATGCAAGATGTATCACATGATAGTTTCTAGACAACCATCAAGATTGGCCAATGAAACTGTTGTGAGGTAGTCGTATTTGAGAAGTTACTGTGTGGGTTGTTTGAAATGACCACAGAGACATTGCATTGTATCTATCCAGCAGATAAAAGTAGTTTAATTATGTAAACTTTGAGAACAAATACTTATTTACCAGTATTCTATTATTGTAATTATAATATGTATTGTTATACATTTTATTATTGTTATATTTTATTAATGACATCATGTTTCAGGTTTCTAAGAGTGAATATGAAGATTGCAACATATTCCCAGACAAGAAGTCTGTTATGATTGTCAACTGCAGCCAGCCGAACCAGAAGAAGAGATTTACACTTCTCTTTGAGCCATTTCATTCAATACCAAATGTGCCAGAATTCAAAAAAGGAGGGACGTATTACTTTATAAGTAAGTACTGTAGATTGGAACTGTTAAGGTGTGCACCAAACTTAAGACAGAGAATTAAGTACAGTACAGTGAACACAGCAACACAAACCTGAATCTGGTTCAACATGCATGAGCTTTTTGGCATCAATATCATTGTGTTCACGTTGTTTTCTCATCTGCAGTTGTTTTATTATAATTAGAATTGATGCATGCCAGACCTGATGCATGTTGATGGGATTGTTGAAAGAAATATGCACACACATGTATTCAGACTACCCTATATTCATATGCATTAATTAATTAATTTCAAGATTATTGAGAATTGTTAGGGTTTTAACAAATTGTTACAATATATTTCAGATATCAATGATAAATCTTTTGATGGACAATCTTGTTAAACTACTGTTGTTATGTAAGTTATGATTATGTTAATTGTTGATATATTGCACAGTTATGTTCTACTGTTGAGAAAGTCATGTCTAATGACCGTACTATCACTCTATTGTAGCAACGTCGACAGGTACACAAGATGGTCTTGCAAATCCCACCGAAGGCGCTTGTTTACGTCGCAACATGAAAGTAACGATAAAAGTCTGCTGTGCAACAACCACCACAGAAAGTAACTTGTGCTTTTGTGATATAATTACAAGCGAGGATGTAATGCGCTCTGTGATATATGCGCACAGCATGCATATACATAAATGAATATGTTGTTCTCTTTGTCCTCTGCGGGCCTACTGTCTGCTACTTATGACGTTTTTTGTTGTCTGTTTTCCGAGACGGTACCTCTGAGACACGTGTTGTCATCCGCCATTCATAATAACACGTAAATCACCACTATGCTTCAAAGCATCGCTTAAGAATCACCTCTTCAACAAAACACGGTATTTTAAAAGGTGCTCAACCAGACAGAATGAGATGCTGGATACATTAAAATAGTGCATTAAAAACACTTTTGTTCAGGGGTTAGCTAGATGCACAAAAAGTGCTTCCTACTGATTCTATTCACTTGCTTGCCAATGTAGAATGCTTTGTATTGAATTCATTGCTACATTGCCCAGATGGTTCCAAGTTAGTTGGTTATATAGTTTGTTTCCAACTGAAAAAAAACATTTGTAAAGCTAGTTTTGAAAAAAATTCTATTTAGATCTTGGGTAATTGACTCTAATAAAACGTTCAATTTAATAAGCAATTTGAGTTTAGACCAGTACCTTTACACAATGTTCAAGGTAGACATGTTATTTTATGATGAGGCATTATAGGTAAATGAATAAATGCATTTCAAGATAAACCATAATTTTGTTTCATATTTACAAATAAAACGCATTAAATCAATGGCACTTTTTACATTGAATATTCATGTCTTAGTTGCAGCACATGACACAATTTTATATTTGTAGAAAACATTTGACTATTGATTGTGCCATGGTCAAGACTGACCACTGCACACAATTCACCCCACCCCAGCTTTGGGGTAATTACACCAAGGATACCCCACCCCCACTAGTTATTGTGTCCACTGCTGTGATGCTAGATTGTTGACCAGTGGTGTTTTATGACTCTGGTGGTGATGCCATCAGATTTTATGTAGCTATAAAATGTGGTCAGTAGATGGTCACTGGCTTTGTCTGCTGACCTTTGGCCCCACCCTGGCAGGCAATAAAGCTGGAAATGGTCAGTGTGCTCTAGTCTACCTTCTGCTGTAATTGTTGTGCAAGCTGCCATAAATCTCCAGAGTGGAAATTCCACTCCTTTTGTTCTCACCAACCCACTGAACCATGGCTGTGTTTCCTTGTTGAAATCAAGATACTTTCTGTTGATTTTAACCACTGGAATGCCAAATTAATATACTTGTTTTTGTGCATCATTGGTGAGTGTCCCAGTGTGGGAACATCACATGATGTGAAGTTGGGAACTGGTTGCATGCACAACTAGCAATAAGAGATGCTATAGAATCAGTGGCTACACCTAGCGAACAACCATAATTAACTTTTGTAAGTGGTGCCATCTTGTGGACAACGAATACAAACTTATAAACGTTTGTGTTTACCCAATAAACATTGTAACAGCTTGGATTACTACAACTAGCCTTCACTGCTACTGGTCCATTTACACAGACATGTTTATCCATCATCTAAGATTCATCATTGCCCGTGTTTGGTATTTACTATAGCCAGACAAAATAAAGTACAGAGTAATTTACTTAATTTAGCAAATGTACTTCAGTTGTGTTTCTGCACTTTGTCATATCACATCTGAATAAAGTAATATTCTCTCATGTAGTAAATATGTGAAGTGGTCACTGTTCCATTAAGCGCCCAATTGCAGCACTGCTTTTGGTGCAAGATAGTGGCATTAGATGGTGCATTGGGACAGCCTTTCTTGACAATCAGCTGCCGTCTCTTGATAGATAAACTGTTCTGTTAGTAAACTTGTTTTGATGTGAGACCACCACGCTTGTTGAAATCTGATGTATCACTGGTTTACATCATATCTTTATATAGTATCTTTTCTTTGAGGTGGGTGAAAAAAGTGGAATAGAAAAACTTAATTTTGGCTAGGAAAAATCACATAAATAAAGCCACAATTCTGATAAGGAAAAGTCACAGGAAATAAAATCACAATGTTCTTTTATTTAAAGGTTATATACCAAATGCAATGTCTTGCATATTTTCACAGATAATCGAATACAATAAAATTTGATGAATACAACGGATATTCCAAAGAAACTTTGCTAGCCTTGCATTTCTTCACTGATAACTGAACACAACAAAGTTTATTGCAAGATTAAGATTTGTCGTATATTCTGCAGATATTCCGACAGTCTTGCACATGTGCATTGCCATTTGAGCTCTTTAACATAACTGATTTGGTCAAAGTTAATCAGTGAAAGTTTTTGTTTCCTTTAATTAGGATGATTACCCGGTAAGATGTAGAGTCACCCAAATTTATTGAATATTTCAACTTATATTGTAAATATATTATATGTATCATATATATGCACTTAGAGTTGTGACTTTTTCTGTGACTACTTTCTACGGTCATTTGGGGGAAGTAGTGGTGTCATCTGGTGCAGTTTCATGTAGATTGGAGTTAGAAGTGAATGAAACAAGAACTGGTCTCTCTCAACAGGAGTTGCTGCCATAACGTGCATGTTGGCTGTAGTAGACCATCTCCTTTGTTTATTTTATCCCTCCTTCACACTCTGTCTCTTTCTCTCTCTCTCTCTCTGCCATTTGGTCATTTTCCGTGCACCGTTCAGTTGTTTCTCTTTCGTTTCTAGCCACACCTCCACAAATCACCCATAAAACATCGACCCCACCCTGGAGGGTACCTAGCACCACCACCACTGTGCCCACCTCAGCCACCTCTAGGGACCCACATTCTGGAGGGCGCTACGGTAAGCAGTGCAGCCATTGCACAAGACAGCATCTCAGGCTAAACTAACCAACGGTTGACGTAGACTAACCATCAATTAACCCCTGCATGCAAAACCACCATAAAAACACTCATTTCAGCGAGATTTTTGAGTATGTATGACACTGCAAAATTTGCCTAAAACTACTTGAATTTCTTAAGTTGTTTTGCAAAATAGTTGCGTATTGACGTGATATTCATATGGATGGATATTCAACATTAAGAAAGCACTTGTTGTGATAATTAATTTATTATCAAGATTTCTTTGTTGAACTTGACCTAGTTATACATTGAAAAACAATTTGCTAATCACTTGGTCTAAGACAAATTTGTTGACCTAACATATTTGACTGTATTTCAATGTTTGATTTACCATGAGTGGTTTTTCACAAATTCTTGTTCTGGTTCTTGTGTCCTGTACTAACACTGCTTTTTGTATGTCAACACATTAACAACTAATTCATAGTTAACTAGTTTTTCCTTAACCCCGTTGCAGTTATGTTCAGATATGTTAGATTTTTTTTAAGTTTCATGGTCATACATCAGAACAGCTGATACGTCCAGATATACCATTGTTATAATTTCCACAATCATTTAAACTAGGGTTACTTATGACAGGATCATTATTATTTTGGGAAAAGCTTAAACATTTTTTTAATAAACAATGGAACTATATTTAGGGCGCATAGATTATTACCATTTGCCAGTATTGGTTTCATTTCAGTTAAGAAAATAAACTCAACATTCAAAATTTTTGGTTATCTTTACAAATAAAATGGGTGATGTTTTATTTATGGATTATAAACACTTTTGGCATAAATATATTCAAACTATATTCTAGATTTAACACATTCCCCACAAATTTCCCTCGCCGAATAGGTGATGTTTTTGTTGTGCATTGTGGTATTTCGCTATCGTATGGCTGTGCTTATTGTGGCTGTGCTTTGGGTCTGGCTGCTGTGTAACGCTTGGCAAGTTACGCAACCTCATGGCTTCAGTGTTTGTTTCTTGTGGTTTCAGTATTTGTGTTTTATCTAGGTGTCACAAACAGTTTGCATGACAGAGACAAACAGGAAAGAAATAATGACCTAACATTTTTTGTTTTTTAATCCTGACAGAACTGAATGTATGTATGTGTGTTTATTCATGTGTCTGTAATTAGCATTTGGTGTGGCGTCTTTACTGTGTTTTGCATAACGGTAATCTCCTAGTGTATGCTCCCTTGGTAGTCATGGTTGTATCTAAAATGCTTGACATGGCACTTGCCTTGTGCGCCAGAACTAGGGCATACTATCTGACATACTTGGTGATGAACTGATTTTTGCTTTCATAACCTGCAAAGTGTTTCTACAGTGTGTGACACAATCATGATTATAAGACCAACTAACATATAACAATTAAGCAGAATTGGTCAACTATATCTAAGAACTATTGATGATGTTAACAGTTATTAAACTGATTGCTGCTTTTCTTACGGTAATGTGCATTTATAATTATAATTTTCTCATGCAGTGAAATGTCTTAAAAAGTCTTATGGGGCAGAGATGGTCACATGTTTCCTATGTCAAGTTCTCATCAGGCAAAATTCTTTAGATTTAGTTTTTCATTTCTGAAGCAATATTAACGATCTTATGAGTGGTTTGACATACATGTACAAAAAAGTAAGTTATTCTGGGGGTGTTGACCATCAAAGACTGTCCATGTTTTAAAATTAACCAACAAAAGTATGTCCATTTTGTGAAGAGGGTCTTACTCTTAAAATTTGCTATGACATTCTACAAAATGCATGTATTAATGCTGTAGATACAAGCACAAGGAGGTGGCGACTGAAGACCACGCCGCGTCCACCTGATCGTCCACCGCCCCGAGTCAAGCCAACAGACAAACGTGAGTAACTTATAAACACTGCTAAATATATATTTAACAATGTCTCTTAACTCAAGGTCGACATATTTTGGGGACTGCATTTACAATTTTTTTTTTTTTTATTAAAATTTGATACCGAGTTTTGTTGGATTTAAGATACTTCTGGGAAGGCCAAAGTATCAGATATTAACAGTGCCATGGATGTTCAAGTTATTTTAATGTTGATATTTGTTTGTATTTTATTTAATGCAACACAATATTTGGTTCCGTATTGTATTTCTGGTCATAACTGATTATGGCTGACTATAATTGATGATCTTCTGCTTAGTTGGTGACAACATTAGTTGTCCAGCAGTAAGATAGATATTTCAGATGTTAATTACAGCTTTATTTTGTGCCTTATTTAATCAATTTGTAATGAAATAAATCAATGTTGAAATGCATTATTGGAATTGTTAAATGTCTTCTTCTTTTTGTAGTTGATGACAATGATGTCAACAAACAGAATGAAATAACAAACAAACAAAAGTCAGATATTAATGGCAGCCAGATACTTCGGCCATCTATAGGCATGCTGCTAACATCGACCATCTCACTTCTAGCAATGTATTACTACTCACGATTGTCACGGTAGCTGAATGTAAAGCCATATTTTTTAAGTCTAATTTTATGTTGTATAAGCTTACACGTGATAGCCATGTTGTTGCTGTTGACAGATGTTGCCATGGTTATGATGGTAGTTGTCCGGGATATAGGACAGAATTATACATTCTCAGATATGGCATGTGATTGGTCTCACTTAAACCACATTTAGTGAAGCACATTTAGTGAATATCTCAGTGCTTGTGGAGGATGCCATCTATGAGTTCACATGATAGTCACATGATTGTCACATGGGTCATTCCAATCTAGGTCATTATAGTTCTTTTTTAGTAGCGAGAGTAACATTATATTAATTAGCCAGAAACCCATTTTGCTGCCATTCCTTGATAATGGTGTAATAAATAAGTAATAAATATTAGCATTATAAAAAAGTGTTTTAGCCCTGCATTACAAAGAAATGTGTAATGATCCAGGAGACATTAATGTGTAACAAGGCTGTCTTTCATGTGAATCTTACTAGCAAGATGAACTTGCATGTCAAGAAATGACTTACCCTTGTTTCCAATATTGCGGTATCGCAGGAAGTATGAAACAAATGTGATAAATTTACTACTACTTTGTGACTGCAGAACTTGCTTGTGAATAGTCACAGAAAGCAACATGTGTGACAACATGTATGCATAAATAATATTATAAATATATATTTAGCGGCTTGGTCAGCTTGTTAGCATTCTGCAGAAACGTGATTTTCTAATTTGTCAAATTACATTTTCTAAGGAGCTACATCTACACACAGCGCTTTGTTATGCAAATAGTTAATACTTCAAAATATAACCCTTGTTTCCTTTGCAAGGAACAAGACAAATGCAATGCTGATTTATTTAATGCTATTTTCTCAGTGTGTTTTAATTTATTACTGTCGGTGGATGATGGAATTGTTGTATTCGGTTAAGTTATTTTGCCATGCTTGTGTTGTAACTTTGAATTGATTTGCAATGTATATATTAGGTAGTCCGGCCTGGCATTCTATAAAATATGTCTAAATTGTGATCTTCATAAAATAACTTCATTAAACGATTCTCTAAATATTGAGATTGCTACTACAAAATATGTTAAGATTCTATAACAAAAACAACAGAAAAAGTGACAAATTTCTTACAGCGATATAATGAAAATGTCATATTTTTACACATTTGTTCCAATTTATAGTTACAGGTTTCAAAATTGGATTAGTTATTTATCCATTGCATGCATCACTAAGTAACACTCTTAAAATTTACTACACTAAACTGGATTACAGCATAATTGATTAATGCATATATATGATTGTACATGTACAGTCAGACTTTGTAACTGAATTATTGGTTACGTATTAATTAATATTATAAGGGAGTAGTTATAATGTACAGCTGATACTATTATTTATAATCACTGATTGCTCTTGACTTTGTAATTGTTTGCTATCTGTATATTTGTGTTATGATGAAGCGACATAAATGATGTGTAAATGTTTGTTAGAAGGATCAGTGAAGTTGATTTCACTCTAATAAAATTTTATATTTATAGAAGTTAAGTGCAACGTATTCCTACGGTGACATTGTATGTATGATGTTAGTTTGTTAGGGTTGCTTACATGTATCTGTATATATATATGTATGTGTTCACTCCCTCTTTGGGGGTTGTGTGAAATAATAGGAAGTTATTTGTTATGTAAGGAGCTTTATTCACATACAGCCATGCAAGTATACATGCAGACATACAGTTACCTTTCTCATAGCAATCAAAACATATGCAAAGAAGAAAGTTGGAGAAGATACTTGTATGGTGTTGCATCAAGAGTAAATCCTACACTGAGTCAGTATTGTGAGTTTGACTAGCCAACTCGTAGATGGTTGAAGCCCTGAACTCGTGTTGCATTACCACAGAACTGGTTTTCACCAGTTTGCTTAAATGTCTGGTCTTGTACTCTTGTCATTCTGATGAAATCTCAACTTGCTGTATCCAGAAAGTGCAACAACTATGACGCTTACCACTGCAGACTTATTTATTGAAGAGACACTATTTGTATATGACTGGCAGAAGTCTGGTTCTATGGTTCACGTGCTGATGCATGCATTCCCACAAAGGGAGTGTGCTCATAATGTGGGGATTTAATTCATCTTCATGTATAAATCACTCAAGTGGCCATAAAGACGTTACAAGATTGGTTAAAGTGCATGTCAAAATGGCACTCCACCCACACCTACGCATCAGCCCCTGTCTCGCATTCAGTCCTAGTGGCAAGCACTAGTGGGTGTTCTATGGTATGGGAAAATTTTGTCAGACATACATTTTTATTGCAGTATTGTGTGGGCAGACTTGTGTGTTTTAACTGCGCTCATTCCACGGCTACTTTCACTAAACAACATGGGGCTGTCACCAGCCCACCCAGTGGCCAAATGCATTTGGTAGTCTTTCTGCTGGCGCAAACTTGCCAGGCAGAACAACGTGATTTTGTATATATTATACACTGTACAGAGAAATAAACTATGATTGTAAGATAAGTAATTTGGGTTGTCTTTGTTAAATTCTTTCTAAGAATTTATTAATTATATTTATATGCTGATTTGTAATGCAATATGCTGTGAATTTGGTTTAGAAAATGTCCTGATAAGGTATACTGCCATACACAGTGATATACGGCATTTGCTTTGCAGGCCACCTCCGCCTAATCAGACAAAGGAAGCTTGGTTGGTGTGGAGGATTTCGGGAAATATAACTATGAACGTCAGCTAGTGTATTGACTCTATGTGTAACCATAGCCACATCACCAGCTTCATTCGTTTCTAGTATCTTCTTTGACCACAATTGATACAAAACTTTACGGACAACAACAAATACCATGGCCACTGTCACAACAGTGAATATGTGTAGATGCATGTTTGCTTTCACAACGTGAATGTGAATACTACACTTGTCGAATGATATCGTGTATAGAAAGTGTGCTGCTTCGATCGTGAAACAAAAAACTATTGATATGACGTCACGTTTCGAATGTTTCCAGATAGTCACAAACCAGCCGTCGACAACTCTCGGCACACGTCGCCTTTCTGATATGTTTGTTTTCTAGGCTGTCTGCCCTGCATGGTAGCGCTCTTGATAGTCAGCGGGCAACGCATCTCGTCCAGAGAATCTGTTGTGATCGAATTGTCCAGGTATAATGGCTCCATACAGTATGACTTTCATTCTTATTAAATGTCTCGGTTCGAAGATATGACATCTCCGAGTCTACAAACGGCTGCTGATGCTAGGACTATACATATTATCTACATTTCTGTGCCGTTGTCCTTTTTACTGTGACCATTAACACAGCTGCGGAAGAGCACGGAAGAAATTTTAATCCGTTTTTTAACCTTCGGGTTAGCTTATCTCGGGTTAAGAATCGGTCGCATCTACACGGCAGTGTAGACCATTGGCCTACATGTGTATGTTATGCGTAGACGCGACCGAACGTTTGGCGTCCTGCGGCCAGGACGCTTGGCGTATCGATGCTGCCACATTTTGTTTTACTTATAATATGCGCAAATGGTGCACATCCAGATTTTATAATTACAGTCGCTCACATTCCTAATCACAATGTCATTATATTTGGCGATGCAATTGTTATTGCGGATCATACAAAACAGGCAGCGACTTCCAGCGATATGATGAACGTACCGCCAACAACGAAGCGAACGCATTAGAGCAATTTGGATGCGCCAAAATCAGTCCGTTGCGAGATATATGGCACTGGTCGATTCACTGCCAGATGGTGGACGTCGATGGCCATGGTCTTACCAGAAATCACGCACTGTAGTTGGAGAGCACGGGGGTCGAAACGGACACATCAAGCTATTTTTGGTTGTGCTGTTTTTTAACCTTCAAACCTTCCTGAATAATAATCCTTCCAATAATAACCTTCTCAAACCGGTTTGCTTCATTCTGAAAATTGGATTTAAGTTCAGGCCAGTAGGGTTTCTGAGTGGCTGTTTTGTTATAATTGGATATCTTTAAAATTAAATAGATAATGCGCTACGAATCTAAGTTTGGTATCAAAATACCCGGAACGATGAGTGGAATAACAAGAACACATACCTTACCAATATATTTATTTTTGAGGAAACCAGAGATAAAACATTGAACAGTCTGTCGAAAAGCCATTTCGGTTTCGTCATCGACATATTACACGTACCATGGTTACCTTAATACATATTAAACATTCATGTATAATATATCAAAATGATCTTCAATCATTCTTCTATCGAACAGTACTACAACATTTTACAATATTGCTGAACAGCATACATTCACGTACCCAAAATATACCTCACCTACCTAATTATGGCTTGACGTCAGATTTTTACAACATCAGTATAATACCTTAAATAGTTTTGTTCTTGAAGCCACTCACAAAGCACAAGAGAGCTAGCGTTGCAATGACCCAAAGTCGTGAACAATCATTAAACACGAAAAGCAGAAAAACATTAATGAAAGAGACATACTTGATAGAACACAAATACTGGTGCGGATGTTGATATATGATGTGCGATAGCCACAGGGGGCTGGCAGTGACTATGTCTGTTCCTCGGTTATTACAGTCGGTGATGCTTCCAAAATGATCGAGGAGTTGAAACATCAGTTACTTGATTGTGATAATGATGCTTCAGTCCTTCAGTTATCTACGAAGCTCCTGATCTCTTACACAGAAAGGCAACATCTTGCAAACTTGACCAACTTAACAAAGTCAAGATGGCAATAGTTTTTTCAATATGTCACACACTCAGTTTACACAATTTGTCAACACGCTGTAGTGCAAATTTTAAGTTTGCCACAAACTGCGTTACATATTTTAATGAACGTATGCATTTATCCATATTTAGCTTATTATGTCGTCTTCAACAATCTGAAAATCCACTATTTGTGAATTATTGTTTTACTGATATACATTTTAGAAGTCCTATTTTTAAACACTGAACTCAGAATCAATTTATTTGACCTATAAATACGATACATATATAAAACAAATAACGTAAGTAATAGATAAGGTCGGGAGACTCCCATTAAAATATGTAATATCGCTAGCACAGGAGCCACCCCATAATTATAAACAACAACAAAATTTACATGACACAAATCAGAATAGCATATGACTTGTTGTTATAGTTGTAGTAGGAAAGCGAACATAGTCCTGACTGAAGCATCATTATCACAATCAAGTAACTGATGTTTCAACTCCTCGATCATAGTAGTAGTATCGGTGACATTATTCGAGCCCATGGACTCTTCTGCCACCACTATGCTGACGATTTACAGATCTACTCACATTTCGACCTGAATCGTTCCGCTTTAACGGCTGCGGTTCAGCAAACGGAGGACTGTTTGGGTGAAATAAAGAACTGGATGGCATGGAATTATATGTGCATGAAAGACGGCAAGACACAGTATCTTCCGATTGTACCCAAGTCTGCGGATGCAATCGTTGACGGCACTGTGATTCGCGTTGGTTGTTCTATAATTACAGCTTCAAGATGTGTTCAAAGTCTCGGTGTCTCCATTGACAGGCACCTAGATATGAAAAAGCAAGTGTCACAAACTGTCAGCGCATGCTCATTCTACCTCCGCCACATCAATCAGATTGGCCGTTTTTTTACCCAAACCAACAAAGGAACGCGTAGTCAATGCCATCATCACATCGCGGATTGACTACTGCAACGTCTGCAGTTAACATCGCGCGTCTGCAACGAATACACAACTCGGCTGCCAGACTGATCCTGCGTCGTCCACGTAGTGACAGCGCCACGCCCCTGTTACGCGAACTTCATTGGCTGCCTGTTGCTCGCAGAGTGGATTACAAGATACTGGTACTCACGTACAAAGCCATGCACAATGACGCGCCCGTGTACCTGTGTGAACTCGTGCACCCATATCAACCGGCAAGAGCACTGCGCTCTGCGAGCAGTAACATGTTGGAAGTGAAGCGAACTCGTATCAAGGCTGGGGACGGCTCGTTCGCTATAGCTGCTGCGTCCCTATGGAACACTTTACCGAGTGCTGTTAAAACCTGTGACACTCTCGCCAGCTTCAAATGTCGTCTGAAGACACATTTCTTTTGTGTTTCATATTAGTGCCACTCTACATGAACACTGCCCTCTACTAAAACCAATTTTAATTAGTTATCGTATTCGTATAATGATTATTCATTATTCCTCACGTAAACTATTTTATATCAAATGTTTTACTAAATTATTTAATATAAATTTTATATAGTTATTGTGCTAGACTGATTATTATTAATATTATTTAATTTTGATGTATAACTAATATTTATTTAGAATGCACATCCATTTGTATTATTTAGTCATCATCACACATTTCACAAACACATTGTGCATATTCGGACCCTGGCCAGTCGTGGTGTGTCCATATTAGTCACATTTTGTCCTTTCTTCCCCGTCCTTACTGTCCGAAAACAGTTGTTGCATTATATTTCTGCATCCAGTTGTCTCGGTTGTTTTCGAAGCTACGATACATCGTAGTGGCATGGCGAACGATCTCTTCCTTCCCCGTGTAGTTCCACTTGTGATGTTTTGAGGCTCCTTCCGCGTTGTAGGATTTTTGTTACATTTCGTTCTCAATCGAAGTTGACGTTTGTATGGCCTGAGCGTGGCGATGCATGTCTTTTCTCAGTTACTCGACTTTCCCTCTGCTGAGTGATCTCCTTTCAGTATTGGTGAGACACCAGCTACGGAGTTTATTATCATCGTTGGGTGATACATGCAACTTGACAATATACTTATATATTACACAACTTGATAATATAATAATATGTATCCATACAGCTCATATTGACGTTATGTATTTATAAAAAAATGTATTAGTAATATTATCGTTTTGCTTAATAATTTTATTATTATTGTATAATTGAGTAATATGTAATATCCTATATAAAATAATGTAATGCCATAAAACCTTACAAATGCAGGTGTATGTATTGCATCAACAGCATATCGATGATAGCGAACCCCTGTTAGCCTAGCGGGCAACATATAGGCCCGTTTTGGGCGCACATCACACTCTCGGGTTGATAATCAATTTGAATACAAACTCTCCATGTTTTTAAAATCTAATACATATATATATCACAGCATTTACGCTTAGCTTATGCATGCCACAGTTTCCGTTGTTTTCAACGCGCATAAACCGGAAATATTATATTTTGAAAATAAAATTTTAAGAAAAGTGTGAAAAACAATCTGTATGCGCCCTTGACATATACACCCTCCTATGCAAAGCAACAATGCAAGACAAATGTAGATTGAAATAGGCCAACTTAATGACATTTAGCTTTATTCGTTTACATAACTCATAAACTACAACATAAATACATCAAAACATGTTCACAGCAAGCATGCCCGCCCCAATGGTATTGCTAACCACTACCTACAAGTCGTAGACGTATTACCAACCACCAGTACTAGCTATCTCACGACACTATATTTACCACTGACACCGTATCGGTGGGGGTCAATCCGCCACCAGATCACCTAGCACTATTAGCAGCCTACTTTATTTACCGCACTAAAAACCCTGAGTACACTACTGAGATCATTTTCAACGCGCATAAAACGGAAATATTATATTTTGAAAATAAAATTTTAAGAAAAGTGTGAAAAACAATCTTTTTGAGCTCACCTCTTTGTATGTGCGTTACTTCCTACCAATGTTCATTATGGCCCATTTGTGAGTTACTTAGCAGTGCCACCATACATTTAGCTGTATATAGTACAATAACATTCACTTTCAATAAAAAATAGTTAACAGTAATTATTGTACATAAACTCACAATGCAACTTTAAATTTACAAATCTTACCGGCAGTGAAGTGACACGCAATATCTAATCAGTTCCTCATTTCTAATTTGGTAGTATTATTTTATAAAGTCATCTACCGTTTCGCAAGTAATACTCCCAATTTGTTAACGATTTCTGTTGGTGTGCTACCCCTTCACATTCGTATCCTAAAATAGCAAAAATACTACCTCTGTACAAAACTAAGGAAACATGTAAACGTTCTAACTATTGGCTATTTACAAAAGTACTTATTTTCTCTAAAATATTGGTAAGACTAAAGCATAATTGGCCCGTATTTGTCGCGTCGGCAACGATACCACTTCGGCGACGATGCAATTTCAGCGAATTTGTTTTTAAAACGCCGCCAGTGCAATCAAATCTACCCGCAGAAGCCACCAACTTTTGCCGCCTAGCCAAAGCGGTAGGCAGCCGAAGCTTCCTAAGAGCAAAAACAAAAAACGAGTGGCGCTGCAGTCGTATTTCGTTTTCCGTTCTGATGCAATGAAAACGAAAAACGGTTTGTTTTATTTTGTTCTTCTAACATGTATTATAAATACCGCGAACAGTAGATTGTATGAAAAAGAACACTGTTTGCTTTTCCTTTTTTGTTTCGCAAATTTCAAAACGAAAAGAGTTAAAGGCGGTATATACACGGACATCTTCGGCCTGGGATTGGATATATTCAAAAAGAATCATCGCTTTTTAATCATAGACTCGACTAGGCACGTTCTGGACTGATTTCGTTTTGGAAACCGGGCGGGGACATGGTTGGGAGTGTTGGACATTTTTTGCGGTGTCGACGAGGTACTGTTGGGGTGATTTCTATGTGTTCAGTGGGGATAGTGTTGGAGATTTTGCTTGGTGTCGAGGGGAATGCTACTGAAGACTTTTTGCCGTATTGTGTTGAAGATTTTTCACGGTGCCGTTCTATGTTTTTGCTGTAGCATCAATTCATTTTGTATACGTCACAATCTAAATTCAAACAAAACCATTTCCTCCCAGGCGGAACTAATTTCCCCGAAGCAGAACTCTTTTCCCTCATGACAATATGCGGTGCGTTCGCCCCCCCCCCCCCCACACACACACACACCCCAACTAACGAGCCTGCTGCCAGCAAAATGTTGCATGCAAGTTTGAATTTAATTAAACGTGAGTATAATATATATAAAAAACAATCGATAACGGAAATGCTGCCACAATGTCTTGTCCGAGCTACCCAAAGGTGTGAGTTTTTAAACTGTGGATCCTTCTTTCCTTTTAATTATAAACATAATATATTAGCTGGTATCAATACAACAGTTTTTAGTTCACTCGACACCAATGTTTGTTTTGGGGATTCACAGTTTAAAACCGACAAAAAGAGAGAATCTACTACGACGATCATTTGAGACAGCGTATTAGTCCAGAGGAAGTTGGAGGTAACCGTGCACTAAGGGTCCCACAATGGCTTTTTTGTTGATTTTATATCTTCAGACTATGGAGAATCAGAATCAGAAGGGTGACAAGCTGTCACCCTTGGGTTTTTCAGAAATGGCTGGTTTCTATGGCAACCCTATCTCACTTTTGGGCATAAATGAGAAACACGAATATATATGCGTATATTAGCAACTATGACAGATTTTATATTAATTAATGTGTCCATTTCTACGTTTTTCGATGTGATGAATCCATTGGACACGTTATATTGACGATCTGAGATCAAGGTCAGACGTAAATGTCAAGGTCAAACCAAAAATATACACCAGTTTCATGAAATATTATGAAACGAAACATAATATGCCAGAGTTTGAAAACATAAAACGTACTCACACGCACGAACGTACACACACAGCAAAACTATATTAACATTATTATAGCAAAACGAAAGTGGCAGGCTATCTCACAGCTTGGCATGAATGAAAAAAACGAATATATGCATACATATACAACTATGACTGTATATTTATTTTATTCGACCTGAGGAATCCGTTGGACATGTTATGTTACCTAAATGCCAAGGTTACGCCAACACAATGCTAATACATACCTTGCGATATTGTGGAATGAATCATTTGTTCAGTCAACTTATCTTGTTTATAATTCTGCATTTTCATCTTCCTCGTCAGATGCATCTTGTACTACTGTCGTAGAATGACTTGTTGGTGTTGGATTGAACTATTTAATTTGTTTTAAACTCCTCTCCCAATCTTGCCAAATTTAACGCAGAGTCGTCTTTGTGGCGGTCGTCTTTAACTGCTTTCCCTGTTTCCGGTGGAGTGGACTGCTGCAAGACATGTTCATTGCAGCAGTCCACTCCACCTTCACAGTTGCAGAACAGTGAACATGGCACCATTTCTGACGAACACGAGCATCTAGATGATCTACAGTTGTTGCAAGTACACTTGATGAGTGTCAAAATGTCTCTTGGAGCGGCTGCCGCGTCGCCTTGTAGTATCAGTGATCGCAAAGTTGCGTTTACTGTATCTGCTGTCCATCCATATTGGAGAGGATCTACGTCAGGTTGAGTAGCCTGGGTAGCATGTTTCCAGAAGCAGGTTTGCAAGTGAGCTCTCATCACATTTAGTCGAAAGGCCTCATTGGTTGGAAGCAGATACATTTGCTTTGGAGCCAAGACAATATTTGCCCTTGCAGTTTTCAATTTCCACCTCTTGTAGCGCACATCGGTCATAGTTGTGGTTTCAGCAAATCCATAGCAAGCAGCTATGAATGTTGTAGATTGTTGGACTACATCTGCAATTTGAGCTGTAGGCTCGCCCAGTTCCGACAGTTGATAGCCTGATTGAAGGACTTACTGTTTTAGCCTTTCCAATGCCACAGTATTGAGCCACAGTGTCACAGCCTGACAAGGCGTGAGCTGCTAGTAGGTGTCCAGCAATGTTTCTGTGCAAGTGCGCACTTGCTTGGATGTCATTGCATGTCTTGTCCGTGGATGTGGCTTCCATCGTTACAGGGCAGGTGAGGTTTCCTTGTTGGTAGAAGTGGATTAACAGTACGAACACGTCAGTATCATCCGAAATGACATTTATGTTACAGTTCATAGCATCAGCTTCCACAATGAACATCATCTGGTGGATGATGATGACACCAGCCTCTTCCTGGGTGTTTCTCATGTCTTCCCGGTCAATCATGATGCCGTTGTTGATTTATACAGGGACCGGATCACTTCCTGTTACCGCAAGTTTGTGGCGGTCGTCTTTAACTGCTTTCCCTGTTCCCGCAGAGTCTCAACGATCAGATCGATCAGTTGTACTTTGTTATATGTCACAGTTAACACAACTTTCTGTGATGGGAGTAGCATCGAGCGTGAGTGTTGGTGGTGTCTGCTTGCTTCTTTCCCTCTTGCTGTACGGGTGACACACCTTTGATACTGTAGTCGACGTATCTGGCAAACACCAAATACACATCAGAGTTGTTCATCTTTCTTGCCACATATGCAACAAAGTTATCAATAAATTGTTGCACTTTGTATTGGCCAATGAACTACCCACAGTATGGCTGATCCATCGATTATCACACTGGTAGCGTTGGTTGCAGCTCTTGCCGGCACGTCAACTTTTAGCTTGTTCTTTGGTGTTGACTTGTTTGTTGCTAATCTCATTTCACCAGCTTTGGTGAACATTGAAGTAGGCATTGGGGCCAACTCGTACTTCAGAGCCTTCTCAATGTCCATGTCTCTGCCAGAAACCTGCAGACCAGTGATGCGCGAATAAATCAGATTGGTGTCGTATACCTTTGTGGCGCCTACTTTGATGTGTCCTTTCGTGGCTGCCATGGTATGCACTTGTTTGGGAAGAGTATCGTGGAACCCGAGAGGCCAACTGCTTTCATACTGGTTCATCATCTGTTGACCTATTGACACAGCTTCATGTACATTCACCGCAGATTCAGTAGCTATTCTGCCACTCACCGATGTTGTCATTTGGGTGAGTGGATGGATCAAGTGGATCAATCGACTCTTGCAATTTCTGTTTGATTTTCGATCTGTCTTTATCATCTGATGTCAGCCGAGCTTTCATTTCGTCTTCGTCAAGATGTTGGTGACATTTCTCATCGTAGGTCATGTCAGAAATGTCTTTGTCCAGGACACTGCAAGTGTGAAGACTGAGGGCCCACGTCTTCATGGTGTTTGGTTTCAGCGTAATACCAATTATACTATTGGGTCCCTTTCCATACCGCAAGTTGTTTCGATCATCATGTCCGTCCACATGCCATTCCTTATGCCTGGAGTGTGCCGGGTAACATCATCTCCATTTATGAACCTTACGAATATGTCTGTTGGCATCGCCGCAACTGAGCACAGATAATAAAGACCATATTGAGCATAATTTGGTTGACGAGCAGCAAAGAAGTAGGGCATCATATACTCCACAACATGCAGGTGAAGTGTCCAGTCTGCTTCCTTCTCAGCTCGACAAAACAGCATCATTAGTAAAACATGTTTGATCAACATATCTACCCAGAGTTTCGCGGTTCTGCTTTGGTTAGCTCTGTTTTCTAGCTCATACATTAAGCTATTTGGAAGTACTGTGGACACCGCTTGTCTGTCAGCATGTGGGCAACCCCTCCAAAAGCACATTCCATGACATCAGACAGTCCAGTGGCTGCCATCAGGGCTACGATACATCCAATAAAGTTCATTATGCATGCCCCCCAAGCGTAGAATGAAATTGTTGAATCGTACGCTCATGTAATGTTCACTGCAACTTTGTTAAATTGCTGGTCACAGATGAACACCACAATGTGGTGTTCGACTGAGTTCACAAGCCTTTCTGCCTCCAGTATAGGTGTTAGCATGGTGTCTGGATCAGATGGCACACCTTTGATCATGTCGATCAAAGGTGTGTAAACACATGTGGCGGCTGGCCTTACCAGGTGACCCTTGTTTCTATATAACACACTGTTGAATCCATTCCACTCTGGAAATGCCTGATCACACCGAAGATATCCTTGGCTTTATCACGAAACACAAGTATACTTGAAATGCCAGTTGCTTTAAAAATGACGAGATCATCTGCAAAATGCATAGACACTGCACTCAGTAGTGTTCTTCTGGACATGACGGTGCCTCCAAATCTTTGATAACGTTTGTATGTATTTCTGCATTTCTTATGGGCGATCGATCCGCACCTATGTCAAAAATTAGTTTATCATATGCTGGGTCTTTCGTAACTTTTTCAAGAACTTCAGTGCGACTTGAAGCAAGCTGTACCGATGATTTGGGTGCCATAAATTTGGTCTTGCAGTCATAATGGTATCTAGCATCTGTTGCATGCAGATCACTGAGAGCTCCTCCTACTCTCACTGATACTTCACTAGCCCGCTAATCTCCACGCGAATTCAAGGTCGGAACGAAATTAACGTTTTCTTGGACGTAGTGGGGAAGTGGAATGGCATTTTGATTTTCGTAACCTACTTAAATATAACTTTGAAGTATATGTACAAATACAACCTTTGTGAAAGTATGGTGTGAAACTGAGGTCATCTGACAGGGTCTCAGAAATGTCGATGTGCAATCCATCGTCCCTGATTTTGCTTGCCTCTATGATACTAGATAATCGTCGTTCTGTGAAAACTGATAACGACTTATTGGGATGAGTGCATGTACCAACTCTACTGAATATATACTCCATTCATGTTATCTGAAATTATATCAAGGCCACAGATAACAACGCCAAGAGCAACAAGCCGTCTTTTGTCTTTGATTTGGCAACGTGTTTCAATATCTGCCATGCCAATTTTTGTCGGCCGTTCGGTGTATGCACAGTTAATAAAACTTTGGTTTTAGCTCAACGTCTATTGTATTTGTTTAAAAGGGTTAGGTACTGTTGAATAATTATAACACATGTCTGCGCTATGTTGGAATATAATTAAAAACCTTAAACGTACCGCGTCTATCGTGTACTGACTGTGCAGGTTAGCGATAATGGTGGACTTGTAAATTAAAAACCTGGGAATGAGCAACGGAATATGTGTGCGAGTTGTTAGAGTTAAATAAGTAGATACAATTGACAGTTTCTTAATTAACATAATTTCGAATACATTCAACACGCACTAATAGTATTACACGCAGTTAACGCCCGATCGATTGCAGCATTCACTGTTTCGAAAAAACTAGTCAGTCACTTTAGTTTTGCTATAATATACTTTCAATATAATTTTGCTGTGTGTGTATGTGTGTGTACGTGCGTGCGTGTGAGTGCGTGCGTGCATGCGTGCGTATGTGTGAGTGTTTTTATGTGTACGAACTCTGACATATTATGCTTCGTTTCATAATATTTCATGAAACTGGTGTATATTTTGGGTTTTACCTTGAAATTTATATATGACCTTGACCATAGATAATCAATATAGCGTATAAAATAGATTGATCACGTCGAAAAACATAGAAATGGACACATTAGTGAATATAACATCTGCCATAATTACTAATATATGCATATATTCGTGTGTCTCATTTATGCCCAAAAGTGAGATAGGGTTGCCATAGAAACCAGCCATTTCTGCAAAACGCCCAAGGGTGACAGCTTGTCACCCTTCTGATTCTGATTCTCCATTGTCTGAAGATGCAAAATCATGAAAAACCCGTTGTGAGACCTTTAGTGCAAGGTTCGACCAAACATCCCACTTTGGCTGCCGGACTAATTGTAAATCGATAAAGATGTGTCTGAAGCTTCATTTTAATTTAAACTCAAGGATTACACAAAATGATTGTATTCAATGCTCCTTCAACAACAAATCGTGAATATTAGGCCTACATAGTTGCTCCGCTACGTCAATCTTCACAACCGTAATTGGTATCGGTGCTTCGAAATGAACTGATACTAACGCAAGTATGCACGCATGCCCGCACGCACGCGCGCGCACACACATTCATACACACACAATTCGGACATGTATAATCATCATGAAAAGATGGTGGCCCGTTGATTTGTGGATGGACGTGTGACACACACACGCACGCATGCACACACTGCCACATACGCACGCACACACGCACACAAACACGGGCGCACGCACGCACGCACACACGCACTGTTCAGCGCGCGCTGTTCGCATTGTTAAAATTTACGTCAACGGAGCGGTTAGTCCGTCCTTCTAGGGGTGCTACCAAACCAGAACATGCACTGATGCACATGCCAGCCTCCAACATATTGGACACAAACGTCCATCGTATACTGTCGTGATCTCGCTCAGTGACGCCTCCTAAATATAGGCTCCTTGGTGTAAAATACAATAAAGAAACATCTCTGCGCTGGTTCGTAATGACGTCAACAAAGACTAAAATGTAATCAAACTCGAATATAGTATTAATAAGACATAGACTTTCGAGAATCTTCCACCATTTCATATCCAATGCGACCGGAATATTTTAAACTGTGGATCCTTCTTGCACAATAAACAACTAAACTATGTATAGGCCTGTGAGTGTGCGTGTGCATGTGAGTGTGCGTGTGCGTGTTGTTGTCGAAATAACTGTTCTTAGTTAACTGTTCTTGTTTGTTGTTCGAATTAATAGCAAAAATACGAGGAGGGAGAGAAATTTTACAACCACGATTATGTGAGCACGCGTAATGTAAATGAAGCTTCATTCCAAACACGTTGTCACACACTCATTCACTCACAAATACTTACTTGTGTGTGTATGTTTGTTTGTTTGTGTGTGTGTGTGAGTGTGTGTGTGTGTGTGTGTGTGTGTGTTTGTGTGTGTGTGTGTGTGTGTGTGTGTGTGTGTGTGTGTGTGTGTGTGTGTGTGTGTGTGTGTGTGTGTGTGTGTGTGTGTGTGTGTGTGTGTGTGTGTGTGTGTGTGTGTGTGTGTGTGTGTGTGTGTGTGTGTGTGTGTGTGTGTGTGTGTGTGTGTGTGTGTGTGTGAGAAAGAGAGAGATCGTGCGTGCGTGCGTGCGTGCGTGCCTTCTTTCGCTGCGTGCGTGCGTGTCTGGTGGAAGGGGTGGTGGGAATGAACATTTTTGAAAACTTAAAAACCGTTGAAAGTGCCCTTTGGATATTTTGTCAACCAGCAGAAATATAAAAAGCCCTGTAGGGTATAATAATAATAAATAAGGATTGTATGACAAATTTGCTGTTGGCTGGAGTTACAATAGCTAGGTAGATCATTCGACAACGTGTAATAACGATTGCTGGAATGTACATCGACTTTAATGTCAACAAGTATAGCTGAACTGGAACTCACACATTACCGCACAGCTTGTGATTAACACTGCGATGTATAGTAAGTGTGAATGTATGCCACGCACTATGATATGCCTGGGTACGAGTACAACGTGTGACAGCTTCCGATCTCAAACATGTTTAACCTGAACAACACAACATATTTTTCTATGGAACTGCTGCGTACTGCTGCGGCGCTTTTACTCCGTTGGTGGCGCCACTGCATAACTTTATGGTCATCGGTCGGTATTTGCATGGTGCCAGGTGTATACGCCTATTGGGGCATACGTATGTGTTGTTTAAGTGTATCATTTTAATTGTTAGAATACATGGTATTGACATAAATGGATTCACTTTGCAAGAAAAATAGAAACTACAAGATATACACACATACTAAAACTCGGCTACTTATGGCACGGCAGTACAATTAGTGTCGTCACGATATGTGACGCCACAAAGTTCACCGTGCTGCTGACGCATTTATTGTTGACGCGGGATACTACGACCAGAGGCGCCGGTGTTTAGGTTGAAAACAGTGTAGAGTCTGCGGTGCCAACTCAGAGAGTCTGTCTTATTGGATGGACTTGCAGATGGGTTTAGGATAACAATTCGGTGAGTCTGTCTAGTTAGATGGGCTTGCAGGTGGGTCTAGGATGGCAACTGAATGAGACTGTTTAGTTGAATGGACTTGAAGGCTGATCTAGGATGGCAACTGAGCGATCTGTCTAGTTAGATGGGTTTTCAGGTGGGTCTAAGATGGCAACTGGGCGAGTCTGTCTATGTCGATGGCTTTTCAGGAGGATCTAGGGCAACTCAGTGAGTCTGTCTACTTGGACGATTTTGTAGGTGTGTCTATGGCAACTCGGTAAGTCTGTCGAGTTGGATGGCCTTGCAGGTGGCGGGCCGGGGCCGGGGCGAGACTCGCTTGCCGCCCGTGTCGTCGAAGTCGAGCGGGGGCAGACTCATAGTAGCAATACTACGAGACGTCGGCACACGGCGATTGAAGTCGAGCACGTCGCACGCCAGCCGCTTGATGCGATGCACGTCGTCGCTGTCGTTGGCCGCCGGATCGACGTCGCGCTCCGAGCCGAGGCGCTCCCCCCGCCGTCGCCGTCGTCGTTTCTGCCGCCGCCGCCGCCGCTCTACGTCGTCGTCCGCCGTCGTATTGGACGCTTGCTGCCGCTCCCACTCGCCCAGTGGCGGCAGCTCGAGCAGATCGGGTCGTCTCTTCGCCTGCCTAGACCGGCTTTCGTCGTGCTGCATCAACAACACAATTCGCAGTATTAAGATAATGTTGCATTTAGACAAGCATAAGAGGATGGTTGGGGAAGGAGAAGAGGAAGACCGAAATTAACATAGACAGATTGTGTCAAGTGATATGTCAAATGGACAGCCGAGAGTGGGAGAGAATATCAGAAAATAGTGATACTTGCAGAAGTATCGTCAGACCGAATGATGTAGTTCCAGTGGACTGAGGAGGAGGAGGAGGAGGAAGAAGTTAATATAAGTTATTATTTGAAAAAAGGCGATAATTCTTCAAGAATACAACATGGAAGTTTGCTACGTGGAATTCTACAAAAATGGCCGGTAATTGTTATTATAGGGTTTTCGTCGGTCTACTAAATTGAAATACATATGGCGGCCATACTTGCTGTTGCCTTGAGTGTGGCTGTGGCTCAATTTCTGATGGTTCTGTTGTCACTTCCGGTATCTGTGTACCTATTTCCGGTACGTAGGTCATCAGATAGTTCCGCACATTTGCAAACGAGTCGACGGTTGGAGAGATAATAACGTTGTTTGGGGTGACGTGAATGTTAGATACCCGAGAGAGAGTTGAGGCAAGGTTCTCCTGCTCATCTTCGTCCTCTTCTTTCACTTGCTCTTCCGTATCATCTTGCCCTTCTTCTAATTGCTCCACCGACTCATGCTGCTCATCCTCCACTCCCTGTTCCGTCTCATTCTGCTCTTCCTCCACTTCCTGATCCACCTCATTCTGCTCTTCCTCCACTTCCTGTTCTATCTCATTCTGCTCTTCTTCCACTTCCTGTTCCGTTTCCTTCTGCTCTTCCTCCACTTCATGTTCCGCCTCATTCTGCTCTTCTTCCACTTCCTGTTCCGTTTCCTTCTGCTCTTCCTCCACTTCATGTTCCGCCTCATTCTGCTCTTCCTCCACTTCCTGTTCCGTCATATTTCCCTCCGCCTCCACTTGCTGTTCCGTCATTTTTGCCTCGTCTTCCAATTGCCGTTTCGTCGTAGCTTGTTGCTCACCAACTTGCTGTCCCGTTTCTGACTGCTCGTCTGTTTCCTGTGCCCACTGACTGACGGCCGTTCTCGGCGTAACGGGAATCTCGCCGAAATCGCATTCATCGTCGTCGTCGCCATCGTCGTCTGCGTCATAGTCGCTCGAGTTGGATGTCTTTTCCCACTTGGCGACAGCGGCGCTACCTCGCGGCTCCGTATCGGCTGACGTCACTGTGTCGCCACTTCGCGCCGACGGCGGCACCTCGGCTTCCGGCGTCTGAGTCTGGCCCACGGCGTACAGCGGCGTCAGGTGGCGCCACCTGCCGCCACCAAGCGGTGAAGTGGAGAATCGGCCAGTGTTGGTTGCCGTATTTGCATGACTGTTGATCGCGTGATTACCAAGACGAGATATCACGTTCTCCGGCATGAGTCCTTCTTTAATCGGCGTGGTCGGGTCTTTCTGATTTCCTCCAAGCGGTTTTTTCAGTTCGCTAGGGGTGCTAGTGCAGAGCTTGATAACGTCATCACTGTGCGTCACAGCGCCACTATCGTTGGAAGGCGACTTCTGTTCGTGCAGCGAAGCCGCGCTCTGCGTCGTCTGGCGCAGGACTCCGATGGATCGTAGACTTTCCCCGAGCTTCTCCGCGTGCTTGGAACGCAACTCCAATACGATGGCGTCGATGTTGGACATGGCCGCCTGGGTCTCGTAGTCACCAGCGCAGGCAGCACCTTCCCCGTCTCCTCGACCTGCGCTGCCCGTTTGCGCTTCCAACACGGCGCTCACCCGCTTCGCGTGACTCCGCGCCGATATCTTCGCTGTCATTGCCTCGGTGTGACTGTCTCCCTCGACGGCCGTTGCGGGTGTTTGTACGGCCTGGAAACGGCTAGCCGACTGGTGCTCTCTTGTGGACACTTGATCTGACTCGAAAGGCGACGACATCCGGCTGGGAATGCGCATGCGGGTCGGAAGTAGCGCAGTACTGGGTGCAACGTCCTTCACCTTCATATTCATGCGTTTCAATGCGTCGAGATACGCCTGTTGACAGAGAGGACGAGGTTGAGTGACGTAACATTGTATTATTATTATTATTAGGATACAAAAGTAATTTGTAAAGCGTCATATATCCGGGTTAAAAACCTGCTCAAAGGTGCTAACAATATAAAACAACTAACAATATAAAACAACGCACGCACGCTGACGAACGCAAGCTTGCATATATACAAACACATGCACACACTACACACGCGTCGCGTAATACTACAAACAATTGGCAACGACAGTGTGATATCATGTAAACGTACACAGAGGCAATGTTACCAAAGACCGTTGCTTTGTGTCAGCGAACAGCAATGGTGGGCTTGATGCTTACAACTATCCCTTAATAACACGGAGGACTAATTGACAGCGGAAGATTGCACCTAAATGTCACCCGCCTGGTATTCATGGTACTCCTCTGTCACGACGTCATCGTAGGCGCGAATATTGATGACCTTGTTTAGGAGCCTCAGACTGCCTCGCAAGAGACGGAATCTGGCGGCGGATGAGTTGACGGTGACGAGCCAGCGGTTCTCCAGCCACCGACTTGCGTGGATCACATTCCGGTCAATCATCTGTATGGACACCACCTGCGGCACGACAGTGGACACACTTGACGACACACAAACATTTCTATGGGACACATTTAAACGTAGGTGTCAGTGACAGTCGAGTAAGATTTTGTGAAAATTCGTCACTTCCTCCAAGTTTATTTTTATGTTCTCATCATTCCGTGAGAGGAATAAGAGAAACATGTATTGACTGAACATAACCCGAACATGGTGGTAGACGGAGAAGACGGAAATTGAAATGGAGAGTCAGCAAGAAGAGATTTCGAAAGATGAATAACCGAACATGGGGGTAAATTGGAGAAATATCGTCGAGAGGGCGGCACGGACGGTCCAAGTGACGTGGCCCCCACCACGCAAAAAGACGAAGAATCTTCGTAATAGGCCTAGATATACATGGATGTGGCGTTAATTTACCTTTGACACCGATTCCAGTTATACAAATTATGATAATATGTAGCAACCTATGTTACGCCATTACATTAGGGGAGGGAGCGTTACCTCTCTTTCAATTAGGCCTACAATTTATCTTGTTGTTCCTTGTAGCATTCGGGCAATTGTTGTTTCAGTGACATTGTTTGCGTGACAGTAGTGCCAGTGCTAACATAACTGCTCCACTTGGCCTACCTTGGCCCCAGAGACCGACTCGAGACGGTCCTTGGCAGCGTTCAGGACGACGCGGTGAGTGAGCGAGTTGCCGGCGAAGTGGAAGCACACAGTGTTTGGTCGCGGGGTCGGGTACTCGGCGAACTTTACTACCGCACGGGCTATCACACCTCCCTTGCCGATACTGAATGCCTTCCGGTTGCACCGGGACGCGATGTGTTCGTAGGAGCTGAGGAACATAACCGTTTATTTAAAAAGTCGACGCATCCTGATGTGTTTAGCGGCGTCTTTAATGACAGTGTCGTTTTTAGGAGGACCATGGCCAACCGCTTTGGATTTGGTTATGTATTTCCCCATATAAACTGTTGCATGTGTGTGTGTGTGTGTGTGTGTGTGTGTGTGTGTGTGTGTGTGTGTGTGTGTGTGTGCATGCGTGCGTGCGTGTGTGTGCGTGCGTGCATGCGTATGTGTGCGTCTGTGTGCGTATGTGTGTACGCGCGTGTGCATATACGTGTGTAACGTATTCCTCCTAAAACACCACGGCATATTGTTTACGGAAATATGTACGATGTGGCGTGAAACGGCGTGAATGCAGTTAGCACAAAGACAAACAAATGAAGACAGACAACTGACAAGACATACCGAGTAACGCCGGACAGGGCAGAATGCGTTTTGCCGGAACTTGTACGAGTAAGGTCGACTCTGGGTGATGACGCTAATTTCTGGACTGGGTGGGCACCGAGTCTAATCAGTGCAAACAGAAACGTGTGCCACTCTTAAAGGTAATATACGGCAATTTCCTTTGGCACAGTTAGTGGAATGCCAAATTATATGCGTTAAAGTTGTGTATAAAAATTATTAGTTCATTTCGCCGTACAATTATGTCTGGTACAACTAATTCGTGAAACCGTCTTCGAATACCCGTATGTATAGCACACAACACAAGAACGAGAGGCTGATTGTTGGGTTTCTGACGTAATCATGAAGACGGCCACATAAAATTGCTGACGAACTACCCCGTTATCCATTCCGGAGGAGGGGTATATTTGCGAGTATGGGTGATTTATATGTAATCTGAGATCGGTAGGGTCTTTTAAACAAAATATCGCCAAATGCCAAATGAGTTAGCCAAAGAAAATTGCCGTGCCTTTCCTTTAAGCGGATTAACATGCGTGATAGCATTGTATTTGTGGTGTCGATTTCAAAGATAGAGTGAGAGATATGATGATAATGGGGATTACTGGGCCATACGATACTGAATAACGCGCTTCTCCGACGCAAGTTAAGCAAACTATCAACAAATATTATATGAAATGGATTACTTGCAAGTACTGGGGATGCATGATTATAATCTTATCCTAGAACTTGTTTTAAAGTATACGTTGACGCTTGGCTTGTTAGAGCCCATTTGTTACAGAGACTTATCATTATGCCCACAATATTGTTGAACCCGTATTAACGTCTGACTCCTTCTTCTTCTGCCAAACCTGCTACAATAAACTCATCAAGTTGAGGATAAAAACAACATAATCTCGTTTTTACATTAATTTGAGTTACGATGTTTGAAAACTCCACAGAAACGATCTGCGTTCAATCGTAACCGGAAGCTGATATTGGGATATAATATCATTACGGCAGGCGGAAAAATCATATTACAGTAGCTTACTCTCACAAGCAAAACAGTCAACCAAGAAATTATGGAAGATATATGCGGAACTTGTGAATAAGGACAAAAGGAACATGCACAACATTAAAAAGCTGGTCATCAATCATATAGAATTCAACGATAACGAAAGTATTGCTAATGCAATGAACCAATATTTCGCTACTGTAGGTAAAGAATTGTCAAAGAGATATACTCAGGGAAACGAATATAGACAATTTCTATCTGACCCGATACACAATACTATGTTCCTGTCACCAGTTTGTCAACAAGAAGCTAGCGAATTCTATTGTATCAGGTATTGATAATTTTCCATCAAAAATTGTCAAATTTTCATGCAATTTCATTTGTAAACCTCTGACTTACATTTGTAATTTGTCGTTCTCCGAAGCCACGGTACCACGAGCATTAAAGGTGTAAAAAGTAATACCTATATTTAAGAAAGGATCAAGGTGTGAACCATCCAACTATCGACCAATTAGTCTGATGAGTGTATTCAATAACATCCTAGAAAAGTTAATGTTAAAGAGATTATTAGACTTTATGGATAAAAATGACGTTTTGTCCAAACATCAATTTGGATTTCGTAAAGATCATTCGACTACGTTAGCGATTATTGAAATTATAGAAAATATTAGAAATTATCTTGAAAATGGCGAATTAGTTGTTGGGGTATACCTTGACCTAAGTAAGGCTTTTGATACCGTTAATCACGATATATTGTTGTATAAGCTGGATCATTATGGAATAAGAGGTCATGTATGTAAATGGTTTAGACATTATTTAAGAGATAGACAGCAATGTGTAAGCATTAATGGCACACTTTCAGAATATGCTCATGTTCAAACTGGCGTCCCGCAGGGCTCCATTTTAGGGCCAGTGTTATTTATGTTATATATTAATGATATATCGAGTGCTGTGGATCACGTATCTTTGCGATTGTTTGCTGACGATACTAACTTGTTCATTAGTGGAATGGGTGCCAATGATACTGCGCATACAGCTATGGAGAAGTTAGAATCGCTTAGTGTCTGGTTCCGATACAATCAACTAACTCTGAACTTGAGTAAGACATGTTATGCAATTTTCAGTAGACATATGGAACGTGAAGTCGTCCCAATGTTGTTGCAGGGCAAACGCATTGAACGGGTTAACTCAGCCAAATATCTGGGTATATATCTAGACTGTAAGCTGTCATGGTTGGAACATATTAAGGATCTTTGTTCAAAGGTGTCTAAGTTATCAGGTTTATTTTATCACATGGCCTCGTTCATAAATGCCGATATGGTCAGGCAATTATATTATGCCTATGTATTTCCCTATATTAATTATGGGATTGAATTATATGGATCGGCTTGTAAAACTAACTTAACTAAAATACAAGTTTTACCAAATTTATTACTTAAAACCTTAGTAAAACGTAACCGCCGTGACAGTGCCACAGCATTGCATAGGGAACTTAATATACTTAATGTTCAGGAACTATTTAAACTAAATGTTCTAATATTTGTGTATAAATAGCGTACGAATCAACTTCCTAGTCTATTCCACCAATTTTACAAATGTAATAGTGACTTCATGACCAGAAGTTTCAGGCAGGAGAACAATGTATATATACCTAGATGTAATTATAGAACTGGAGAGAACTCCTTGAAAGTAATAGGGGCTCGACTTTGGAATAAACTACCTGTAGACATTAAACATTCGAAAACGCTAACTATTTTTAAGCATAAAGCCAGGAGCTTTATAATTGGCATTAACTAAAGTTTAAATCTAATTATATATTGTAAGAAATTCGCTTGTGAATTCTCTTATATTGGTACAACATCTCTATCTTTAATTTAGTCGTTAACCTGAAGCTACTGTAATTGAATGCACCGTATAACCTTTATATACGTAATATTATGTATGTGGGAGTACACTATATGAGTTTGATTTACTTGGCTACCAGCTCGATAAGTTATACTTCTCTGGTAGCCACCTCATCTGTGTTACATTGCTCATGAATTGTGTTGTGTATTATCTGGATGAGGAAATAAATCGACTTACTTACGGTTTCCCATTTACTAGACCCTGTCTAGCCTACCACTTAATGTTGGTCCTGCTAAGCCTGGTCTGGAGGATAATTACTACTTAATACCAGGGCTACTAGGTCTAGGATAGCATGAAACAAAATGTTCAACTGTCAAAACAGAAGCAAAAACTGATGCTATACGAACAGTTGGTCTATTTCGGTTTTAGCGATGTCCGCCTTCTGCCTCAGCTTGTAGTTGAGCACCACTGGCTTCTGGATTTTTATCGACCACGTATCAAGATCAACAGGCATGTTAGTTTAAATGTTGGTCGTTAGCGGTTCTAAGTGTAAAAATGTTCAACTTAGGTAGCTTGTGATGCAAACAGAAACAATATAACGTCATTGCAGCGTCATAGTAAGTTCACGCAAGCTCTGGTTTACGTTTCTACACTAAGGGAAGTGTTCAAAAGTAAAGAAAAGGTAAATTCTTACATAGCGCAGAATCCAGTTCTTATGACCGTTAAAAGCGTTTTACACGTTTCTCCCTGGAAGACCTATTGAAACGAACACCATGTCAATTTATCTGGAAAGCAGTCAAGCTCTCTGCAATTACTGCGCGAAGATTATTTGTACACAAATATGCACCACGTCCCATAGCCAGGTACTCATTCATGCATGTGAGTGAACTGGAGCAATGTAGAGTGAACGTGCTTGCCCAAGGTTTGAAAATGCAGCGCAGGATTCGAACTCGGGTTATCTCGATTGAGAATTCGATGCTCTACTAACTGTGCCACTGCGCTTCACGTTCAAAGTCTATATATATATATATATACCAAAATCCACCACCCCCTCAATACGAGGCGTAGCACTTCAGATCATGCGGATATTTACTATATAACAATAGCCATGTTTTCATCAAAGTAAAGTACAATCACGAATAGAAGACTGAACTGTGTACATAGATAGGAGGCAGGCATCGGGTGATTGGCACTAGTTGCGAATAAATCTGCGGAAGTACAAAACTGCCATACTGGATCGGTCAGAACCGTTTTTTGGAAGTGGAACAACTAAGTGGAACATCTAAACGCCTTAATACAATAGCTCACGTGACATATCTGCAAAGATACTACTCACGCTCTGTCTTCGTATATCTATAACCTTAATGGGCATAAATACTAGTTTTACTCCGTTAGTCACTCGCTTCATACTAGTGGCGCTGCGAATTAAGCTCATGAGGCAGATCTGTTCTGAAGCGAATGTATCTCGTGCTGCGTCTCAATTATATATATCCCAGGGATATTCGTTGTCGGTGCCCCACATATCATGGCTGCCACGTATGGTATAATGGAATCGTCAGAATTAATGTTCACTTAATAAATTCAAAGATAATCTTAGAAACTAGAAGAACAGCAGTCTGGTAAGTAGGGCCTAAAGACAATTAAAAGCCATAATCTCTTTGATCTTAACCTGCCACATGTATGTCCTATAACATGCTTGGTGACAACGTAGTAGGCCTACTTTTAATTCGCGTTCGATTTGCTTTTATTCTATTGATAAAACCTGACTTAAAAGAGAATAGAGCATGCTCAGTGGATGTGATATTGCTGATGCGCATTGACGTAAGCGTCTTCGGGCTCAAAAGTTGATGACGTCATCGTGTATCGTTAGTGCTTTATTTCTTCCAGACAACTAAATTTATTCTATAAATATAGAATAAATGACCATTTTGAAAAATAGTGGCTATTTCCTTTATATAGAAAGTCTGCGTTGGCTGTATAACTAAACGTCTGTGTAGCGCAGTGGTGCAGTGACTAGAGCTTTGGATTCTCGACCGAGAAAACCCGGGTTCGAATCCTGTGCTGCGGTGTCGAACTTTGGGCAAGTTCGTTCACTCTACGTTGCTTCAGTTCACTCAGCTGTATGAATGAGTACCTGGCTATAGACAGTGGTGGGTATCTGTGTATGAATAATCTTCGCGTATTAATTGCCGCGTGGCTGGATGTCGAGATGGTGTTGAACAGATCTGCCAGGGAGTAAAGTGTAAAGTGCTTTGAGCAATCCTGAGGACTGGATACTGCGCTATATTAGAACTTCCTTGTTTGTTTGTAAATATCTTCCTTTAGACGTGCTCATGTTATATACAAATTGTTCACATATGCGCTGATCTAGATCCGTGTGTGTTTTATTTCTTGTCAGGTTAAATATTGTTATTTATTAAAATAACATTGATAAATCAATCGAATCGAGTACAATCAAAACCAACTGTGGTTGAATCATGTCGTGTTGAGTATTAATTAAAACACGCCACCAATGATGTAGACGGCAATGTTTATGATGATAGTGATGATGTGTTAATTATTTAAGTGTCTTTGATGTGTTGTTGGTCTGGCGGCTGTTTGGTTTGAATTCTCGGGAGGGTATATCAATTTCCGTTTGATCAACAATATACGGCCTGCCGTCTACATTTTATTGGTACAAGTATTTAAGTTGTTACATCACAACGCCACAGATTCCTTGTACATTTTTAAAACGCTACGTGGCAATAAACCATCTACTACTACTACTAAGATGATCGCAGTAAAACGTCATATTTCTAAAAGTCGGACGTCTACGGTAGGATAAACAAAAACGGTATTGTGACATTTCTTCCTGATTTTTTAGTCAAAATAGCAATGATGTAAGGCTCTAAGGCTTGTCTTGTAATTGTTGTGGTATCCTTCTGGAGAGTGTGTCCAAACCAAGTTCACTTTCTTTCTTGAATCACTTCGGTTTGTCCTCCTCGTGAATTCTAAGTTCGTGGTCTTGTCTTGCCATTTAATTTTGAGAATATATCTGAAGCATTTGTTGATGAATGTTTGGCGTTTGCTCGTTTCTGCTTTCGTAAATCTCCACATCTCAGAGCCTTAGAGTAATGCAACACAATTTACACGACAAATATGGGTGTTTATCTCTGTAAGTTTGCTGATATTTCTGAGACATTATGAACAGCCGATGTACACTCGAATTCCATCTCGTAGACCGTTTCGCAGCGTAATTTGCATCTAATGACACTGTTTCATCTCCAACATCTCGTGTATTGACATACACCTGGACATTGGCAATCAAGATCAAATGATGCTCTTGTTTAGATATAGGGACAGTTATTTAACAAAACGTCACGTAGAATAATACGAAGGTCTTATTGACAGCAGTGGTCCAGTGATCACAGGTCAGAGTTCTCACACTGGACACACTACGCCGATTCTAAACTCGCAACTGAAGGGAGGCTTACCGCCACGGACATCGTGTTTCAAGCCTCGACACTTCAGTTTACTCAGCTGCACAAAAAGAAGAGCGCTGCAGACAAAGCTAAAGCTTGAAGCGTGTGGATGCTTGTGGACATGAATGGCATGACACATCGAGCATGTGTCGGGATGACCATGTCTGCCTGCAGTGACGTGTGCAGTGAGTTTCAACAAAGCAGCCAGTGATACCGACTTATTAAAAAAAATACGTTAAACATATATTTTGATACAGTAAATACGGGCGATAGGATGGCTTAAGACACTGCTGATCATTTAGTGATCGTAGAACGACGGAGCTCGTTTCTTACCGTATGGCCTCCTCGTCCATCGGCGGCAGAAGCCCACCCGGAGGCGGACGCTTTGCCCGGCGTGTCACCTTCTTCTTGCGTCTCTGATTGCGGGGCTGACCGGGCGGGTGTCGGGCCTGGGCGTTGTACTGGGCCCGGCTGTAGCGCGGTACGTCGGCAGCGGGCCGGCCTGGACCGAGGCAAAGAACAAGCAAGAATTAGACGATGCATTTGTGGATACCTTTGAGGCAAAACTGTAGTAGTAGAACAATGGATTCTCCTTATATACAGGACACATATGCAGACATATGCGCAGACACATGCGCTCGCACACACACACGCACTCACACACACACACACACACACACACACACACTCACACACACACACTCATAGAAAAAACAAACACACACACATGCGCTCGCACACTTACACACACACACACACACACACACACACACACACACACACACACACACACACACACACACACACACACACACACACACACACACACACACACACACACACACACACACACACACACACACACACACACACACACACACACATATGCACGCACACACTTATCGATATCCCACTTTATTTTGTTTTATTTGAATGTTCAGCTCTCTTCCATCTGTATGTCTTACAACATTCGTTGGTTGTTTCTTTGGCCTATCGTTTCCCTGTCCACCACAACATTAAGTCTAACTGCGCCATCCATCGTTACTGATACCACGTAAAAGAGGAGAAACTGTGTTTTCCAAAGGCACTGGTCACCGATACGATGTCATCTTTAACATGTGCAGACTTAGGCCTATATATTCTTCTAATTTAGTACTCATAGACAGAAAAAAACAGCATTGAGAAACTATGTTCTTAACTTGAGACATTGTGTGGTTGCGGTTACAAGGGTCTTACATGCGGAGTCCATCTGCACGTACGACTGTGTTTCTGTTACCGCCTGCATTGTTGTCAGCAGTCATCGGGCCTGTCTCTTAGTAATTTTCGATGACACTGAAATTAGTGACAATAAGGATAAATCAATAATGCGGTTATTGGCAAGTAATGCACACACACCTATATATGACTCCTCTCGCGTCGCTATTCAACCACCATGGCTTACCATCTACATGCACAGAAGTTTTCCAAGAATTTAGCCTGAGCGATAACATTTCACCCGACATTGCCATAAATTTCTGCTTTTGTCAGTATCCGCCAATGGATGAAAGCCAACATGCTGAAACTCAATGATGATAAAACGTAGATCGTCATCATCCAACCGAAATCAGCAACTAAAAACGAACCCACTTCCTGCACTAAACTCGGCGAACGAGCATTCTCTTGTGCAGCTCCAAGAGCATGGAATCAACTACCACTCACAGTGCGCCAATGCACTAGTGTCACTCAATTTAAAGTGGTACTGAAGACGCAACTTTTTACATGTTATTTTAACATTCGGTGATCATAATTATTAATACCTTTATTTTAATTAATTTAATACTATAATTAATCTATATTATTATTTTAATAGCTTGCATACTTGTGTTTATTTATTTAATTAAGACATTATAGTTTATTTTACTTAGTAGTAATGATTGCATATGTTGTAGCACAGTAGTAATTTTTAATATATATTGTGTCATATGTTATTAGTTTATTTGCAATAACCATTGTAAAACGCCCCAGAACAATTATTTGGATGGAGCGCTATATAATTAATAAATAATAATAATTATTATTATTAATACGGGGCCATGACGTATGGAAAGATTTGCATGGTGTGATTGCGTTTGCGCAGAACAATTAGGACAAACATATAAAGTAACGCAATTTTGTTTATTTGTGTTTAATGTCAAATTATAATTAGTGACAGCGATGCTAATTAGTGATAGAGTAATCATTAGAAGGAAACTATGTTTATCTTATTTGATATGTTAACATAAATTCTAGACTCACGGTTATATAAATGCTTACATAAAAGATAGCACATCGATATTCTCATGCACGAATAGTTTAAGGCGATAGGATGCAAAACGATGTGTTTGTTTTCTCTCTGAAGCGGTCGCCTTTTGAATCAATATGTATCGGACGGTTAGGGGTTGTAGCCGAAATCTTGTGCAGAAATTCACTGAGGACCTCACCTTGGAACTGCGCTGTCATCGCTTGCAGCTGTGTCCTGTTTTTATGAGACACGTCCAGGTTATAGACAATTATGCAAATGTATGTTAACATTCGATGCAGGTCCTATCCCCACAGCAGGTCTGCGCATGGGTAGATGTTACAACGTTAAAGAAACGACGGAGTAAAAAAGTATATTTTACGGGATAAAGGGAGGATTTGGATATGGAAACGTTGATTAAAAAAAAATAGATTCGATTTTTCCTCTGGTTGTGGGAGGGAACAACAAGTACACAACCGGCGAGCAATAAACTCGACACTTTGTAACCTCCCGTTTTCCGTCCATTGCGCACCGCTCAAGCGAAGAAGGAAGCAAGGAAGCAAGGGAGGAAGGAAGGAAGGAAGGAAGGAAGGAAGGAAGGAAGAAAGGAAGGAAGGAAGGAAGGAATGAAGGAGAGAAAGACAAAAGGATGGAATGGAGGAAGGAAGGAAGGGAAGACGGAAGGAAGGAAAGGAAAGAAGGAAGGAAGGAGAGAAAGAAGAAAGGATGGAATTGAGGAAGGAAGGAAAGGAAGGAAGGAAGGAAGGAAGGAAGGAGAGAAAGAATAAAGGAAGGAAGGAAGGAAGGAAGGAAGGGAGGGAGGAAGGAAGGAAGGAAGGAAGGAAGGAAGGAAGGAAGGAAGGAAGGGAAGGAAGAAAGGAAGGAAAGAAAGAATAATGGAAGAAAGCGGAAAGGGGAGATCTATGTTTGCAGCATGAGCCGGGCTTGTTTGTAAATAACATATGTTCTGTTGATGTCCGTCTCGGGTTTTGATGATGCGTTCGTGAATAATTAATCTTGTTATTTTGGCAATAGTTGGCGAGTCGAGCGCGAGAGCGTTAAGGGTTCGTGTGGAATTTTGAATAGTGTATCAGGTTACCTTTTATTTTCGCTGTGTCTTATGTATAAAAAATACCACTGAATCTTTAGGCCTACTATTCAGTCGTCTATGAATTATATATTCCAATTCACCCATTAAAATATGACGTCGTAGCAACGTTGTCACAATGTCGCAGTTTGGTCGTGGCGACCACTATGTCATTACGTGGACTAGTAAAAGGATTGCTACGACGCTGTGATTATTAAAACTATTGCTACAACGTTGTGATTACTAAAAAAAGATTGTGAAGACGTTGTGATTCTACGTCGCCATACAACATTGCTTAGATACATTGGCTGAGACGTCGCTTCAATGTTATATATGACATGGCCAACCTTAATTTCTTCGACGTCGTGTACTTGTGTGTCGTTAGCTGGGTATAGCCCACGACACCAGTTTAGAGTCAGTGTACCGCATTTCACCTTTTGTATTTTATTGTAACGTCTGTGTATTTAAAACATATTTTAGCTTCCATCGTGTTGATTCCGGATTCAGTTTAATCTATATTTAATAACGTTGTTAAGTTACCGTTGAAATCCTTGTTTGGCATAATTAATGGAGCTTTCGGCACCTTCACATGGTAATATAATGAGTAACGCAGTAATTTTTAAAATGCAGTAGTATCGGTGGCTTAAACGTGACCATATAGCTGTACGTACCAAAACAAACTCCATCTTGTTGTAACGTGATGGTTGTCTGCGAGCGCTAAGACGATGCAAATACGACCAGCTCAAACCTTCCGGCAGTGAAATCCGCCAAATGACTTACGCTCGATTTCGCTGGTGCGGTGCAAGTACTTATTAAAATTTCATGGATTCGCAAATGAAACGCTAAGCCAAACTTGATATTGTGCCTGTATTTGGACCAGATTCAGAGAGCTGATTAGAAATCATGGCCAGTGTAAATCGAGCGATACGGGCGTTGCCATGCGTGTGTAGGCCTACGATTCATTTGCGCTAATTTATGATGTTCAATAAATTATATTACATACAAAACCCTCAGTGTCTATGCAGGCAGGCATGGGTATTATCTTTTTGTCGGAACAATCAGTGTTCTATGTTGTAAAAACAGCATACATACACCTATTATAATAGCGCCTGTATATCCACACGAACCTAAGCTCAGAGGCGAGCAAAACTCAATAATCGCTTAGCATATATCAGATGCAAAAAAAGAAGGCACTTATCATGGAGTACATTGAGCAAAACAACCCCCATGACAGCTGGATCCGTGCTTGGTTCAACAGAAGAATCAACCGGCAATGGAGGTGGAGGGATTCTCTTGAAACTGAACGATGGACGCGAAAGATCAAACAGGCTATATCAATACAGGAAGATACTCCACAAATCACGTACTGCATAACGCCACCGGACAGACAGTGCTCCAGTGAGGAAGAGAAATAACATCCTAGCTACAACAGCGAGGACAACGTTTACCAGCAGCTGTCCAGAGAAACCATGCAGGTGATAACGGTGTGCCCGAGGATTGAATACTGAAGACTCCGGCACAGTATGCACACCAAAGTACACATATTGGAGAAACCGACACGTGTCCTTTAGCACGGCTCCAGTGAAAGTGGAACACCTCATACAGTCCAACACACCAGAAAGAGAATGAAATTTGGCACACAAGTAGTTAGTAGGATACACATGCCCCAAACCACGCCCCTTTTGTATCTAACTACGTGCATAAAAAACGTCGATTTCAAAATCGGGAACCTACTTATAAAAAAAAGATCAAAGGCTTTTTGGTAACCTGAGAGAAATCGGGAACCTACTTATAAAAAACGTGATTGATGGCCTGTCACTTTTTGTGACTGAAAAGCGCCCTCTAGTGGTTAATAACAACGTCCTAGTTACGGCGTCCTTAGTTACGACGTCCCTAGTTACGGGGTAACGCCATCTAGCGAATAATAATAGCGTCCTAGTTACGTGATAACGCCATCTAGTGAATAATATATAATAACAGCGTCCCTAGTTACGATACGGGGGTATAGCAGAAACCAATGTGGTTATGTTAAAACCACCGTGGTTACGATAAAATCACCGTGGGTACGAATGCACTAAACCCAGTGTGACCGAGATTAGCCGCTGTACCCTGGATAGGCGGCCGTGGTGAAAGTTGAGACGCGGCCGGTCGGCCTAGATATGGGCGGCTGAAAATAGATCTACGGCTGGGATTTTGTTAGCCGGATTTGTAATGATGCTGAAATAAACTGGTTGGCTTTATGGAAACAGCGCTTATGCGTGCGTTTAAAGCGATAATCAGCGGCTTGTTTTATCGAGGTAGCGGCGTGTTAAGCGGTGGACAAATGGATGCGGAATGACGGTATGTTTATTATGCTAGCAAAACGAAACGAGTGGGATATATAATTTAAAAAAAGCTGTAAGCAACGGTAACTTATAGGTAATAGAAAACGAGTGAACGTGAACGGTGTATTTTATTGAGGGACAGCACGACGGTGGCGTGAAATTGGTGGTGCGACGCTGTCCGAATGTCCCAAGCGCAGTAATTGAGCAGAGCGCGTACGAGCTGCAATACGCCGCCTTTTCAATGCAGTAGACGCATCTATCGGCGTTAACGATAGCTCATTAAAACCATGTCGTTCAAAGAGTTCATCGACTGGTGGTGGTGTGTACCAGGACCCATTCGCCCCGAGTACGGTGAAAGATGTCATGAGACCGTCGGGTTGATCGACTGTGGTCGGGTCGACCTCCGTCAACGCCGGCCCGGTGGCGTCCAACGAAGCCTCCTCCTCGGGTGTTGTTGGCGGTCGTGGCACCCCGGTGACACGACATAGGGGAACTGTCATGTCTAAGTAGGCGCGTGTCGGCAGGATGACGGCGCGTCGTAGGTGGTTTCTGTGAATGAATCATTTGGTAAATAAGTGAAGTGTATAGGAAAAATAAATAAAAGAACGAAAGCATTAAATAGCAGTAAATAAAATATGAAAATAGTAAGTTACCGGAAAAGTAAATAGCACGTTTGCTATGTAGTAGATAATGAATATTTTGTTGTTGTTGTTATGATAACTGTGAATAGAAATAACCTCTGTCATATATGAAAAGGGGAGTTTTGAAAACGAAATGTATTTAAAACTGACAGATCTAAGAAATAATTAAAGAAGAAATTATAAATCGGGGTAATAGGAAAAGAAAATAACCACTAAAATAAACTTATAGTTTAATATGTAAATGAAGAAATAAGAGTTATATGAAAATGACCTCTGTCATATATGAAAAGGGGAGTTTTGAAAAACGAAATGTATTTGAAAACTGACAGATCTAAGAAATAATTAAAGAAGAAATTATAAATCGGGGTAATAGGAAAACAAAATAACCACTAAAATAAACTTATAGTTTAATATGTAAATGAAGAAGTAAGAGTTATATGAAAATAAGGAGCGTGGGCGCTAACATACAGTTCTCGATACCGCTACCCCGACCGGTGAACGTCATCGTGTACGCGGAATTCGAGACGGTGATGGAAATCGATCGGACCCGGAACGTCCTGTACGACTGTACCTCGTAATGGATACGTTCCAACTGCTGCGTCGCCTCGAACTCGATGCGTACGCTAAATACACCGTCCGCGGCGTCGTACCTAAAGACGCGCTACTTTCTACCACCGCCACCACTTACCCGATGGGCTTCGTGTGCAATACCGACGACGGCGGCGAACCGGGGGAGCACTGGGTGGCCGTCTACGTCGACCCCCGAGGCGTCGGCGAGTACTTCGATTCGTACGGTCTTCCGCCGCTGCACGCCGACTTCCGCACCTTCCTGCACCGACACTGCGGCGACGCGTGGACGTACAACGACAAGAGACTGCAGAGCGTCGTCTCTAACGTGTGCGGCCAATATTGCGTCGCCTACCTACTCCTCCGATGTCGCGGCATGCCGTTGACGGCGTTCCAGAACATATTCGGCACCGATCGGGTGGCTAATGACTGTCTCGTATTCGATTGGCTAAAGCCATTGCATTAACGCTTCGCTTTTACGTGTATAGTAGTAATAAAAAACAACGACGATGAAATGTACGCACTTGTGTTTGTTTTATTATTATCCTACCCTACCTACATACATACATACATACAGAACCCTACCCCTAGGCGGCCCCCCACCCCTAGGGTAGGTTTAGTTATACGAGTTAGACGAGTATCGGCGCCGTGGTGACGCCATCGTCGAGCACGCGGCGTTTAGCGTAGAAATAGCTCAACGCCGCGCGCTCTTGAACGTACGTCAACACGGACGAGTTTTTCACTTGGAAACCGTAGTTCCAACCGACGCCGCTGCGTCGGTCGCGCAGTACGGCGAGGAAGTCGTGCTCGTCGATATCGTTCTGACGTTTACTCAATCCCTTCGTGCTGTACTTCGCGCCGCAGTCGCCGCCGAAGCAGTAGTACGTCTTACTGCACAGCGCCACGATTCCGTCACACACACACACACACACACACACACACACACACACACCACACACCACACACACACACACACACACACACACACACACACACACACACACACACACACACACACACACACACACACCACACACACCACACACACACACACACACACACACACACACACACACACACACACACACACACACACACACACACACACAGAGTTACTTAACAAAACCACCACCACCACCCATATACTTAAGAAAAAAACATCACCCCAATAAGCACCTAACAAAAAACCACGTGGTGTATCATTAGTCGTTACTTAACAAAACCACCACCCCACTTAACAAAACCGCCACCCCATACGCGTCGCTAACAAAGACACACCACACCACGTGTGTCCCGTACCTCGATATCATTAGTCGTTACTTAACAAATCCACCACCCCGTTACCTAACAAAACCACCACCCCACTTAACAAAACCGCCACCCCATACGCGTCGCTAACAAAGGCACCACACCACGTGTGTCCCGTACCTCGATATCATTAGTCGTTACTTAACAAATCCACCACCCCGTTACCTAACAAAACCACCACCCCCACATTACATCACTCACTGCGCATGTCCGTACCTCGTTATAAATAGAGGTATTCGAAAAAGTAGCAGCACAAAGAAAAGTATGCCACCTACTAGGTGGCAATGTCCGAAATGCGGTGCTTATTTCTCGAAACAGTCGACGTTAGAGCGACACGCGAAGAGTTCGAAACGATGCGGCGATGACGCGCTATGCGTAAAGCGACGAGTGTCCGAAATGCGGCGTAACGTACAGTACGCGCGCCGTGATGCTACGACACCTGAGGGAACGGTGCGGTCAGCCGGCGGTGTCGTTACCCCCCGATGATAATCCACCACCACCACCACCACCCGATGCTCTTCAGCGCGTCGTGGACGAGCATCGACGTAGCATAGAGACGTCGGTAGCGATCGGTGTCGTACAGTCCCGTTACAACTATCGTATGACCGCCTGTACGAGTACGCGGGTGCTCGAACCGCGTCTGAGGGTTATGTTTAGCGAACAAAAGAATGCGTTTAAAATAAACGTAAGCTATGGTTTCGTGTTACGCCACAAGGTATCGGGTCGTTACCGCTATTTTCATTCGTCCTGTAACTGCTGCGGTCGCCTTCTCGAAACACCCGCCCTCGTAACCGATAGCCGTTCTTTCGAACGATTCCTCGATCTCGTGCGCACGACCGACGTACTACAGTACGTCATCGCGCAGCGCCCCGATTCGGAGTGGGTGGTCGAGCTCGTAACGAACGCCACCTACTTCGTGAACGCCATCCTAAACCATCCTATCGGGTGCGTTGGCACCGCGCTCCCCGCCTACGTACGTAACAACATCCACCTCGTGGCGTTGACGAATACTCGGGGAGGCAAGCCCTACGACGATCCTCTATGCCTCTTCCGATGCATCGCCCTCCATCGGCAAGGTGGTGGTGGTGGGAGGCACCTAAATACAACCCGTTTAACGCGAGTAGCTAAACAACTGAGCGCGCGCTACGCCCCGAAGCCGATCGGCGTGCGCCTGAACGAACTGGAACGCGTGGAGACGTTTTTTCGTATCAACATCGTCGTCTATCGACTAACGGCGACTGGCGCCGCCGAACTAGTCCGTCGATCGCTCGAAGCGCACCCCACAACCCTGAATGTCAACCTGTACGAGAATCACTTTTCGTACATAACCGATCTGCGCGCGTACGCGAAAACGTACAAGTGCTCGAAATGCGGCAACTCCCTCTGGCGGTACCCGTCACTATTACGACGTCACGAAGCGACGTGCGAGGGCGGTGTTCGTCACGTGTTTCCCGGTGGCGTCTACCGACCGAAGCCGTCCGTATTTCAACGACTCGACGACGAAGGTATCGACGTCGGCGACGACGATCTGCGCTACTATCCGTACCGCGCGACCTTCGACTTTGAATGTTATTTCGCCACCAACGAGCTACCGCCGGATACCGATAAATGTCGGTGGCTAGCGCGACACGAACTGCTCAGCGTGAGCGTCGCGTCGAACGTGCCAGGACACGAAGCGGCGCGCTGTTACGTCACGACCGGTGATTCGGCCGACCTAGCGCGTCGCCTCATCGATGACCTGGAAGCCGTGAGCGCGGCGGCTTGCGCGCTTCTACGCCCCCGCTACGACGCGGTCTTTGAGGCGATCGAAGCGCTCGATAAAGACTGGCGGCAACGAAGTGACGACGACGCCAAGGACGCGTCACCGTACGCCGCACTCGCCGACCGCCTGTGGACGCACCTTCGTCAAATGCCCGTACTGGGTTTCAACAGCGGTAAGTACGATTTGAATGTCGTCAAAAAGTACTTGACCCCCCTGCTCATAACGGACGACGCGCAGCACACATCGTCGACGTTCACGATTAAACGACAGAACGCTTACATGTGCCTGACGACGTCGACGTTGAAATTTCTGGACATAACTAATTACCTCGCGCCCGGTGTCAGCTACGAGCGCTATCTGAAAGCGTACGACTGCGCGGCGACCAAGGGGTACTTTGAAATGGTCCCCGTCGCAGCAGTCGGGGGTTAGGTCGAAAGCGAAGACGGTGTAGCCGGCTTCGAAGTCCGATCGCGATATGTCGTTCCCCTCGTCCTCCCCCGCCTTTCCGGTGGCCTCGAAGAGATTCATGTAGCTTCGTATGTACCGGTGGTGCGGAAAGTCCGGTTGCAGCGGCTTGCTCGGCACCTGACGTCCGTCGACGTTGAGCGCGAGGAAGTTTATGTCGTTGTGATGCGCGTTGAACGGATTTCTAGTGTAGTCTCCGTTGTAGGCGGCGTTGTCGATCATCATCAGGATTATGCGTTTCGGAATCGTGCCCATGTACAGGTTCTCGTGCGTGTGCGATAGCGTACCCGCGGTTATCGAGAACGACTTGCAGTCGACGCGGCGCATCGGAAACTTAGCCGTTCCCAAAAGCCACGCTTTGATATGACCCAGCTGGACTTCCGGGTTCAACTTCACTTTTCGGACTTCCAGGTAAATCGAACGTATCACGATATGCCACCCCGGCGCGGCAGCCGCGCCCATGAGTGCGAAGGCGTCCTTCGACTGGATCATGCGTATTTTCGTGTCGACGCCGCTCGGTAGGAGGAGGTTTAGCATAAACGCGTCGACGTGCAGGCGTCCCATCATGTCCACCTCGGTACTGGCCGCCGTCAGATCGCGTCGCGCTACGAACCCGGTGTTATCGTCCCCGCGCGCGTTCATGTGTCCGGCGCTATCTTTGTACCACAACGACCCCGTGAGATGCGATCGTTTCGCGTCGCTACCGTAACTCAGCAGGGTCTCGATGTAGGCCCGGTACGCGTACGTATTGGTCGACGGCGTCACGAGCGTACCGTTCAGCGACACGTCGATTTGACTGAACAGCGAATGAAGGAAATTGTTGACCGGCGCCACATTGGTGCCGGCCGCCAGATCGGTACCGTCCCCCTGAACCACTTTGAAGCGGACGTACATTTGAAGGCTCGCCAGGTCCGTATAGTCGTTACCCGACCCTGGAATGAGGAACTCGATAGGACCGCCGGCGTCGAGAGCCGTCAGCGGTTGGTAGGCGGTCCGATAACTGCTCTCGATGCTCTTCTGCGTCACCGGTCCGGCGAACAGGTCCAGTTCGGCCTTCACGCCCTCGCACGCTGTCTTTACGAACGCCATCGTTACGCGTCGAATATATCGACCGGTCGACGTCCCCGCTTCCGTCTACTGACGGTCGTCGCCGTTCGACGCTGCTTCTTTATAGGCGGTCTTTTTTTCACCCGTCTCTTCTTCGGCGCCGGCCCTTTCAATAGGCCGTCGAGAAGATCGACGCCGGCCTCCTTCGCGCGTCGTTTTACCGACGCTTTCAGATTGCCGCCGCCGACGACGTCCCGCGCCACGTTCACGCCGGTTTTGAGCGCTCGTTTTCCCAACGCCAGGGCGCCTCTCTTAAAAAGCGGCATGACGCTTCGAAACAGGCTCCCGAAGATATTACCCAGACCGTGTCCGCGCTGACCTCGACTGCCGATGAATACCGGTAGTTGACCGCCTACCTGTCGAACGTAGTAGTCCTCGTACGGGTTCGGCATGGTTAAAACAATCTCGATTTACAGCGTCTGATGTGAAGCGTCGCCACTAGCTTTCCCCGCTCGAATGGTATCGGTTGACCGCAATCGTCTCTTATATCGACCTCGATCGTATCGAATTGATGCCGCAGCAGCTTCACGTATTGGACGCGATCGAACGTTTCCGAAATAACGCTACCGTTCGTACCGAAGACGGCGATATTTCGAAGAAGCGGTGCGTACACGTCGCCGACGACGCGCGATTCCACGAGATCCGTGTACACGTACAGGGTGTCGACGCCCGCCTTCATGTCCACCGTATTTCGACCTTCGTACGCGTACGTGTACGAGGCGGGGGACGTCTCGATAATGACGACTTCCGGTTCGGGCCCCAGCATCGGCGGACTTACGATGACGTTCTTGTGGAAACCTAGCACGTTCTTCAGACGACCCGTATCGGGTAGGGTAAAGGCGACACCCGCCGTCATACGCAGCGTTATTCGGTTAGAGACGCCGCTGTACTTTAGCTGCACCCTCACCTTATCGGTGCACAATTTCCTTATCGCCTCGTTGAGCTCGCGCAGTAGCAAGAAAACGTTGTTGTAGAAACCGTGAGTAATCGTACCCTGTCGGTATATCCCGATACCGTCCATGGTAGTGAAAAGACCCACCTCACCGTGCCGCGCCGACAGGTAGAAGGTAGCGTCCGCCTCTCTCACGTTGTACCACGTGTGCGGATACTGTAGCGTCACCAGTCCGCATTCCCATTCCCCGCCGGTCAGGTCGAACCGTCGCGGCAGCGTCGTGATGTAGCGCGTCAACGTATTTTCGGGGTGCCGCTTCGTAGACGCGTTGCTCGGTAGCGTCAGGTAAAAGTCAGACGATACCGCCATCGTCTCGTCGTCGTCGTCGACCGCCGCCGCTCATAGACGGGCTCGGGAGAAGATAACCGAGACAGCTGCTCAACAGCGCCGTCCACAGATTGGAGTCGCCTTGACCCCGCGTTAAATTGTATATACTAACGGCGATGACGAAGTACAGGACGATGACCTGACAGAGGAATACGATTTCGGCCTTTGGGCATTCGTTACCGCAGAGCCGCCATGGATCGGGTTCGTGGACGGTGGAGTCGTCGGCGTTCTCGACGGCGTCGACGGAGTCCTCGTTGGTAGTCGTCGTCGGCCTCTCTAAACCAGTAGCGGCGTCGACGGAGTCCTCTTTGGTAGTCTTCTTCGTCGGCTGCTCGTCCCTCGCCTCCATAGCGCCACTGAGGTCTGCGGGTACAGCAGGGCCCCTTATACGGGAGGAGCGCCGTTCCACCGCATAAGCACGACTCGTGCAGTCGCCAGCATTCCTCGTGACGCGTCCAACGCATGCTATAGGTCCACGAGCGTCGCGGCGTCGATCCAACTGTTGAAGGAGGCCGGGTAACCGCTCCATTTCACGAGCGCCTCCGAACCGCCGCCGCGACGACGCCGCCGCTGCAGAACCGCCTCCACTCGATACAGTTTGTCCTTCGGAACGACTACGCGTTGTACTTCCTGTTCGTAGAAGGCGCCCTCTACCGGTGTCCCCGCGTCGTCCTTCAGGCGATAAACGGGGGGTTCGGACGGATGCACCTCTACGACGGTGAAGAGCTCCTCGCTCCAATTAGGCATGTATCCTTTTTTGAATTGACCCCTCGTCTTACTGATACGCACGCGATCGCCTTCGCGAAGTTTCGGTTTTTTTCCCCTACCACCGCCGCCGCCGCCGTACAGGCGTTGCCATACCTCCTCCTGATTCGTCGCGTCGACGCTCGCCGGCGTCCTACCGATGCTTCGATGATAGGCGTTGTTGTACGAATGCACGAAATCCGGTAACGCCTCTACGTAGCGCAGCGTCTCGTGTTTCGTAAAATAACGCCACATGCGCGTTTTCAAAGTCCTATTGAAACGTTCCACGACGCTCGCTTTAGTCTCCTCGTTATGCGTCACGAAATGATGAACGCCGCGACTCTTTAGGAACGTTTGCAGGGGTCGATTCAGAAACTCGGTCCCCTTATCGGTCTGCAGCGCGTTCGGCGGCGGCGCGTCGTTCAGCAGACGCTCGAAGGCCGCGACGAGCGACGCGCCGGACTTATTCTTCAACGGAACGCACCACGCCCGCTTCGAAAACACGTCGATTACCGTCAATAGAAATGTTATACCGTCGTTGTGTTTTTTTAACCTAGTCAGATCGACCAGATCAGCTTGCCACTGCTGGTTTTGCCCGCCCACGATAACGCAACGTCGTTTGAAACGTCTTTTAACCGGTTTGTGTAGAGTATAAGCGTCCTGCGCCGCTAGCCACCTCTCGACATCCGGGCGTCGTCGACCCCCCTTTGACGCGCGGTGCAACGCGTCGACACCTCCGTAACTCCCCGCTCGTTTCGGATCGAAGTAGAGTTCATTCAGTTCAGCGTCGTCATCGTCGTTTCGTTTTCGAAGGTTTCGTTTTGGACGACGACTCCACCCGGACACCATGACGATGACGACGACGATCGACGAACGACGACTATTATATAGAGAGCGATAACCGCGATGACGATGAGACCAACGACGGCGACCGTTCGTTGTATTGACGGCATCGTCACATCGATTCCCAATCGTCCAACGCTCTCTTTCTAGAACGTCGTCTTCGCACCGCCTTTCCCGCTGAACTGACCGATCCCGTCGCCTCCTCTCCTTCTCTTGACAGCCGCCGCCGCTCCATGTACTCCCGATAGCGCGGGTTGCCGACGAACTCCATAGGAATGTTCATACCCTTCATACTCAACCCGAAAGCGCGCCATCCTAGGGGCTGCGTCGTCTTCGTTCTCGTTCGCATGAGATCGTTCACTAGATCGACCATGTTACTCCCCGCGATCGTTTTACCGTCGTACACGAATTCGCCGCGTTCGTTCCATCGACACAAGGGATCGGCTTTCATTTTCGCGATAAGTAGACTCGCCTTCCCTTTCAGCGTTTTCGGCATGCTGGCTACGATTTCGCGCTCTACGGCCTCCGACGATGGTGGTGGTGGCGCCGTGGTCTGTGGTAGCTCGCCGCCGTCGGCGTTGACCATCGACACGCGTACCGGTTGCGCCGTTCGAGCCGCCTCTATAGTGTTGTAGCGACTCAGCAGCTGATTGTACGACACCACCTTATCGCGCTCGGATAAATCCGATCGCTCTAGAATATCTTTCATGTCGCTGTCCAGGCTACTCAGTACACGTAATCGAGGGGTGCTGCTCGACTGCTGCTGCTGCGGTTGAAGGAGACTTTCCACCAATCGCGGGTCGACCAACGCCATCTTCTTCGCGTACTGCATCGCTTAACCCCCGATGAACTGTTTGAGTAGTGGCAGGAAAACGGTGCTCGCTAACGGCGCTAGCAGGGCCGTCAGAAAACCACCCGCCCCCGTTTGCAAGATGGCTCGTTTCCGCTTCACCGGAATTCGTTTGTTGACCAAGTCACGCAGGTGATCTCTGTATTTTGTCAACACGCGTTTCTGCTTCGGCGACACCTTCACGTTCCCTCTCAGAATATTGTACGCGCAATCGCATAGACTACATATGAGACCGACCTCCGAGTGGGCGAGCACGGCTTTTCGCAGATCTACGTTCCGCTTATGTCTATCCATCAACTGCAGGGCGAAAACGTGTCTCTTCAGACGTCGCGCCGAAACGTCGTCAGTCTTCGGTCGTCGCTTCGCCGCTACCACCGCGCGTCTTCCCGGCATACCGACTAATGCGTACGCGGCGACGTCCCTCTCTACTTATAGTTGACCACCACCACCACCACCACCCTTCCGTACGTAGACGTACTGAAGGGGGTCGTCCGGAAATATACACGTACGCAGGCGCATGTACTCTTCCGTTTCCTGTTTCAGGTCGACGAAGAGATAGCCGTACGCCGGCGACGTCGCGTTTTTGAAAGACTCTATCATGTACTTGACCTCTCCCGGATACATCTGTTTCGCTAGGTGACCTACTTGACCAACGTCTCGGGGGTTCTTAAATAGTGCTAGGTATTGGGCGTTCAGGCTGATTGTGCGGTTTTCTCCCCCTTTCGGAAACATGTTCTGTCGGAGTTGTACGACCGACGTATTACAATGATGACTTTTTTTAGTAAATAGCGCCGTCACCCCACTATCGGCTTCCTCCATGAGGTCGTCGAGTACTAAAAGCGTCCTCTTTTTACCGTCTAAATACGTCGTAGTCGGCAGGCCGTCTACGAACTCTATTTCCGGAGCCATAGACGCGTAGGCGGGCTGCCACTGCCCGTAACACCACAGGACTTTTTCGGGCGCCGGATCGATCATAGCGCTTCGTATCAGACGGTCGACGAACGTCGTCTTACCGCATCCCGTAGGCCCTGATACTATACACGTAAACGGATGCTTCAACAACGGTCCGCTCATTTTCACGACTGATACTGGCTGATGTTTTTTACGCGTCTTTATAAAAGGAGCGCACCTCCATCAACAGTTTACCGAGCTTGTTCTCGCCCTCGACGTCACCAAGCCGGGTACCCCAGAAACCCTCCCTACTCGGCACCCACTCCACCAAGTCGGCGTCCCCGGTGGCCAACAGTTCGGCCTTCAACTCCCCGCCGAACTTACTTATCAACAGCCCCTTCATACAGGCGATCCTGACGACGTTCCAGTCGGTTCCCGTTCTCTTTTTTCGAATACCGTAACTGAGTCGTTTCGCTGCGTAGGGCGATCGCGTTCTTTTGATACACGCGGCGCAAGCGAGGTCTTCGTTGAATAGCGCTTTCCTATACTGATAGGCGTGCTCGACGGATCGGAAGACCCGACCGTACGCCGTCAATCGGCACCTGTACATATTCGACAAGAAGGAGCGCGAACCGCCAAACTTTATACGATCCGACGACGACAACATGACTACTACCGATAAAAATCGCTACCGCCTATATAGTCACGCTCCCGGGACAGGCGCCGGCTTCTATGAGCACTTCGATCGCTAGTCGTTGATCGCTTAGGACGTTGATCGCTAGGTGTGACTTGGGTTAATCGCTAGATGGCGTTATCACGTAACTAGGGACGCTGTTATTAATCGCTAGATGGCGCCTGTCGTTCACAAAAAAGTGACAGGCCATCAATCACGTTTTTTATAAGTAGGTTCCCGATTTCTCTCAGGTTACCAAAAAGCCTTTGATCTTTTTTTTATAAGTAGGTTCCCGATTTTGAAATCGACGTTTTTTATGCACGTAGTTAGATACAAAAGGGGCGTGGTTTGGGGCATGTGTATCCTACTAACTACTCACACACTTAGAGAATATAAAAACAACAATATTTGGATATAGGGTCATCTCTGATTTTGCCCTGGAAGGCGTTGGTGACCATTTTCAAGATGGCCGCCGAAAATCTATTTAATAACTGCGCCACGTAGAGCAGTCATTTTGGTTCCAAAACATAGGTTTTCTGGGTCAACGATTTCAAATATGTTACTTTTGACCTTCTCGACATTTACATCGGCCATTTTTAAAGATGGCGGTCACTTAACTGAACGTCCCCATATCTTAACAAATTATGCATATAAAACCGTAATTGTTGTGTCACTGTATCGGTCATAGGTCAAAGATGGCAAATATGTTACGATTGGTCTTCGCCGACATTCGTATCCGCCAATTTAAAGATGGCGCCCTTAAAAGCGAAAATGACAAAGTTAAACATAACGGCGGTTTTGTGCGGACATTTGTACACAGTTAGTGAATTCCCCAAAGTGGGTTTTTGGCTTTAGAGCAATCGTTGATTTGCCCCATGATACAAATGCTGGCCATGATGCAGCCATTTTCCAAAATATGTTGCACAATTTAGCAAAATGGCCGCATTTTGCAAAATGGCTGCCAATGATGTTTAAGGAGATTTTGTTTATGGTATTTATGTTGTAGTGTGAATTAAATTGTGTGTTTTTTTCATGGGTATCCGTAGTGACCTTCAGTGTCTACCTGTTGTCATATTTATCGCACATAAAATATTGTTTTAATTACATTTTATATAACATTTTAATATGCACACCCATATATATATATATATATATATATATATATATATATATATATATATATATATATATATATATATATATAGTGTTTGCATGAATCGGTAGGGGCCAATCAATCTTGATCCAATCAAGAGAAACAACCTGTCACTGTTCAGCCGGCCTCCAGTGCGAGAGAAATCAAGAGTACAGCTGTCATCACTCAAGAATGACTGTTTTCTGTTCTCCAGGCTGTATATGGCGTCGCAAATCCGTAATGGTGATCAGGATCAGTTATCACACATGGGCAAACTGCGAACTGATACAAGTCGTCATCCTTGGTGGGGCTGCAATCGTCAACATGCTTCGACCGGGTTTTGTAAAGACATTCTCTGATTATGCGACACAAGTGTTCCTGCAATACATCACTTCACGTCACAAATGCAACATGTGAGCAGATTAGATGTTGTGGAGGACGAATATCTCGTAGATAGCTTGAAGACTGAAACACGAACCAAGAGAGGGAAAGGAGTCCGCAGACGGATAGAGCCATCCAGCACGATTCCTGGAAACTAGCAGGAGTTTCTCCGCATTGACGACAACAAGATCGAGTTGTTTTCGTTCTTGGCAACTAATGCAGCAACCATTCCAACCGACAAACAAGTTATCAGCACACATCACACTGTGGAAAATATGCTGGACAACCCTTCCAGAAGCGAAACAAGCTTGTCGAGAACTACTACGCTGTGGTTGCAAGAAGGGAAGCAGAGGAGTATGCAAGTGCCTCAAGGCAGGACTTCAGTGCACTGCTCTTTGCTACTGTGGTGGACTGTGTGCTCCTAGCTAACGTGTGACACACTAAACATTGGGACGTGCAGTAACTGGGAACTGCCGGCCACATTTGGTATAGAACGTTTCTGTCGTGGACAATGTGTACACAGTTATCATGTAACATACACACAATTGCTACATGCATACTGAACTGTCACACAAGTCGTAGTGAGTTTTGTGCTATGGGTTGCTTCTGCTGACAAGTAAGTTTCTGCTGTGGACTGTTTCTGCTGACAACATGTGACAAAAACATTGGATCAACTAATGATATGCCCATTGTTGTACTTATCAAAATACCTATTTAAAACAGCCGCACTAAAAAAACAAAATTTTGACGCCACAGTTATCTCTCTGGGTGGTTTAGTTCTTAAGATACGAGGAAAATGGCTTTGAAAGGCGCCATCTTCCAAAATGGCGGATACGAATATCTACGAAGACCAATCGTAACATATTTGCTATCTTTGACTTATAACCAATATAGTGACACAACAATTACGGTGGTTTTATATGCAACATTTTTATAGGGATATAGGGACAGAGAGTTTAGCGACCGCCATCTTTAAAAATGGCGGATGTGAATGTCGGAGAAGGTCAAAAGTAACATATTTGAAATCGTTGACACCGAAAACCTGTTTTGGTACCAAAATGACTGCTCTACGTGGCGCAGTTATTAAAATATGGGGAAATGGCCGCCACCGCCTTCCAGGGAGAAATCTGAGATGGCCCTTTACCCAAATATTTTTGTTTTTATATGCTCTAAGTGTGTGCCAAATGTCATGCTTGTATCATGAAATGCACAATTCATACATATATCGGCTGGACTAAAAGAAACTCGTACAGTGAAAGAAAAGATATTTGACCTTCTGGAAGACATGCGGCGCACAACGACCTTAATAGGAGAAACCGGACTCACAGTCTGCGCGAGCGACGAAGAAAACGTTTTTTAATATACGTTCTGTACTTTGACGATGTTTCACTTTATTGGTGAATGAATGGAAGTTTATTTGGTTACTCGGGTATAGTTATATTACAAGTATGAACGTAATTATGGTTTCACCAAGTAACTCGGGAGATTCTCTAGAAACCCCCGGGGGCTTATTTCGAGAACCACCTATAATTAGGTAATGTAATCATTGATTTCTTTTATAGATTTGACGCAAATAAAAAATGACAACAAGGCTTCGCAATTCAATATAAACTAATACAATCTAACACCAGGAGGCGAAGAGATACTGTAATTGATTGGTGTAGTGTGCATTGGAAAATACTTGCTCACTGAGTATCTGAGATAAAATGGAAGTATGAAGACATATAACATGTATGACATTATAGTATAAATAGATGGTGTAGACGCAGTGTCATGCAAAACATAAAAGGGATTTAGTGCCAGGTATAAGGTAAAGATATGTAGGTAAATTAAATTACATGTATCTTACAACGACGTGTGTATCAACTGTAAACATACAGGTATGTATCACATATATGTGTGCACACGTTTATGCACACACAGACACACACCCATATAGGGTAAAGCTTTCAAAGATACGTAGACAGTAATAGCTCTTTGTGTTTCTTCTTAAACTGATTTACGGATACAAGTTGCCGCAGAACATGAGGTAGGGCATTCCAGAAAATTGGTCCTGAATAATTTATTGTAAATGTCCTAGTGTTTGTTCTTGTTTGTTGGATGTAATGTGCATTTTGGTTTCTTAGGTTATGGTCATGAATGTTATCAGTTCGTAGAAACATTGATGACATGCTATCTGGGAGTTGTTTATTAATTGCTTTAAGCAAAGATACCTAACTGATGTTTGTACAGATCTTCCGAATTTTTGTTTTTAACTTAGAGAATAGTGGTGAAAGGTTAACTGAGCTTGATTAACTATACTACTAGTGCGACTTTGCTACTGCACACTGACGCAACCGTCTACGCGTGCAAACGAAGGTGTCGTCATCACGTGTCGATTTTGTATTATTTTTTTACTTGACAACCGGTTCATAGGACGCGACGAAATCGAGATGTGGACAACACCGAGACCGGGAGGAAATATTGTTATATAGTGTAGAACTGTGTGTAAGTGTGTGCAAACAATGATAGGATCAATATACGTATGTAATAATACAATAAACAACCACTAACATGATAATTACCTTTTAATATAGTAATTTTGTTTGATGTTGTTATATAGTAGAATCGACATTTCAATTATTTGGCTTAACACGAATTTAATTGTCTTTTAGACACATTTTATTTTTAACTTGACTAATTGTATAAAATGTACTTAATTTTTTGGTATCTTGTTAGTGTCTAGGTTTTTTTAATCCAAATATATTATGGTGCATTTACTATTGGTTTGTAGTGATGAAGTTTGTGACAAGACAGAGAAATTTTTTTAAATCTAACTTCATTTGAGGCTCCCAAAACCTCCAACAGCACCCCATTGAGGTTCCCAAAACCTCCAACAGCACCCCATTAAGGCTCCCAAAACCTCCAACAGCACCCCACTGAGGCTCCCAAAACCTCCAACAGCACCCCATTGAGGCTCCCAAAACCTCCAACAACACCCCATTGAGGCTCCCCAAAACCTCCCCCTCCCTATGATCTCCAGTGGAAATCTGTTCTCCCATACAGAACAATTATATTTCAATGGGGGTGGGCATACGTTACCATTGCATCCCAGCCTACGGGCTTGCATAATAAACGAGGATCTGTGAGCTACCAACATACTGTGTACGAATGAAACAAGTGTGAACATAACATTTTTAATGTAAAATAATTATAGTGTCAATTTCGTTTCAATATATTATGAAAAATATAACACATTTTAAATACATAGAAAGGGGGCGACTATCTTATAGGTGCACAATATTGTGTTTGTTTCATATTTCTCCATTTATCATGCTGCAGGCACTGAAATATTTGATAGGAGGGTGAAATTGAAAAAAAATATTGTGTTAATGCAAATGTTACATACAAATGTTAACTACACTTCTTGGAATGCAAGGATCTTGTTTGCAGATAACATAACATATTTAAAATGACAATTTGAAATTTTGAATGATAATTGTAATTCTGAAAGTACCGTTTACATTTATGCAAATAATGGTATTGTTAAATTTATCTTAGGACTAATAAATAGCAAATCAAACTGTGGATTAAATACAGATCACACCATTCAAACAAGTCTCCACTTGATTACCATATTTTTTACAGATTCTCTAAGAATACGTTTATGTTATTATGCACATATGGTGTGACATATGATGCATTTTCTATTTAAATAAACAATTCACCTTTTTCCTAAGAACTTTCGTGGGAAGTTTGACGTGATCCAAAAACATCAGCAAAGCTTAACATACACTTCAAAAATAGTTTACTCCAATCGTAACAACGTACTAAGTAATTTTCAATTTCACATAGATCTGAAATCAAATTCCATTGTATGATACCTCAGCTGTATAATTAGAATGCTGCAAAATTTCTGCCTAGCAAATAATTAAAATGACATGCTACAAGTAAAACACTGACCAGAAAAATCACAGAATGCATGTCATTGTATGCCAGAAACTTGAGCTTTGCCATTAGCCCAAAAAGTCATCAATGTCTTTTGCTGACAGCGGTTTTGCTGCCGACTGTGGCGTCTGTTGCGTCATCGGTGTTGAAGAGAAGCTCTGGCCCATTCCATCCAACATATTCGCATTACCCATCATTCCGGTTTTCCCGATCACACTCGAATTTCCCATGATGCCCGAATTTCCCATCATCCCCGAATTTCCCATGATGCCCGAATTTCCCATCATGCCAGACTTTCCCATCATGCCTGTATTTCCCATCATGCCCGAGTTTCCCATCATGCTTGAATTACCCATCATATTGTTCGAGTTTCTCACCATGTTTGAATTAGCCATCACACCAGTGTTACCCATCCTGCCAATATCTCCCATCATTCCCGGCATGCCTTGTCCCATCATCCCTTGCGGCTGGCCACCAAACATGCCACCAGCCTGCGGAGCTGCCACCTGTGTTCCTTGGTTGGACCCAATTGTTGGTAGAAGATTATCCAGAGCAGACATTTTCATGGGTTGGTTGCCTGCAGGAGGCGCCACCTGTCGCCAACCAGTGGATGCACCAAAGTTGGAATGTGTCTGACCACCGGAAGGCTGGGAAAATGTTGACGTTGCCCCAGTCACTGAGGAAGAGCCTCTCCCTCCTCCAAACCCTGACATGGGAGTAAGATTTGTCTGACTTCTTGTATCTGTAGCTAGCAATGTTGATGTTAGATCCCTTGTTTGGGAGCAGGGAGCCACTGGCGCTGCAGTCGGCTGCAATGCATCCTGGGACTTGAGTCTCTGCTGGGCTTCCTGTTGCTGTGCCAAGCGGCGTTTCTCTTCCAGTGAAAGTGAAACCTGCAGACACAGAGAGAAAGTGAAAGGCTTGTTCCATTTGCAAGTTGTGCAACCTGGTTCTTTCTGATGGTTATCCCAATCAGTCTTATGAGCAAACACAACAATTTACACTGCATAATTTACACCTAAGTGCCCCCAACCCATTCACATTAGATCTTTTGGCCAATCTAATAATCCATTACTGATAATGCTTGCAGGTATAACATGTTGTTATAAGATTATGATTTAACCACGCAAATATTATTACAGTGGAACATTGTTAATCTAGACACTGTTAATTCGGAACCTTTGCATTGGGAGTTTTTTGGGACAACATAACACAGGAGTGGAAACTCCAAATGGTAATGTACCCCAAATTATTTATCCAGAAAACATGTTAATCGTGTCAACGTGGTTCTACTGTATCTGACAGAGTGATTTCAGGTGAATGCATTGCTACTCACCTTGGCTGGTTTGTTTGGCAGTGAGGTATCCTGTCTGACTGTAGACGTTGATGTCCCACCATAAGAGGTGTTGGAGCCAGCAGTGGCTGCTGGTGTCTGCTGCCTCACACCCACTGAGCCATTGAACATGCCGCCAAAGCCTGACAAAAACTGGTCCATCTAAAACAACAATGTAATAATGCAGATCATCTATACATTCACGAATTTAACTATATTATTAATCATGATAACAAATTATGTCACCTAAAATATTCCCTATTCATGTTACTAAATGTGTTGTTACTTGACTTAGAACTGCAAAATATTACTGCTGCTATTACATAACAATGTATACACAGGTTGTATTAAAATTATGACACCACAATGCGATTCATACTTGTTACTTGCATACATGAAATTGCTATGGCATGGTTGAAGTCAAGTTGTTTTTGCTGTGAGCAGTGCACAGCAACTTGAATGCGACTGTATCCTTACTGCTGGGAAGTAAGGCCAGACTTTTTTATTACATGTTTTATGGGCAGAATTGTCCGGAAAGCAATGACGGGAATCAGAATAAAAATAAAATTAAAATGTCAGGAAAAAAGATCATAGTGAATGTTCAAATATATAACATTTAAATAATAAGATGTGTGGCTACAAAATTAATATAAATCTCCAGTGTTACCTGTTATCCTATTAATGACTGACACAGCAGTGGGAAATGCATCAAAAATAATTTGTATGACTTTTTGTTTTGTTCAGTTTCTGACACTGATAGATTGACGTATCTACTTCACAATAAAGATTAATTTTTTAAGCAGTTACTCACCGCTAAGTCACCATTTTAGCACTAACTTAGAAGGCCCATCAAATGTGAAATAACAAAATCTGAATCAATGAAACACACCAAAATTAGTCCATGTTTATGCCTTGACAATGACCATGATCATTCATGGTGCGCCATTTTGTTTGGTATCAAAACAACCGCCGTCTTCTTGGCTATGTATCAGTTATGTCAGTAGTCACGCTTCTTTTTGACAAAGTTGAATTTTCCCGCGTTGAAACCAGGTCCCACATCCCGATGATCTCCTTATTTAGCTTTAAACTTATGCAAACAAGACACGGAACTGAATATAGTTCTCAAAACGAGGCACGAAACAATCCCACGATGCTATGGGTTGTTTAATTTCCTGTTTACATTATTTGACGTTGTTGCTATGGAGAATAGTTTGACAGCAGATAAATTAATGATATACTTTGTGAAAAAGAGAGTTTAATCGAGATGCTGCCGAAGAAATTGAAAATTGTACGGACGCGCCTGAGTGAGTGCAATGCACAAATACTAGTAACCCAATGTCATTGCATTGCATTTTTTCTCATGAATAGTAAGATATTTTATTTATGATTTAACACGTTCAGTTAATAAATAATGACATCGGCGGCAATAAAAAATTAATATTGTGAATTTTATTTTTATTCTAGATCCAGGAAATTAATGTCGGCAGGCCTATAAAACATGTAATATAAAAAGTATGGCCTAATCACATCCAACTCTACAACTATCTCCATTATAATTGTTGCGTACAAATTAAATGTCATAAAGTGAGCAAATTTCCATGAGGTTTCTAAAATCATTTACTTTCAAATTGTGCACTAGCACCTTGAATTGTGTGAACATCAAAAACATGTTAGACAGATAAACGAAGGCCACCATTAGAATGCAACAAAGATTCTACTTGGATCAATTCAAACTGAATTGTCACCCTACAGTGAACATTATCTCTCCTACATATTAGGTTAGAATCTCTGCCTCACCATTGTTTCAGTTTTCTTCTCACTGATTCCAGGAACCAATCTTCCCGAGTTTTCCACAGACTCCTTGTCAAACTGAAGGGTTCTGAAGAGACAACATAACTATCAATCAACACATAGTAGACTGTCAATGGTGATAGTGTCTTAGTAATACTGCTATAAGTGGTTGTTGGAAAGCAATTCTTAGCCTATTCTTCACAGGAACCGAAGACATGACATGTTACACTAGACTTGCAACAATCTTGGCAAACATGTCTTAAATTGTCAATGAACTATCTTTGTTGATGAAGCCTGAGTAAGTTGGTCAAAACACTCAGAAAAAAATACAATTTCTTGAGAGGTAATTACCATGTCACATTTCAAGAAACCACAACATCAATCCATTCACGCATTTTTTTATAAACCCTACTTTATACATTAAAGTATCTGAGAAACAATTATTTTTGCCAACTATCACAGAAACTTACCTCTGTTCCTGCTGCATGGAGTCTAGTTGCTCCAGTTTGGTGCGATGCTCCGACTCCACCTTGCCTACCATCTCCTTCACTACCGACATGTATGCACTGAACTGCAACCACAGACACTAGCAACTGTCAACATCACAAGGGTAAACATGGAGAAATAAAAGACTGTTGAGTATTAGACTGCATGAAGAAAACAATCCTTTCTCAATACTGGAAATGTTGATCTTATTTTGCAGTCTGTATTTCAATTCCATTGTGAATCTAACTAGTTTAACCAATATCAGTGTAACCAGATTTAAAAATAACAGTGAAACAATGTCAATAAGCTGTTATTAAAGTAAGTTCTTTGTCTAAATGTAGTTTTTATTTCAACACAAATTATCTTACCTGATGTAGATTGAGGTTGCTGTCGATGCAGAGAGGAAATATAAAAGGAAGCACTCGATTCGCAAGGACATCTTTCGTGAACCCAAGTTTTGGGTGTGACATGGTCACTTTCAAAATTCCTGCACAACACAGAAATGTTATTTTTAAAAGGCTCCATTTCCACATAGAAGAATATATCTTAAAACAAAATTATGAAAATAGGGGAACATAAACTACAAAATATAGCAAGATGACACGATGAATTAGAGAAATATAGACATGTAGCTTACACACACCCTTGGAGCAACAAACCAACACACCATTTAAAGACTAAGTGAAATCAACCTTTTTTATTCCCAATCTAAATGAAATACAGCTGTATAATCTAAAAATAGTGTCCTGATATTAAAGTAATTTTTTAACCCCCTCCGTCAATCTTTTGGTCGTGCTTTTCTGTACATTTTCTGCAGTTTGTTGCAACACCTAGCGGTCATGATGTTGCATGGTGCGCATCTAAGCGGGTTGGTGTTTCAGGCCGTACCTAAATTTACAATTGCTGAATTTAATATTTTTTTATATCACCATAAAGATAATAATTTTACTTACAATTAATGTGTCACTGGAATCTGGATGCAGGAATTTTTTTTACGTTTTGAGTTACTGCCATTTGAACATTGCGAATGCACAAACTTGCAAACGGCAATAACTCAAAAAGTTAACACAATTCCTGTGTACACCCAGCTACAAACTTGTAGATAAGATTGTTATCTTTAAAGTTATATCAAAAAATATAAAATTCTGCGATTGCAATTTCATATACAGTCTGAAACAACAGGCCACACTGCCATGCTAAAGGATAGGGCGCACTCAGCAGAACTGCCTATCGTGACGTCAGCAACATCTGACGGCTGTGACATGCAAATGACCACGTTTGAGTGGGCTTTGTGATGAGTTTGCAATGGACAGGCTCCATGTTTGGCACATTACTTGACAAGAGTATTAAGTTTATATATTCGAAGTTTCAAAAACATTCAACATTTCATTTCCCTTAGTCTTTAGCACCATTACTGAATTTTGATCTTAAACTTGTTCAAAGAATGTTTGTAAATAACTCTAATTAATTACCTCTGTGTATTCTTAAATGCATCACCAATTGGTAGACCAGAGGATGATTAAATGATCTGACTCCAAGTAGGCAGATGAACGTAGAAATGAACAAGTAGACCGCAGCACCCTAGGAAGAGATACTGTCAGACTGATCTTAAAGTTAATGTATTAACATAAACAATAATAGTTACGTTATTAGAAAGATAAAACAGATGAATTGCCATACCTAGTATGCTCATGAGGACTGATGGTTCCCGGGACTGTACTTTCTGCAAGATAGGCAGGATCTCATCCAGCACATACCACTTGTCCATAAACTCCAGCAACTTGCCCAGACAAAGTAGTGAGTTCACACGCACCTGTAAGAAGATGACTCTTACATTTACTGGCAAAGGAATAATAATATGTTGTCGGACTTAGAACATATACTTAAGGTTTCCAGCAAAGAAAAATGTAAAATCAGAGTGAACATTTTACCAAATGAATACCATCACATTTTATGTGGAAACCATTATATTATATTCATTATAACTTTTTATTTTGTGTATTATTTGTCGGTGAATACAATCAAGAGAGGATGACATGAACTGAGCATCTGGTTAATGGTAGGTAGCTAATTTGTGTGTGATATTATTTACCTGGGGGCAGCACAACATAACATTAGTTGCAAAGTAACATAATTGGAAGTTGATGAAAGTGAAGGAAAGTCATGAGCCATACATTCTCCAGTTTCCAGCATGCAATGTTTTTTTGTCAAACCGCAGGATGGGATAGCTTAGAATGAGCATTGAGACAGGTTAACTAAATAAAAGTGGTCACTGGCTACATTTGCCAGTCATGGTTAACTGAAAATAATTTTATTACCATAACAAAGTGGCCCACCTTACGTTTTATTGGCAGTCTCCACCATCCAGTAAGTGTCCACCGTGTACACGTGTTAAGAGTATACCAGTGTCATAACATTACACAATTTGGAGAATGAATATTGTTACTGATTTTCCACCACTTTCACACTCACAACATATTGAAACCGGCACCATGGGACAAGTGAGTAACAGTCATTTGCTGCAGTTAGACAAACCCGAAAGAAATGAGTAACTAACACTGAGTGAATTTGTGCCGAGGCACAATTTCTTAATGCGAGGGACCAGTGCATTCTTCATTGAAGTGTAGTCGATCAAATTCGCAAACGTCGGGATAATGTTCAAACAGAGCTCCTGTAACAGAAAATGTCTTGTGAGTTAACAGGCTGCTGGTGTAAGTAATTATCATATTTCTTGAGAAAATCTTCAAGAGTAGCACTCAGATCAGGATGTTAAAGCAAGGTTTGAACAGCAGTGAATGGATTACCAGTCATGTTCTTCTGCCCTGAGAATTTATAAAGTGTAAGAAATAAATTATGTCATATATTACCACAAACATTTTACATTTCGCTGGGTGGATATAACATTACTTTATAAATTACTAAGATAGCAAAACATTTGAACAAAAATGTATTGGTCTGGTTGATTACTGATTCTTTTCTTTTTAGACTTCCACCTCCTTTTAAAAGTTGGATATTCATCATCATCATAATGATCGTTATCTAGCCATCCAGAGAACAGGAATTATTCTGGACTAAATGCGAGCTTATAACCCCACCTGTATTTGCGGGGCGTCTCCCTCCAAGGCACGGTAGATCATTGGCAGAACATGGTCACAGATGTCGGACGGCGGCGTTTTGTTCAAGAGCAAGTTCATATTTTGCAAGAAAATCAATGTAACCTGAAAAATGTAGCAGTAATAACAATTAAATATTATTATATGGGTGTTATATGTGATTGTCATAGTGTGCTTTGGGAAAGTTGGATATGAATATTAGTTCTACTCTTTATGGGTGATGCAATAAAAAACATCAACACAGTTTGTAACCATTTATGAAATTTATAGATATATCTAACTACTTTGAATATTGTAGTGTGAGAATATAAGGGAGAAATATGACATCATAACTATTTTACTTATAATTACTTGTTCTTTTCACTTATAAGATGGATAAACGAGATTTCTACAAGTAACAAAATCTGTGCTACACAATTGCCGATTCCTCGCAATGAAAGCATCTGACATGTTAACATGGACAAAATGAACTTCAACAGAAACAAGTCCACCACACAACACACCAAGCGACTCCCCATGTGAAGAGGATCACCAACCTGGACAGGCTCCTGTATCTTGAAGAGAGGCTTCAACATGGGCAGGATATGTGCTGTGAACTCCTTTGCACTCGCCTGCTGGGCTATCAGGAGGATGTTGGGAAGCACAAATGGGATCATACTAGGGTTTATGCACTCCTTCTCCAGGCAGGGAAGCACTCTCTGTAGCCCTACCCTCTGTGGAATAAAGGTCAAAGGTCACATATGATTCTTAAACAATTACAATCTTCTTTAGAAAGCTAATTTTTATACAACAAAGTCAGCATAATATAAAAATGGGCCAAGTGGCCCTGAAGTCCTTTGGACTAATATGTCTATATGTGACCCCAGCTGACCAAATGAGTGATAAGTCGGAAAAATTGTAACATTGTTTTCTTACATCATTGTAAAGGTTTGGTAGGGTGCTTTACATGGTTTCAAAAAATATGACTGCTACAAAAATTTGCAAAGTTATGGAGCATTGAACATGGTAGGGATCAAAAAGTGAAAATAAAGAAAACAGCTGTTGAAGTTTTACATTATATATGCAAATGGATTGCATGGAAATATTACATGCACAACATTCAAATGTGGCACACAGTATGTAATATGTATGTTATGTTGCAATGATACACTGGAAGTACAAATGTGCTGCTACAAAGACTTATCAAGTTATGCCAGATTATGTCTTCATGTGTAAAACTAAGAGGACAGATTATTTGAGAGGAAAAGGTAGACTCACTGTTTGACACAGTTTAAAACCTACAGGCAACTGTCTAGTTTATCAGGGGTCTACTGGCTTAATGCTGTCTGTTGACACAAGCTACTGCCAGTGACCAATTACACATTAGTCACAGTTTCCATCAAACAATAGCAGGCAGAGAATCTTAGCTACACAGCTGGGTGTAATACACAACCAGAGCCACCACTGATTCATGGTCAAGTAGATTAGCTCAATGCACCAACTAAGACAATACACAACACTGTGAGTGACAGTGTCCAGAGTGAGGCTTAAGCAGTGTCCTCATTGCTGAATAGATCAATTAAACCTGCCAAGTGGGTGACATTCTGCACAAGTGTTCATTCAACTCCCACCCACCATCCCTGCTTTATGGGACTTTTGTATTTGTAGTTAGTTAGTGTAGTACCAACATGATCGGGATATGTATTTTTATGTGTGACTTATACATATTATGTGCATTAAACCACGTTTTTATTCTGGGCATTGTGCAATAAAATACATGCCGATCTTTCACCCACTACCCTGGTTTTCTTATTGTTTTCAGTGGTGTAGTCTTTGTTTATGTTATAGTGGGGTTGCTCTGGAACCAGCTGTCTATAGAGCTGGTTCCTTCTCACGGACACGATTAATTGATACAATTGATTTACACAGTACCATGTCTACACAAAGCATGGCAAGCGTAAACAGAACAGTAGAATGCATTTGATATCAATAAAGTGTAGGATATTTCACTCTATAGTTGTCCAGAATATTAATTTTCTATGTTTGTCACCTACAGGTGACAGAATATTAATTTTCTATGTTTGTCACCTGCAGGTTTCTACAGACAATACATCTTTAACCAACAGACACCACAGTCACACCATTTTATAATAATTAAATGAACATCAAAATAAACACAACTTGCAATTATAGAAAATCAATAGTTTTGAAAATATAAAGTGTTAGGCAACTGTTCAGTCTAACAGGGGTCAAGTGTGTCTACTCTGCCTGGGCGCTGTGACCAATTAAAGATTAGTCAAGGTCTCAATGGAACAGTAGCACTAGGCTGCAGAAATTAGTCACAGTGTTGACTTTGTGGCACATTAAACAAAATCTACTTTTGGGGTGTCTACTCTGTCTGGGCACTGTGACCAATTAAAGATTAGTCAAGGTCTCAATGGAACAGTAGCACTAGGCTGCAGAATTTAGTCACAGTGTTGACTTTGTGGCACATTAAACAAAATCTACTGTTGGGGGTGGTCTCAAGGGCCCTTCTCAAAACCACATCACTAGATAAAGTAAAACTTTTACACTTTGGGGGCCCCTTAGGTGCCCTTAGAATGATTAAATCAAATACAGATTTCTTGTATATAGTGGCAGCACCCTAAGATACATCTATGCAAAATTAGAAAAAGTTGCTTAACAGTATTTGAAAAAATAGGCCAAATGTTACATTTTTACCAGTTTTGGGGTACTTGGAGGCCCTAGGGAGCCCTTAAAATGATTCAATCATATACAGATTTCTCGTGCATAGTGGCAGTGCCCTAAGATATGTCTATGCAAAATTAGAGAAAAAGTTGCTGAATGGTTTCTGAGATACGGCAGCTAACGGCGGACGCAGAGTGATGGCAATAGTCCCTTGGACCTTCGGCCAAAGGACTAAAAATAGTGTGCACAAAAAGGGCTAACTCACCAGAAAAGCTTTTAATAATAATAATAATACAATTTATTTATATATAGAAAGAGGGTAGTGGACCCCAGCACCTGATAGGAGAAAGAGGGCAGTGGACCCCAGAACCCGAGAGGAGGTAGACTTAGAATGCTTCAAAGTTAGCCTACTAATATATAGATACTTTGATTTAGTTCTACAAAAGGTGCTGCTTACTGCCGTACATCCGCATAATACTCTTGGAAATAACTTGTTTTCTTGAAGTAAAATGCTTCAGAACATCCTTGTATTCTCACTCACTATTGGCATTTTCTGTAGGATTTTAGCAAGGCCTTTGAAGAACTGTGACTTCTGCAAGTTGTCCTGTTGAAAGAGTGAGTCGAGATACTGTAAGGTCATCGCTCCAACATCATCAAAGAAGGAAATCTGTGGAGAAAATACAAGCATACAGACAGTCAGAAGCAACCGCCATGAACTGAATGTCCGCAGAGTATTATAGTGAGTTACAATCAAAAATAAATAGATTGCATTAATTTATTACTGTATGTCAGAAATTAATGGCACCAATTCTATTTTGTTCATTTTTATTTAGATTTTTTGATGTTACCAAACATGTGGTTTTTTTTGGAAGAAACACTTTATAGAAATAAAAAGATCTATACACAAGTACTTTTTAAGAAATAACCATTCTTCTTTTTAATGGTGTCCCATGACTTATGCACTTTGCACCCAACACAGCCCACATGTCCTGTATACATTGAGCAACCTTGTGAGCTGACCTTGGTGAGTTGCTGGGAGTCGGGTCGCACTGTCGGCTCCCAGTTCAACATCAGCTTCACGTTCTCCCGAGCCTCATTAGGCAGCTGGGACAGTGTCGTCAACTTCATCTGCTTCAGCTGTGGGACACATGAACATGTCAACACACATGGATGACTTAGGAATTGTGAGAACAAATATAGTCATGTGATTGAGCATGACATTCCAAAGGCGTTATGGCACAGAGAAAATGACAGTCAGCCTCAAATCAACATAGGTTGTCACAATGAAGGTGTGATAGGGAATTTTGTCTTGGAACAATTTATTTTACGATTGACTGAATGGTACAAGATAGAGAGCTAAAATGGACTTTAAGTCAATTTAATTAACTTTCTCTGCAGTCAATTCAGCAGATGTAGCATTCTATCTGACTAGACTACGACGAAACGAACTGACAGTGACACGTACCATAACTACGTTTTTCCTGAAGATATTCAGCTGAGCCTGGCAGTCGTACAAGGCACGGCCATTGTGAAAGATGGCGTAGAAGAGAACACCCAATGAGAAGATGTCACTGTTTGTGTCACATGACATTGACAGCACGGTCTCGGGGGCGAGGTAATTGAGTGGGGGTTGTGCCATTGGTGGAATGTTGACAGACCACTCACGGAAAGGGAAATATGGCTGAAACAAATAGGAAAATTCATCGAAGTTTTATTACTGTGTACCATGGCTTACCACTAACTGTGTACCATACCTCACCACTAACTGTGTACCATGGCTTACCACTAACTGTATACCATAGCTCACCACTAACTGTGTACCATGGCTTACCACTAACTGTGTACCATGGCTTACCACTAACTGTGTACCATGGCTTACCACTAACTGTGTACCATGGCTTACCACTAACTGTGTACCATGGCTTACCACTAACTGTGTACCATACCTCACCACTAACTGTGTACCATGGCTTACCACTAACTGTATACCATAGCTCACCACTAACTGTGTACCATGGCTTACCACTAACTGTATACCATAGCTCACCACTAACTGTGTACCATGGCTTACCACTAACTGTGTACCATGGCTTACCACTAACTGTGTACCATGGCTTACCACTAACTGTGTACCATGGCTTACCACTAACTGTGCACTAACTGAGTTTACTATGCAATTCTGTTCATGTACAGAAATTTGTTTATCTTTCATGATTTACTTTAGCTCAGAAATGTGTATTTATTATTTACCCTGGCATGCCATCATAAATTACTATAACCTATACAGAGTAAAATAATTTTACTCTGTATAATTGTAATTGTACTTCATTACTCTCTGTTACTTGAAAAAAGTACTCAAGTAGAGTAACAAAGTAGTTTTACTTCGTTACATGACACCCCTGAGAGTAATACTGCATTTAGCAAAGGTACTTTGGTCAGTCACATGTATGTATCTTTATCGATGAATATAAAGTGATACTACTCTTTTGTGTTCTCTTTATTTAATATATCGAGACTGTAATAAGAGTAATATAGAACAATTTAATTAATTCACTCCACTGTATTTCTGTACAAGACATGTCACGACATGTCAGACACTCAGATACTAGCTTGCCATTCATTTCAAAGCACTATTAACTTTTCATTACCCAGACAGATAGAACTGAAGCTGGCTGCATGTTATTTGAAACGCCCCAAGAAATTGAAACACTGCTGGTACTCACAGCCTGGTCTTGTTCGTTTTTGTTATGAATGCAGAAGTCAAAGCCAGCTATCTTCCATGCTCCATTGCGGTTGATGATGACTGACTCTGGACAGAGGTTACTGTGGACGAGCTTCGCATCATTGTGTAGAAAGGACAAAGCCTCTACCACCTGTGCATGAAGACATCACAGAAATGACACATGATAAGTAGTAGCTATTCCATAGCTTCAGATATTATAAAACTGGGAATCACTGTTTTGTGTCCCAAATTTACCAACCAAACTACAACAGATAATATATTTCTGTGACTGCCAAAATAGCATAGCTGATCACTTCACAGTTATTTTTATAGTTATTACATGAAATGTTAAACTAGTTTAGCATCCTCTCAATATGCTAGCTAGTAGCTACCTGGCAAATGTGTTAATTTTCCTCACAGATTACACAGACATGTTTGCCAGATGTCGGCACTGTCCAATGAGTAGAAGTTACCTGCAACAAGCCGTATTTTATTTCAACGTCGTACAGCTTGTGTGTCTCCAACTGAGGTGGCACTGGGTTAGGCAGGTTGTGCTGATGCCCAAGGATGTTAGCGAGACTCGCAAGCACTGGCTCCGTTGCAAACGCAAGACTCTCCCTATAGAGAAATAGTAATAAAGAATGTAAAGACATCATTCATTCATTTAAGATTGACTCACTGACAAGCACATTTTGTGCAATAGCTTCCAGAAAGATGTCTTTGAAGTGTCAAGAAATCAAATGTATAATGTATGCAAAACATTACTTAGTCCTATGTTGGCATTTTATAGTTGCAGAAAGGCATTCAGCTGTTGGAAAATTACATTTGAATTTTTATAACCATATCTTACCTGTGTGTATCATCATTATCATGTGAACATAAAATTCACAAATGTTATCAATTATTGAATGAGTTAGACCAGTGGTTCCCAATCTTTTTCTCCCCGTGTACCCCCTGAAGGCTGAGCTGATCGTCAGGGTACCCGAAATATATTATTACATATAAAACAGCATTAATAATTCAATGAAAACACATCACTTTTATCACAAGATAAACAAAACTCTTCCCAGAATATTGAGGCTGGTTATGCAATTACCTCAATACGAGTAATGCGTTTGCCTTGTCAAAAACTGAACCTCAATTCAGGAAACAGTTTTGGACAGACATACACACAGTTGTACACATGCTCTTCATACAGAAAAAAGAACCAAGAATCTTTGTTCACGAATATACATGGAGGGAAATATGACGGGTGCATCATCCACAGTCTGATAAGATGCGCACTCATCTTAAACCTGAATTATGCCAAGGGGAGACTCTCAAACGCGGCACAAACAGAAGAGTCGTTCACAAACTCAAAAAAACATTTTCCTGCGCACTATTTGGTAGAGACTGCACCTCCATCTTGAGCGAATTTTGGGTCAGGCACACTGACTGAGATCCGGAAAAAACTGTGGATTACTTTCCACATTGAAGACACGTGTGCCAGCAAAAGTCCACTCATGTTTCCTTTAACAGGTTCTTCTTTATTAATGCTCGTACTTTGTTTGGATTGAGGCAGGAGAAGATGTTATACAAACAGGTAAACTTAAGAAGCCTGCCTTTATCCAACAGTTTCTGGACAACATTTTGAGACTGGTCTTTTCTAATATGGTCAAAGAATTCAGCGATCTTCTTTTTAGTGACTCCGTTCTAGATATTGCGTTCTATTTGACAGCCAATGGATCCCAGTGTGGAAGAACAGCGCATAAACAGCGAAAGAGTCGCATATTGAGGGTGCTGGACTTTTATCATCTTGACAACATCATCAAGAATTGCACTTAGCTCTGGCTGAGGTGTCTTATTATACGCGAGGCCATATTGATGGAACTTGCAATGATTTGGATTAAGATTCACCTCGTCCATTTGTCCGCCATCAGTTGTACACGCGCACACATTGTCCCATGGCTGTCTATTCGTGTCAACATTTTTCGAGACCTCAGTTGGAAATACAATTACTCCTACGAGAACAGCAATTTACAAACTTGAGTGATGAGATTTTCTAATAGTGCTTTATATCCGTAAGAAAAGGATAAACGTTCTGTGAGTTTGACAATACAGCCTGTAGAGCATATTACAGAAGCCAATTATAACCCTAGTGTACATCAGAAAGTAGCAAGATCTTTATTTTCGGCCAACCCGTCCCGTACCCCCTGGAAAACCTCATGCATACCCCTGGGGATACGCGTACCCAAGTTTGGGAACCGCCGAGTTAGACATTAAATGCAAAGCTTTTCCATAAACTTCCTTTTGGTTTAACTGGTAATCTATAAAAACTGAGTTATTAAATTACTTAGCAAACAAATATAAAATACAAAAGTTCAATACAAAAAATGAAAGTAGACCAAACCTCAGAGAAATTTTACAGTTACGGAAGTGTAACTTTTTGTAAATGGTAAATCTTGTCAAGGCTGGTATGTTTCATTGTTCATTTCACAATATCATGGACTTTATCAAGTTCATGGCTAGCTACTGATGTTAGGACAAGGTGAATAAGTAGGAATCACCTTGACTCTTCAAGTGGGTGAAGTACAGACAGGATCTTGGGGTGGCGCAAACGCGTCAACTGTGACACACCTTTCTTCAGCACATCCAAGATTAACTCACGGTCATGGCGACTAAACCCATCCAGCTGTTTCTTGTCAAATATAAACACTGAAACCTCCTGCAACAAAAGTAATAGTCATTGTCAGAAAATAAGAGCAGTCATCTTTGCTGTTAACTTTGTCAACCAATAACGTTTTCCATCCAATTAAAAAGGTTATTCTTAAAAGCGTAGTATCCATTACCCAGTCCTTATGACTGCTCAAAGTGCTTTACACTTCAGCCCCTGGCAGACCTGTTCAATTGAATACCATCTTGACTTCTCTGTAAAGCACTAGTTAGCAACTGCTGAAATAATGTCACAAGCTGAGTGACATTTTTTATTTATTTAATATGAAACTGAACTATGTTAACGGACTTACTGTGTGCATTTGTCTAGTTCTGTATCAGAAATAACAGAATGAAGTCATATTTTGTATCATTAGCTATGTACATAATTGTTATTCCAGCAAGATAATATTTTAACAATTCCACCATTGTTGCAACATTTAATGAGTGGGGCCATTATATAATTTTACAAAGTTGGAGAACAAATATTAAAAAACTATCAAAAGTTTGAATGAATAATCTTACGTAACTTCAAAATACCTTTGATCTTGAAGACATCAAATGTTACCTGTTTTGTTGTCTTCTTAACACCATTGTGGATCTTCCACAATAGACTGGGGCCGCCACTGGCACAGTGAACACCTATCTCAAACTCTCGTGTGATCGGGTTGCCAGGTAATGCACCAGTTACAGTACTCTTGAGGCGATTTAACATCTCCATGGTGACCACACCTCTGGCTACAACACCTTCTACACGGGTCTACTCTCAGTTTGTCGTCATCTTCCTGAAATCACGAGCAGCACAATAAGCTTACAATACTTCTTGTAGTGTTATAGCTGTTACTTATTAATATGCAAACAATGTTGAAGAAGACTTAGAAGTAGAACAGAAGAGTGTGACTAGGTCTTCTACCAGGTAGTGTACTGCCCCTAAGTCTAAACCACCAGTCTAGGCCAAGGTTAGGCCTAGGCTAAGCCAGGCCCGTGTTGTACGCTAATTAAGCCATTAACTTTAAGCCATGACCCTATGCCATGGCTGCTTAGGCTAATGCTTAGCCTTAACTTAGCTACCTCAAGCCTAATGCTCAAGCCCAGAGCCAGGCCAAATAATATATGTTCGGCCTGAAACCGAGCATGACTGCGACCACTTGGATACGGTTACAAAGACTGCTAGGCATTTGTGTATAATCATGGCCCACCTTGATTTCACTGGATATTTTGTAGACCAAATGGCAAATAGCATCCCAGTTTGTGCAGTCTGTGCCGCTGAGCCTGAGGCCATTCTTTATCATTCTTGAAATAAGGAATTCCGAAATAAGTGAAAATGCATGTTGATGAAAACCATGCTCTCTTTAGGCCTCAAATGTGCGCTAAGTTACAATATTTTACGTAAATTAGTCTGTGATTATGTGGAATGATGAGTGTGACATGTCACCATCCATTGGCATTGATTTGATTGTCAAAATAAAGACAACACGAACATCGAAGATGTTCTGCGTTCCTTCTGACAAATCGGTATGTACTGGCATCATTACAACGTAACTGTGCAATTTTCCTTATCGCAAATTGTTCTTTTCATAAATGACATGATACCTGGCTTATGGATCGCACGTTTTCCTAACAATAAACAATACATATATACAACAACACAAGCGATAAAAGAGTTTATCCGGCGTTGACACATCCGTCACTTCCGTCTTCGTCGTTTAGTTAATGTGGATTCGCTAGATGGCTCCACACCTTTGGTTGGAGTCAGACTCACAACGTGGCGCCACTGTAGTAGCCACGACGCTCTCGTATGCGTGCGGAATGTGGCGTAACAAGTTCGCTAATTTGCACAACTGAAACCTAACACTGCCATTTTAATTTAGTAATACTACACAATCCATTCACTAGTCCCCATCAAAAAATCAAAACGACCTAGGTCTTCCAGACTTGGCGCCCGGTGGCGAGTAAACCTCCTGTTCCCAGGTCACGACGCCACTGACTCAACATAATCATAGTGTCCACAAGAGACATTCCTGAGATGCCAAAATAGTTACTTGATTCTCATAGTTGATGACCTTGCATGTGAAATATAAAAAGGCAACCCTCTTGGACTTCTAGCTAGCAGACTAGTCTAGATGATCTATACAGCCTATTACAGGCAGAGAGAAAAGGAATGAATATCTCCTCAGACCCCGAACATCCCCTGTTTCCATGTTATAAACTACTTCCTTCTGGTCGCCGCTTTCAACTCCCTCACTGTAAATTGAATCGCACTCGAAACTAATTTGTTCCCTCGTCAATTAGACTAACGAATGAGTAACTGACCTTCGTTCCTTCAATTTCTGCGAATCTTCCCTGCCAGTCTGACACTAAGTGAACCGTAGATGATCTGTGATTTGTGAGATGATTTAACTTTTATAACTTATTTAACATATTTAACTAATTTTAACTTATTTATTTATTTAACCGATATAACTTTTATTACTATTTTTATATTGCATGTACATTTGTTTTATTTGTTTTAATATGCTGCTACACTACAAATGAATTTCCCTCCCAAGGAACAATAAAGTATTGTGATTGTGTGATTGTGATTCTTGAAAGCGTTTGCATAGGCGTCGGAGCAGAAAGGGCCCGGTGTTGGAAGGCTCGATCAGCCCCTTCCCCCAATAATTTAAATGTGGAGCTGGGATACCAATATTTAAGGAAGGTGGTGGATCTTGGGGTGCAATTTGATATTTTTGGTCAAACTCAATGGGGCGGGTACAAATTGGTGTTTATGGAGAACCCCAACGTGGATTTTAGCAAGCCTCGAGACGGGTGTAAATTAATGTTTTGGAGAGCCTCAGCACCCCAAAAAAACACGTTCTGACAGCTGTGTTTAGAAAGTGTACCATATAGTAGTATCTTCTTTAAACCATAGCCACGTGAAACAAAGGCAAAAGCAAATTTAAGACACGTATTGATAATTTTCACATAAATAGAACCCAGCAAAATGGTGGTTGTTGAAATACATGACTCATCCATAGACGCAATAACATCATTACATCCACATGGCATTGTAGATAGTACCTAGGCATGAGCGGATCCATGGGCTGTCCATCAGGTCCCCGGTACCGAATCTGGGAGCCTTGGAATTTGGGCGCGCTATGCCCCCTAGAACTTTTTAATGTGTTCCTATATGTTGCCCCCCCCCCCCCTAGACGTTCTGAAATTATGAACGTCACCGCGAAAATGCGACGGCGGAGTGATGCTGAAGCTACGGCGAAAATGTAGTTCTTCAACAGCACCTCCACCACCGTCTTCCCATGTCAAGATCAGTCAGCGGGGTCGTGTTGAAGCTTCCATCCAATCGGAATTTGGTTCGGGCGCCAGTGTTTCTTGCGAGACTCTAAGGGGTGCAATATTTGAGGTTTTGCCGCCTTCCCTCGACTATCCTCTCTTGATTGGCCCCTGCCCCCTTTATTTTGTTTTTACCAAGTCAGAATTAGGTGTCGGAACACCAGGTATTTTATTATTCCTGGTGGATATTTCTAACATACGTACAAAATACATTATCTCCAGTATTACCATATCCTTGCAGTTGTTCAGAATACTCCCTCCCTAATAATGCCTTATCTTGCCAGAGCTTCTAGATTTCCACTGGTCAGTAGCCGCTGTCGGTCTTGCATATATCAGTATGCTAGACAATTGTCTTGAGTTGCCAGACCGTCTCGTAGTAAAGACAGGACTTCAAATATATGTTAAAAGAAGAGCGTTGTCTTGAGAAGCCACCGTCCGACGCCAAAGATAATTGTTGACACTAATGAGAAGCACCACGGTGTGGTTATGGAGGTGTACTTTGCTATACACAACAATAACGCTATGTATAGGCCTCGAAGATGAAACAGATTGGAATAATTGCCATCTTCTGGGAACCGAAATATATCTATATATGAGAAGATCATGTCCGTAATTCTAAATGTGTTTGTTATTACATCAGCTCCGAAGGAACATGTGACATACCAACCAAACAAGTTGAAAGATGTTTTTATAATAAGTTTTTTTATAAAAAGCAGAACATTCTTGGAATGTATCGTTGTACGTAAAACGTTATAGAGGCCTATGTAAGTCCCTGAAATCTTGAGTCTTCAGCTTTGCTTGGACTTCCGAAAGATGCACAACCATGCGTATGTATAATGGTGATGTAAATGTAACAGAGAAGACGAATTATAAGATTGCTTTGCTGCAGATCGTTTACATGATAAGGGATCATAAATTGTGATGTGCTGAACGCTTGCGCATGGTACCGTGTGCATCTATTTGATGACAGTCAAATGTATTTCATAAACTTTCATAAGACATGAATATTAAAGTCACGAGCTAATCGCTGTAGCGCACATGACATTGGCGTCGAAACGTGGTGGATATTGGGGGGAGGGGCAGAGGCTCTCACAAAAAACCTCCAATTGCACCCCCCCTTCAGTGTCACCAAAATTCCCCACCTTTTATGCACTCCATAAACCTCAAATTGTACCCCCATCGAGGCTCGCCAAAACCACCTTGAGGCTTTCCAAAAAAACTCAAATTGCACCCTCGTGGCTCTCCAAAAACCTACATTTTCACCCCCTTGACTCTCACCAAAAAACTCACATTGAGACTCTAAATAATTGGGGCTAATTATATATCCAGGGGGCTAATGCTATCTATTGGGAGCTCAGCCCAAAGCCCCCCTCGGTTTCGACGTCTATGCATGAAGTGTTCGCACAGGTAAGTACCATAGTGGAGTAAATATCACACGATCACACAAGCTCATACTAGAATTAGCTGTCAAGACAATCGATGTTTGTATCAAATATCAACACAATTATGATTTTTTTTATTTTGCACATTCAACTTGAGTGGGAATAATGACTTACAACGATATGCCCAGTTTGATTGACGAGAACGATTTTTGCACAGGCATATGCGCATGCGTCACATATTTTGCTAGCGCAGCCCAAGACGAAAATTCTAAACAAGCATAACAAGGGTAATGTTTTTTGTTTAAACTGTTGTGAACTACTACATCTGTATACTTCTAACAACATTGTAAACGAGGATGAGGCATGCATGCAATGGGCATTCCGTCGAAACACTGGTTATATCACTAGTAGTTTTTAGAGCCGTGATCATGCCGACAACACTTCAGTTACTTTACAAATACAGTAACAGTACACTGACACTGTCCAGCCGATAACGTTACTCATTCACTGTTTGCAGTGGATACCCTTAGGTTTTGCAGTTTAGTCTTTAGTGTTAGACAGTTAGTGAGTGTTGCTGTTAGTACTATTCATAGGCACTTTTTAATATGTTATAAATATACATTCGTTAACACTTGTGTAGGATTCAGGCCCACCTCGATTTCGTTGTTATAATTATATATGTGCATAAAATACATTAAAAGTGATACTTCAGTGCGTTAATTCCATTATTGTACATCATCCCAGACATATTTATGTTACAAAGTATTTTGAGGCCTAAAAGACGGTCTGGTTTGCACTGTTTATTGCTCCTTTCAAGTGCATGACGCAGTAATGCACAGCCGCAGTGGCATGGACAGGGCGCCGCCACAGACAGGCCCAAACCGGAGCGCCATTTGGGATTCAAAATGCTATAAAGATGCAATTTTTATAGCATAAATATAATATAACTATAGTTACAACAGCGAAATCGAGATGGACCCAGATTCTACACAAGTGCCCTATTTGTTTATTTATTGGAAACAGTTAGTCTTCCACGTTTATGTCCGCAAAGTATTATTAAGTGTACATGCATGCACGTCAAGTTCTGCTTGAGAAAAACAGTCAAATTCAGTATGTTATGTATAGGCATCAAGTAGCTCAACAAATGATTCTCCATCATGATGGAGAAATATATGCATAAAATTATGCAACAGCGTCACATTTATTTGAAATAATTAGTCTGTTTATTTATATGCCCTGAAAGTACTACTCAAGAAATAACAAATTTGTACAAATGAAATACTTAGCATGTTATAGTCAGTCCTAGGTGGGTTTGAGCAAGAATTTTTTTTACATACATTTATTCTCCATGTCACAAAAGTTCTACTGCTGTTGATTGAATGATGAGTCTACAGTGTTATATTTCTGCATTACAGGTGTTTGTGTGAACATTTGTGGTGCAATGAATTAGCAGAGAAACCCAGTCAGTTGTAACAATGGTGAGTTGTGATTGTAGTTGTTGTACGTACTGGTACTTACTCATTCATTTGCCATATCAGGGTCAAGTCACGAATATACACTAATAGCACTTGGTATGCAAGGCAACCAAGAAGTTGCTTAGTTAAATAAGTTTAGCCCTTATGAACAGTAACATGCTTAAATTATTAATCTTCTAGAGAAATGTGTGTTATGTTAATGTAAAACATAAATATAATGTATGAATGTGGGATTTCTTCTTTCTAAGATCTACTTTCTAGAGTTTCCAAAGTGATTTGATGAATTGTAGATATTACTCCCAACTTCTTGGTTATTTTGTTTAAAAAAGTGTTTTATTTAAATAAAGAAATTATGATATCTATACACTGTACATGTCTGACAATACTCATATTTATGAAATGTTGATTACTAGTAATTACAATCATGGTTATATTAACAACTTAGCCATCATCTGCACATTGTTTACATCTTCCTGGTTCCATTATATTTGGACCAGTGCTACATAAGTATATACAAAAACATTGTAATCATGATTATGATTACCTTGCCAATTAAGTACAATTACAATGTAATTAGGTACACCGCTGTACAAATATGATTACTTCAAAATTGTCAATTACTGAGTACAATTACTCCCGTCTAGGTGTGAGAACATGTTTCTCGCAGTGGTAGTATCTGACTGTGAATGTGATGTATGTCTGTTTACCAGGCGCCGAAGCCCTCGTCATCAGCCGAGTCTGTCAAGGTGGTGGTGAGATGTCGACCACTCAACCAGAAGGAGATCTCAGATGGACGACAGAGGTAAGTTGTTTGGTGACAACGAAGTTACAGCAGCTACATATTTCTGTGTTTATAATTGTAGCTAGAAAAAGCTTAGTGCATAGCCAACCACAATGGTGAACAAGTGTATTGTTGCATGTGGTTGTTTTGAGTTTCTTGTATAAATACCAATCCAGGGCACACCTGTAAGACTGCGGCTAGCAACCTTCCACATGTTTTAACTGTGTAAAGTATTTTAAAAAGTTACAGCAGTACAGGTTGCGAAAGACCTACTTTGGCTTTGCTTAGGAAACTACTGTTAAAACTAAAACAGGGCAGGCTTAGTCAGACTACGACTGCTCGCTCCATGCTGTTTTAAATTGTTTTCTTAATTGGTTTACACTAAATTTTCAAATATTTGTCATGATGAATTACAAATTATATTAACCAAATAGAAAGCGTATGAAAATAATGTTTAACGTTCTGGTATTGAGTCCTATTCTGACTCGTACCATTTTGTTTAACGTTTCGCAAATATAAGTTTTTGGGCCGAAGGTCCAACGGACTTATGCCATTACTCTGCGTCCGCCATTTGTCGTTAGGTGCCATATCTTAGAAACACTTCAGCAACTTTTTCTCTAATTTTGCATAGACATCTTGGGGTACTGCCACTATGCATGATAAATCTGCATTTGATTGAATCTTTCTACCCCCCCCATGGCCCCCAAACTGGTAAATTTTCACATTTTGCCTATTTTTTCAAAAACACTGGATTCTTGCTTAAAGTTAAAAGCTGATGTATTGTAGTAAACGGGCAGTTGCCGAAATAAAGTAGCCGTGTGAACTAGTACCACTGTGTTGAGTATTGCCTTCATTGTTATTGTATGATACAGCGTTATTGCGTAGCAAGTAACTATGTAACACTAATAGCAATGAATATTTTGTTATACCATGTTGAATTTTGTTTTCATGTGAATAATGACTCTTGACTTTAAAATGGACTTTTCTCCATAACAAATTTTTGACGGGTACCCTGTTTAAATTCTTGTAACTTTGGTTATAGTGTGAATATTTCTGTAACCTTTTCTCTGATTTTGCATAGACATTTCATGTGGTAGTGCCACTATACACAAGACATTTTTATTTGACTGAATCATTCTAACCCCCAGGGCCACCAAACTCCAAAGGACTTCAGGGCCTCTTGGCCCATTTTTATGAAAAACTATCAATTGGCAAATAATTACAATAATAGCAACTATATACGATGCAGTTGTCATTCAGATTTCTGAGAATGACATTGAATCGTTTGTATATTGCACTTGTTGTTGTGTGTTTTCACTGTGTGTTTGTGTGGCAGTGCTGTCAACATGAACACAAGTAAAGGCACCATCGAGGTGAAGAACCCCAAAGGCCCTACCACAGACCCACCCAGGGTGTTCACATTCGACTCAGTCTACAACTGGGAGTGAGTACTTCTTCTTTCTCCTAACAGCTTCCTGCTCCTCAGTGGATTGTCAGGGAAGAATCTGACTAGTTCTAATTTTTTTTTGGCAAATCTGAAGCCAGGAGATGTTAAGCATTCAGTTGGCACAAAAACTGTTTAAAAAACACAATTTGATTTTTTTACCCCTCGTGTCACACAAGTGGCCAGTTTTCATGAGCGTGAGCCTTATCTGTTCGCTGCTGTGATTCAGTCTCCAAAACGGGTTGTTACAAGCATGTTTTTCATGATATTGGAAAGTAGTTGCAGTTTTTTATAAGGTTGTATTTATGTGTCCATAGTTGTGGGTCAGGTTAAATATGACTATTATTTGCAGTGCTCATGGAACTGTGCTTTAAAATCTAAAAATGCCACCTTTTTATCAGGTGTTCATTACACAGAGATTCCAAGATTAACAGTCTGACCATTTATACAATAACATTTAAATTGACATATATAAATATGTTTGCATTAAGAATAATTATGTTTATTGTCATAAAGAAAAACAATATAAACTGTCAATGTGTGCTATGAGGTCCCAGCTGCTATGACTCTGTGAAGTGGCTTTCCATTTTACTACATTGTTGCTACAATTGAGTCTCATTGTAGACATGTCAAACACTGCTGATTGACTGGCATGCTGTATGTATTGTTCTACTTGCCAGTTCCAAACAGAGAGACCTCTATGATGAGACATTCCGTGACTTGGTCCAAGCTGTATTGGATGGCTTCAATGGCACAATATTCGCCTACGGCCAGACAGGGACGGGCAAGACATTCACCATGCAAGGTGTGCTATTGTTTGCTTCAAGAGATGCAGTTTCTCAAAGCATTCTAAAGTTTCAACACATTCATTTAATTTATAGGGAATCATTTCAAAGTGTTGTCACATTTACAGGATTTATCACTCAAAGATGTGTTAAACTTAAAGCCATAGTTGCAGACAGTTGATGCCAAAAAAATCAAGGAATGTTTTATTGTATGCCAGATACATTGAGTTACATTGAGTAATTATTTTATACAATTTGAATTGTTTGTACTCTCACAAGGTGAACTATCACCTACCTCTCTATTTTTGATAAAAATTGGTCTTACTGTTTATGCCTAAATGTTTTGGCATTGTCAGGTATAAGAGAGCATGCAAAGGTGATTGAAATAGTTAATTACATCACACAAAAATGTAATTAAAACAACTAGGTGTTTTGAAAAGTAGCAATGTAACTCGTGCTGTTGGAACTGTTTCAGGAATCAAGAATGACCCGGAGCTTCGAGGAGTCACCCCCAACTCATTTGAACACATATTCCAGCAAATTGCCCGCACTGAGAACCAACAGTATCTTGTCCGGGCGTCCTACTTGGAGATCTACATGGTAGGACTGTGTAGTCTCACCAACTTGGCATGTAACATGCAGTGTTTTTATAAGAATGTCATTTACCAAGCTTATTGCATTGCACAGCATATGTAGTTGTAGAACAGATTGTTGACATAATGATTTTGTTCCATTTTCACTTTTTTACGACAAACCCAAAATGGTTGCTAACTTTATGAAATTTTAATATAATTAAACACATTTGTCTTATGAATATCAATATATATTACATTTGTTATCTAGAAATAATTTTCTGACTTAGGATCATGTGTCAACATAGTATTCCTCAATATGGTTTACTGGGAGCTGACTTTGAACGGGGTTATATTTGTTCTAATGGTGTCCTTTTGCAGGAGGAGATTCGAGACTTGCTTGCTAAAGACCAGACAAAGCGACTCGAGTTGAAAGAACGCACAGACACAGGTGTCTACGTCAAGGTGAATGACACTTCTTATATCTTTACGCACCAGGGTTGTTGCAGGCACTGTTGCATGCCTCCTCCTCTATCATGAACAAGCACTTGTTTCAAAGTTTACAATCATCCCCTTTGAAGAAGGTTCTTTTCAGAATATCCTGTTAGCATTCCTCTTTATAGATGGACTCTGTTGCTTTCTGTTGTTTTTCTGGTGTTAGTCTTGACCCATGACCTGTGTATGTCTCTTGTTTCTAATGATTGTAGAGACATACTCCTGTTGACGGTCTCTTATTTATGACACTAGTTGGGTAGAAACTAAAGTGCACATTCATTTTCTCAAAGAAAAAAGATGTTTCTTTATAGTAATTGTTAACATAAAGTTTTCATTAATCTTCAATTTTTAAAGTAGAGTATCACTTTGATTGTGTTACAGGACCTGTCATCGTTTGTGACCAAGAGTGTGAAGGAGATAGAGCATGTGATGAATGTTGGAAACCAGAACCGCTCTGTTGGGTAGGTGGAGCAGGGCTGGTAGGATGGCAAGGGGTAGGTTTGGTGGGTGGGTTAGTAGTGGAGCAGAAGCATGACCTACCAGGTAGATGCGTCTCTGTAGCCAATACTACAATTTTGTAATACAAAGTCTGACAGTTTGTCCAGTTTTAGTAACCAGAGTGTATCCCATTTCAAAATGTCTTTGAATGTATACCTAAAACTGTTTCTTTGATGGTTGTGTGGTAAAGAAAATGTTCAGAGCTGTGTATTTATTATTCAACACATTATATAACCTAAATAGAAACAGTTGGAAAATTACCTTTAAAAAACTCGGGAAGAAGAAATAAGCTTGTAATAATACTAATATAGCTGCTGTGTTTTTTAATTTGCATATTTCCTGCTACAGATCCACTAACATGAACGAGCAGAGTTCTCGTTCCCACGCCATTTTCATCATCACCGTCGAGTGCAGTCAGACAAGTGAAGTGGTGGTAAGTCAATTGCTCAAATAGTCGGCAGTAATCACCCAAATGTCTCGGAATGTATAATAGATAATTTGATGCTCTTACAAAATTCAGGCTTATTTTCCCAGGAATCTGAGTTTGACACTCCTTGTTTCACCATCCAGACTCTTTTTATAGTCTGTTTGATTCACTACCTTAGAAGATGACAAGTCCATTGTTAAGGGTAGCCACTACCCAAAAACGGCCACTACCCAAAAACGGCCATATAATCAATATGCTATATTTCTATTAATACTGAACATATCTTAAAAAAATTTGCTAATTTGCTTGTGTATTATCATGGCAATGAATGTTTCTAGTGAGACTGATTTTCACATCCTTGAAAATTATTCTGAGCTAACAACTGTGTGTGATCATGCCATTGTCAAGAATCATCAACTAGAATACTCCTTTGTGCAATAAGGTGGTTTTGGGCAAGGATATCTGACTTCACTGACTGTTGTTCAGGTATTAGCATTTTTCAAGACGCTTTGAAAAATGCTCAAACCTAAAGTCCCATCTCACAAAAGTCATTGCAGTCAGATTTCCTTGCCCAAAACCACCTTATTGCACAAAGAAGTATTCTAGCTGATGGTTCTTGACAACTGCATGATCACACATACAGTTGTTAGCTCAGAATAATTTTCAAGGATGCATGCCCCACTGTCACACTAGAAGCGTTCATTGCCATGATAATACACATGCAACTGAGCCCATATTCCACATATCAAATACTATTCATTTAACTAATCAGTACTCCAAATTTTGGTAAGATATGTTCAGTATTAACAGAGATATGGCCTATGGCCATTTTCGGGTAGTGGCTATCCTTAAACTGGTCAGTTTTAATGTTCCGTCGGCATGAATCATCTCTACTCTCCAGACTGTACTGGGAATTAAATTGCTTTGCAGTCATACTCTGTTTTTGGGGTAAAAAGTAGGGACTCCCAGGTTAGTGTGTGAACTCTCAATTGTGATCACGCACTTCCCATGGAAATCTATACTTGAAAATGTTGTTATAATAATATGCCCCAGTGATGCACGAAATGTGATAACTTAGGTCTTTCAGCGTTAATGCGTCTGTAGATTGTATGTGATTTTCGTTTTAAAAACAACTCTAACCATGTATCAATGTTTGTAAGCACATGTACAGTGGTGAAGATGTGTTACACATCAATAACAGCAGCGTGTAAAGTCCTATAAAATATGTGTTGGACTTTGTAAAATGTGTAATAAGCTTACTAACTGGTGTACCTGCACACCCTTTGGAAGAACTCCTCAGTAAGTATCAACACACTCTACCACTGAGCAACATCTGTTCATGTAGCACTCTCATGTGAAGCCTACACCCTTGCATTCACTGCTTTGCTTCACAGCTAATGATAGCAACTTTTCAATATTGAATTTAAGTGTGTGGCTTTCAAGTGTGCTTAAATGTGTATAGGGATATGTTGACCTTAATTTATGTAATGGATCACTGTTTTGCTTCCCTGTGTAGGTTTCTATAAATTACTGTTGAAATAACTGAGAAATGCTGTTAACTATTAGCCTCCTAGTCTTTGGAAGGGCACCTAATATAATAGACACAGCAACACTTGTGTGTCAGACAGTATCTGGCAGCTTTGATTCTGGCTTATAAACACAAAACTAGACACTCTGCACTGTTTGACCAGTGCTTGCACAAGACACACAGCTCTAACCCTATCACCAGATCTGATAGAAAATAAAAGACAACCAAGATTAGTGGGGAAACAATAGTGTTTATACATCTGTTGATGCCACCGTCAGTGTACAATGTTGTATCCTATGTAACATCTCAAGAGTGTGTCGCATTCTAAACTTCAGCTTGCTGTGTGCTTGGGCACTGTATTCGGTTAAGATTTTAGACACCTGCAAACATAAATGCGTACAGTTTTACAGCACGTTTTACAATATATTTGTACATGGAATAAACATTATCTGTTAATATAAATAAAAGTAATACTAGTTGTTACCACTGAAATGGCTTTCTGTATGTTTCATTCTAGGTGTTAACAAAGAAATGTAAACAAATATTGCTTTGCCATTGGAAGGCAGCCATAGACTTTCTACGTATTGCTGTACAATGCATTGTCGGAAAACAAACACTCTTCATTAATTATTGTGACAATTGTAATTGGTTCATATTGGCAGGTCGTTTGTTGCAAGTATTCTAATTCTTTTCTTTAATCTGCTTTTAATCATATTTTAAACATCTGACAATGGTTATAATCTGCAGTGTATTGCTCAACTATGCACTATGATGCAGTCTAGTGGATAGTCTGGGGCGTATTATGGATCAATTAGAACACTGAGACAGATAAATTGCACATTATTTGATTGAGAGATACCTCGTTCCTCTCAGTGCTCATAAATACTATTGAGTAATAATTGAAGTTTTTATTGTCTATCAGAATTTCTGATAGAAAATAAAAGATAACCAAGATTAGTGGAAAATTGTGTTTATACATCTGTTGATGCTACCACCAATGTCTCAAGAGATGTTGGGATACAGTAACTGTTACAGTGTTGCCGTCGGCCGTCGCAGGTGTTGGTTTTCGGGTGTGTTTGTGTGTTCCGGTTTCGTGTTTTCGTTTTTTACACTTGTGAGTTCCGGAAAAGATGGCGACCGTTGTATTTACACAAATTTAATAAACACTTATAATTTATTAATTGTGTTTGATTACCGTAGATTCCGTAACATCTTATTAAATTTGTACTTTGTACATTCGCCGCTTGAAGGTCTGTTACGCTGGCCTGTCATTGTGAGTGGAAATTCACCGCTAGCCTTCGTTTTCCACTCTCAAGCTTATCGACGCCGAGCGTTCAGCGATTTCCGATGTATGGTGCGCCGTTACCGCCATAATTACCGACACCGAAATTCACCGCAATTATGTCGAATCACGGTGAAATAGAGACTGTTCCTAAGACTTTGAATAAAGCTAAGAGCGACCGTGCCAGTACCAAACGCAAAATTACGAATTTCATCAAGGAAGGTGATTCGTTATTGAAAGCTGATGAGGGACTTCCAAGTACTGAATTTCGACATCTCGCTGAACGTATTCGAAAAGAGTTGGATGTTCTACACGTCGACAACGAACATTTTATCACCTTGAAATGCAGTGCGTTAGTGTTAGATGATGAAGCTACTGATGAGAAAAGGGACTTTGAAGAACAAATAATTGCAGAAATTGAAAGCAACTATCTTGATGAAGTTAGAGACAGAGCCATACCTATGGTCCATAAACTCATCAAGAAAGCTGAAAGTGTTCTACGCCGAGACTTACCACCGATACCATTTTTACCAGCGCCGCTCGCCCCAGCTCCGGCAGCCCAAATGCAAAAGCTCAAGTTTCCAACATTTTCTGGAGACATCCGAGACTACAAGCGGTTCAAAGAACTCTTCATTCATTTCACTAAACACCTAGACCAAACCGAATGTCTGTATCAGCTAGTCGAATCCATGCAATGTCCCGTCGAGAGGAAGAAAATCAAGCCGTGTACCAACATCAACAGAGCTTGGGAAATTCTTGATGAAACCTATGGGGATGACGACCGCCTCGTCGATACTCTTCTACAAGATCTCGAGGACTTGAACTCGTACGCTACAAAAGGAAAAGTCAATCTCGCTGAAATGGAAAAGTTCACTGAAGCCATCCAGAACTTTATCACTCAAGTAGAGGGCATTCATATGACGCAAGATTTAAACGGTCGACTATTGGTCACACAAATCCGCCGAAAGTTATCGGAGGAACACTGCCTGTTATTTCTACAAAGAGTTGCTGATGGAAAGTCGGAAGACTCAGTCTATGGTTTAGCCAAATGGTTGAACTCCCACCTCATTCTTCTCAAGAAGACAAAGTCGCAAATCGAATGTGTTAACCAATCTCCGGTTCTACCGAAATCGAAAAGTGCAGGACAGTCTACGGTGTCCTCTGGAGCTAGAGGAAGAAAAGGTTATGGCGTGAAATCTGACTTTGTGAATGCTCGGAAGGAATATAACACCATGTCTACACCGAAGTGCCCGATTCATCCTCAAATCTCGAATCACTTCTTGAAAGGCTGCTACAAGTTTCGCAATCTCCCACAAGCCGAGAAAATTGACTTGATGAACACTCATGGAATATGTCACCGATGTGGACATAACAACTGTGTCGCTGGAAAACATCCATTCAACTATGAAGACTGTCAATTCATTGCGAACTGTCAGATTCCGACTTGTGGTATGAACACTCACTTTTCATCGATTTGCCCACGTGTGTATGGTCTAGACGGTTACAACCACTTCGATAGGAAATCTATCAGTGCCAATGCCTTGAATGCTAATGCTGAAAATTTCCATCCTTCGAAATCTCAGCCGATCTACAGAAACTCAAATCCTATGGTTGAATCCAGCAGTTCAGTCAAGGAACGTGTCACATGTGCTCTGCCAACCGTCATGGGATATATACGTTTTGGTGCAAAGAAGACCAAGGTCCGGATACTCCTCGACACCGGAAGTCAGATATCGTTGATACGTGAAGGAATCATCCCTCAGTCAGACACTTGTCACATGCAAGATTTCAACCTTACAACGGTTGGAGGTGTTACTGTGAACCACAAACTTCGTGTCGTTGAATGTACCCTCGAAAGTCTAGATGGAACATTTAACAGAGAAGTCCGACTTACCGAGATGAAGAGACCATGTGGTGATGCTCAGATTGTCACCAATTCACAACTCCGCCGCTATCCTCATCTTGAGGACATCGATATCGTTGAAGCGCACGATGAGAAAATTGATGTCTTGCTTGGTGTGGAGAATGGTGACATACTCACATCAGAAGAACGTGTCATGGGTACAGACTTCGAAGATCCAGTTGCTGTTAGATGCCCATTAGGATGGTACATTCAAGGAGGTCGTGGTACAGAGGACATTCTTGCTAACGCAATAGTCAACTTCACACAAGTGTCCGCTATCGGTGATGTAGAAGATTTCTTAGGCATCGAACGTGTGGGCATGGAACCGAGACACTGCAAATGTGTAACTGAAGAACAAGATCACCTAGCGACGCAAACTATGAAGGAAAGCGTAGTCCAACTAACCGATGGTACCTACCAGATTCGCCTCCCATGGAAGAAGTCACCGCAAGGTTTGCCGAACAACTACGATTACGCTGTCAAACGCTTCATGAACCTGGAGAAGCAGTTCCGGAACAAACCTCGCGAATGGGAAGTTTACTCGAAAGTGATGGACGATCAACTCAACCGTGGAGTTGCTCGTCTTGTGCCGACTTCAGAATTCGAAGCAGACATCAGCCAGGGCCAAAAAATGTGGTTCTTGCCTCATTTCGCAGTGATGAAAGACTCCGTTACTACTCCAGTACGTGTTGTCTACGACGGCAAGGCTAGGTACCAAGGACACTGTCTGAATGACTACTTTGCCAAAGGTGACAATCTCAATGTAAACCTCTTTGATGTTGCACTTCGCTTCAGAGAGTACGAAGTGGGTGTGATCGCTGACATTAGTAAGATGTTCCAAGCTGTCAAAGTCACTACAGAAGATGCCCGCTTCCATCGTTATGTGTTTCGCAAACATCCAAATGATCCGATTCAGGTTTATGAACTGCTCACTGTTACCTTTGGTGACAAACCTTCTCCTACAGCGGCAATTGTCGTTCTCCGTCATGTTGCTGCAAATAATGCTACCGACGACTCCGAGATCCAGCGTATTGTCGCCAACCAGTTCTACGTGGATGATCTGAACGACTCCCAGAGATCGATCGAGGGCACTCTCCGCCTGAAACATAATCTTACCGTCGCTCTTGATAGAGGGAACTTCAAGATCCGGAAATGGTTGTCGAACAAGTCAGATGTTTGTGACACCGAGTACTATCCTAAGGATGACATCGCTGTGGCACTCGGTACACGTTGGAACCTAGTAGAAGACACACTTAGTGTCAAAGAAGTAACCCTCAACGAATGTACTCCGACGAAACGCAACATTCTCAAGACGACTGCATCCTACTACGATGTCTACGGAATGCTGTCAGGAATCCTCGTCCGACCAAAGATGTTGCTTCAGAAGCTCTGGATTTTTGGTCTTGATTGGGACACTCCAATTAGTCCAGACAGTGACTTGTTTCAGATGTGGGAAAGTGTGAAGCAGGACCTGAAAGATGTTGGCACCGTCAAGATTGAACGCTGTCTGATCCCAGAAAAGTTCCGCGGAATGTCGCCATTGCCAGAAGTATCCCTCCATGGAGCCAGCGATGCTTCCGAAGATTCCATGGGGATTGGAGTCTGGCTGAGATGGTCTGCGAAAGAAGATGATGATGCTGAGCTATCGTTCGTTTGCGCCCGAGCAAGATTGACTCCGTTGAAGCAGACAAGTATGCCGCGTAAAGAGCTTCAGGCAATTCTTCTCCTGAGTCGCATGATGCTCACTGTGGAAAATTCTCTTCGGATTGAGATCGCCTACAAAAGGATATGGACAGACAGCATGACAGCCATTAGCTGGCTTCGGGGACAATCGAAATCCTTCCGTTCGTACGTGGCCAGTCGAGTCGGGGAAATAACGTATGACTTTGATCCCTTCACTGACATTGCTTACGTACCGAGTGGTCAGAATGTCATTGATCTCGTCTCCCGTGGAGTTGATGTCAGTCAATTGCAGAAAGTCATTGATGGACCTGGCTTCCTGAAATTACCTCCCGTCTACTGGCCTACAACTCCAAAGAACGTCCCAGTTGACAAGGACGATGCTGAGCAAAAGAAGTTTCACATCCGCAATGCCAAAGTGCTGACGTTGAATGTGACTCGGCTTGATCCCATCGTCGATCCGACAAAGTTCTCCAGTTGGCCTCGTTTGGTAATGATGACAGCCCGGGTGATGTCTCTGAAAGACTTACCCAGGACCCAGTGGTTGAAGCAATTCGTATCAAAGATCTGTCAACTTCCGTCACGCCGAAAAATTAAAGAAGCTGAACTGTACTGGATTCGATATGCTCAGAAGGACCTTGACCTGGAAGATAAGCACATATCCAAGCTGAATCCATTCGCCGATGACAAACAAGTCGTCAGAGTAGGAGGTCGTATTCGCAACGCTCCGCTGTCCTTCGACATCCGTCATCCATGTCTCCTGCCGCGGAAAACTCACATCAGTTTGCTCATCGCCCGTGACAGACACAGGCATGCTCTTCACAGAGGACATCTCAGTACTGCCGCTGAAATCAGGAAGATGTACTGGATTGTTGGCGATACGAACCTCTGCAAACGAGTGGTTCGTGATTGCAAGGTTTGCAACCGTCATCGAGGAAAACCTTTACAGCAAAAGATGGCCGATTTGCCCAACTTCCGCATCAAGCCTTTTTCACCTCCCTTCCAGACGACAATATTGGATTACCTGGGACCGATCCAAGTGAAACTTACCCGAAACACCGTTGCCAAGGGATGGTGTGCAGTCTTCGTCTGTGCTGTTGTCCAAGCAGTACATCTGACGTGTGTTCAAGATTTGTCGACATCCGCGTTCCTGCAAGCCCTTGAACGTTTCATCAGTATCCGAGGAGCTCCGGCTCTTATCATCAGTGACAATGCAACGTGCTTCCGTGGTGCTGACAACGAGATCCGTGATCTTCATCTTCGCTTGAATCACGACGAACTCTGCAACCATGGTCTGAAGTTCGAGATCGATTGGAAGTTTGGACCTCCTGGTGGTCCGCATCATCAAGGTCTAGTGGAGCGCATGGTACAAGAAGTGAAGAAGTCCATGAAGCACTTAGTACAAACCGACAAACTAACCTTCATTGAGTGGGAGACTGTTTTTTCGAAAATCGCCGGTCACCTAAACAGTCGTCCTATCACTGCCTCGTCGTCGTCGCCTCTCGATGAACCGCCTATCACGCCCAACCACTTTCTCATTGGTAGGGGTGATCTTCCAAGTCCTCAAGTGCCATGTGAGGAATATGTCGGCAACACACGAAAACGACGCGAACTTTGCACCTCAATGGTTGAAGGATTCTGGCGCCGTTGGATGATGAACATTCACAGGCTCTCCCCTCGGAAGAAATGGTCCAATACTTGCGACAGCCTTACTGAGAGAGACGTCGTTCTTGTCGTGGATGAGAACGCCAAGCGTGGTCTGTGGAAGATGGCCGAAGTCGTCAAGACGTACGTCGGGAATGATGACCTCGTGAGGGTCGTCGAGGTCAAGTTTGCAGATGGCCATCTATTGAAGCGTCCGGTGACCAAGCTGGTTCTCTTGATGAAGAGGAATGAGAGACTTGACATTCAGTGACATTTGTGACATTAATGACTTTTGTTTGTTCGACATCCCTGTCGAGTTGGTGTCCCCTGGGATGTTACAGTGTTGCCGTCGGCCGTCGCAGGTGTTGGTTTTCGGGTGTGTTTGTGTGTTCCGGTTTCGTGTTTTCGTTTTTTACACTTGTGAGTTCCGGAAAAGATGGCGACCGTTGTATTTACACAAATTTAATAAACACTTATAATTTATTAATTGTGTTTGATTACCGTAGATTCCGTAACAGTAACAGTGCTAGAAAACTATTGCAGTTAATGTGTTAACATCACATTTAATTGATCTGTCTCTGTATGTATCCTCCACAACCATGACAGTTACACATCTGAGGTTGATACAGACTAGAGTACATCTGCTTGCTTTCTGTGGTTTATATAACAAACAAACAAGATGTGACATTGTGTTCACATTTACACACAAAATGAAATGGCAGCCATGCAGTGCCAAATCAATAACAGCTCACCACACTGTATGGTAACTACTATGGTTACTCTTTCTACAGTAGACATCACATATGTACCTCTATCTGTTGACAGGATGGAGGCGACGGGGAGAATCACATCCGTGTCGGCAAGTTGAACCTGGTAGATCTAGCAGGAAGCGAGAGACAGGCCAAGTCTGGAGCGGCAGTAAGTAACACCCAGTCAGCTTCACAACGTACACCAAAGTGCACTGATGGTAATGATTAATATGTACGTAATGATGCCTCTTTGATTCAATTTCTTTACGCTCGTTTCAGGCCCATTTTTCCAAAAAATCAAACATCTCTAGTAGTGACTACAACATAACAAAAATAAAAACTTGCTAGATCGATTGTATTATTTTAATGAAATCATCAAACACACTATGACAGTATTTTTGACTGGGTCTAGCCGAAAAATGGCAGATACTGATGTGCTTAGGATCTCTCTATCTATTCTACAATAAGTCCACTTGTTCTTTTGTAAATTACCCGATTTACTGATCACTATAAAATATTTTGATATTTTTAACAAAAGCATACAAACATATTCTTATAAAACCTAGTGTACATATACTTAAACTATCTGATTCTAAATGGACCATTGTAAGGTACTCGCTTATTGATGTTGCATGCATTTTCCGCCAGGGGGAGCGACTGAAAGAGGCGACAAAGATCAACTTATCTCTCTCTGCTCTTGGCAATGTCATCTCTGCACTGGTTGATGGCAAGAGCTCACACATTCCATACAGAGACTCCAAGCTCACTAGGCTGCTTCAAGGTGGGGTGTCTCTCTTCTTGGGGAGTTTATCTATTTGTCAGGTTTAGAGTGTGTTAATGTGTAACGTTGTGATGCCAGTGCAGAATAGTTTTTGAATGTCCCCTTTTAAAATTGATACATATAACTTGGCTCCTGAAACGAGCAATGCAATTGCAACATCTTTTAGCCATCCTCTGGTTGGCACATAGATGTTAGGTTCAGTGGTGACATTTTGGAGGCAGTCATTGATGGGTGGGTCAAGGTCAGTGGGTCACCCAATGTCTATGGTTCACTCAAGGTCATCCAGCAGTGGGCTGATGTCCCTTGTTCAGTTCTCCAGATGTGACAGCAATCTTGTTATCTTGTGTGTAGCTACACATAGTTTCATGTACCCTCTGTCTTCATCATGGTTCCTGTGTTTAGATTCGCTTGGTGGCAATGCAAAGACAGTGATGGTGGCAAATATTGGCCCGGCTGACTGGAACTTTGATGAGACAATCACTACTCTCAGGTGGGCCGCCTGTCTTGTGTTACAAGGTGTGGGATAAGGCATGTGTATTGCATCAACATTCTGCGGTGATTAGAATGTGGGAATTTGAATGGAAATTTGTCTGGTTACTCGGTTACAGTGTTATACATGTAAGAACGTAAATATAGTTTCATAAATTTGTGAGGCAAAAATTAGCATGACATTTTAAAATTTGTTTTCATGAGAACATTTTTAATTGGATTGAAAGTCAATATACAATGTGTAGAATTATATTAGATATAAATTAATTCAAACATACAGAGAGAGAGTAACAAATTGTGAGGAAACATAAACAAATTTGATACCTAATTAATTTGAGCAGAAAATTATTGGAGATAATTTACAATTAACTGAACGATATATTTTAGTATTGTAATCACATGACATTTGGTACATGTTGAGTAATGAAATTGACATACCATGATCTGCTTTCATCTTCAGATATGCGAACCGTGCGAAGAACATAAAGAACAAACCAAAGATTAACGAGGACCCGAAGGATGCCCTGCTACGAGAGTTCCAGGAAGAGATTTCCCGTCTGAAGCAGGCACTGCAGTCCAAGGGTGAGCCAAAGAGGAAGAAGAAGAAGAAGCGAACTCGTCGTGGACCAGACGGTGAGAGCCCCCTGGTGGAATTAAAGCTGTGCAATCTAATCTAATCGAAAATACAGATAGATTAAGTATAATAATACATAAAAATACATAACACTTTAAAAATCTAATCAAATAAAACTATAAACAGTTAAATACAGTGTTATCAATAAGTTAAATTAAAAGAAAAGTAGGCATGATTACCAAAAATGTAAACTTTACCATGAGACAACAAACAGCTTTTTATTATGATTACATGAGCCACACATATGGGTTGCAGGAGAGTTGTTGTCAGAAGAGGATGATGATGATGACGATGATGAAGACACTGATATGGATGAGGAGGAATTTGAACAAAGGGAAAAAGAGAAATTGGAACGTGAAAAAGAAGCCGTTATGAATGATAAGACTATGATTGCTGACGTAAGGCTGTTTGAATGGTCTTGTAATACAGAATTATTTTAAATTATTAAGTATGAGTTATGTTCTAAATTGAAAGATTATAATTGTTGTTATAAAATTATAATGAAGCTTGTAAACCAGACTTGGATACATTTAAAATTTGATGTTTGTCTATAGTACAACAAATGTTAAGTTGCATTTTTCCAAAAGAAGAAGGATATTGGCATCCGTAGTTATGTAATTGGTAATTTATAGAAATAACAGTTGGATGGTATAGTTGCAGTGTAGTTGAAGGGTGAAAGTGATGGGCTTTATCGTATTTAATTTTCTAGTCTTGGAAAGTTATGGAATGTTATAAAAACCTCTGTCGTGGAAATGAAACTTGCATTTTACTTTAATTACAAATTGATAATATTGCTACAAATGGTAAACTACCTTAAGCAATTTGATAAAGATGTCATAAATGTAATCATGTGATCGTGATGCTAATAAACAATTGTAAACTATAAATATAAAAATTGGTTGGTGAAGATAGTGTAACACGTATACACACACACACACACGCATGCACACACGCACGCAAACACACACACACACACATGCAAACACATGCACAGTGGTCTTAGAAAAGGTTATGGGAAAGTTACAAAATTTTATGTTACAAAAAGACTGAACTCTTATCTGATGTATGTGTCTGTCTGCCCATCAGGAGAAGGAGAAGCTGCTGACAGTGATGGCTGGTAAGGAGGAGAAACTGAACAAGGAGAAGGAGGCCAAGGACATGCTGGCCAAGAAGATTTCTGTGAGTGGCTACTATAAAACAACTATGCAGTTTCTACAGCAGGTCTCGTGGATGGGTGTAGATTACACATCTCAATACACTCTACCTGAAATAATGTTTCAAATGGCTAGTTGGCAAGCAGTTTTAGATGCATAACATTGATTCAATGTCAACTTTGTGTGTGTGTGTGTGTGTGTGTGTGTGTGTGTGTGTGTGTGTGTGTGTGTGTGTGTGTGTGTGTGTGTGTGTGTGTGTGTGTGTGTGTGTGTGTGTGTGTGTGAAGTGTGTGTGTGCAAAAGAAGTATGAATATGCGCAATCATACAGACAAAATATGAGTTATATTATTTAGCTGTAAGTGTTATTGTAGATATGGCGTACCTTTTATTGACAGGCAGTTTTCTGTGTGTTGTCATTCATACGTTATTGTTCTGCTAACGGTTTGTCAACAGTATTGTTACTGGAAGCACTTTGGATTATTTCTGGTAGGCTCAGTTCATTGTAGAATGTGATAGTTGATAAATGTCGCCAAACAATGATTTTGTTCTTCTATACATTTTCATTCCTACTCTTAAAATATTTGTCAGGTGGTGTCGAGCTTCATTTTAGTTGTCATTTTAAAAATCAAATGTCAGGATATTTGTCACATGTTTCAGTGCATGTGTTTTCCATTAGTGCTGCAAGAATATTGTGTAGACAGTAGACGTGTTATTGTGTTTGATAAGTTATCCTTGATTTTGTGTGTGTTGTCTGCGCCCAGGCGATGGAGAGCAAGTTGTTGTGTGGAGGGAAGAACATCATTGACCACACAAATGAACAACAGAAGGCTTTGGAACAACGAAGACACGAGATCACTGAGCAGAAGGTTTGTTTAGTCTCCAGAACGCTGCTATTGCCATATATCATGGCTGAAACTGTTTCTGTTGACCTATCTGCAACCATCCAGCTTATCGCTCAAATTTGTAGACAAATGATTAATGATATAACTTTATAGGCAATGCTAAAATAATAACGAACATACCTCTGTCAAGCGGAACAGTCCACAAGTTTGAACAGACTCACTAAAATGCCTACCAGATAATCTGACACTTCTGATATGTTCCAATTATAAAAATGTATATTAATGTAATACTTCAGACAAATATAATGTACATAGATTACCAGAATTCTCATTTTCAGAATGCACCAGAAGGCATACGTTTTAGCTTGAAAAACAATACCTTTGGGAGTCCCAGAGCATGAAGGGAACCCCCTCTCACACTCGTCCCATTACCCTGACTATCTTCCTGACTGAATGGTGAGAAGCTTTGAACCAAATCATATAAACACTTGGGTTGTTGTTGCAGTGCAAGGAGAGAGAGATGGAGCAGAAGTTGGAGGATCAGGAGGGAACGGCACTCAACCTCCACGACACCTACACCTCCCTCCAGACCGAGGTCGACATCAAGACCAAGAAACTCAAGAAGGTACCACGTCCAAACACTCACTACATAACACTCGGAACAGTCTCTCGTGGACAGAATGCTTCACATCAAACTAAATGCACATGCTTTGTAATAGTAACAAAGGTGTTTGTTTCAAAGGAACTTTTTAATGTTGACAATGATTTATTTACAAGAGAGGATTTGTGTGTGTAGGTGCTAGGTATGTACTGCACGGTGAAAGGTTTCTTTTGTATTATTCAGTAATATGTCAGTGATAGGTAAACACTGCTTTAAGTTACAGGCAACTACTAAGTATTGTAACTGTCTCTAAATTCTACGTGTGACTATTTCATATTGCTAAAGGCACTATTCTATTATGTACTATTGTATTATACATGTGTGCAAATATTTCTGCATTATATCAATAATATAGGGAAATTACAGGAACAACCATTTGATGTTTCAGTTGAATTTTGGCAGCAGATATCTTGTGTTACAGCTAGGTCAGTTATTTAATTGAATTTTATAGCTTGATTACGACAACTATGTTTTTTCAACAAGACTGTGGGCACGACTACTTCATACAGGACCTGAAAAACTGGGACACAACTATTTCTTGATGCAGTTGAATTATAGAGACAACAATTTCATATTACATTTGAATTGTATTGAAAACTATTCCATGTTACAGTTGAATTGTATTGGAAACTATTTTATGTTACAGTTGAAATGTAAGGGAAACTATTTTATATTACAGTTTAATTGTATGGAAACTATTTCATGTTACAGCTGTTTGCGAAGCTGCAATTGGCACAGCAGGAGATCCAGGATCTGAACGCGGAGCACGTGAGAGAACGCCAGGAGCTGGAGCAGACACAGAACGAACTCATGCGAGAACTCAAACTCAAGTCAGTGCCCATAAGCATTTACATAAAACATGTAGATTGACTAATTTTTGTATGCACAACAGTGTATTTTGGAGTATAATCGATGTAAGATTTATTTGTTTATGCAAATAATATAATTAATGCCATGACAGTGGGTGGTCTAAAGTGGTGCAACTGCAACAATATCCCATCTAATATTCTGTTTTAATGTACCATATCTTCCTGAGTATAAATCATCTTACTAGCAGTGTAATATCAAATGGACTGGTGCCATCAAGCTGTTCCACTTGTTGCTGTACATCTAAACCTCTGCCCTGCACCGTTGTGTAGCTAGTGCTGCTGCGAGATTATCGTCCTAGATGCCTGCTGGGTAACTACACAGTCTATTGACTGTTGTTGTTCTTGTTGCTTTTATAGGCTGCTCATCATTGACAACTTCATTCCACCGGAGGAGAAGAACAAGATCATGAACCGCGCCCAGTTTGACGAGGATGAGGACTCGTGGAGACTGATGCCACTCACCAAGAACAAGTAGGTCATGAACAGAGGCCATGTGGTCACTATTACATCATAGCCACTCAGCTCATCTGTATGTCATGATGTGTACTAAGCACGAGTGTCCCCTGAATCCAAAGAAAACTGCGAAATAGATCCATATTGTAACTTCCTACTATATATTTATTTCACGTTATGCAAACAAATTGTTGGACAAGTTGGTATTAGTGAAATACTTGCACGTTTTTTAATGAATAATCACCACCCCGTGAAAACATTTCCACAGCATTAAGTGTCCAGGTTGTTATTAACTAATGAACGATTGTTATTAACGTAACTGCGTCCACTTATATAACATTCACTTGGCAGTTATGGTTAATCTTGTCAGTCATAAACAGACATCGCCGTATCTAGTGGCGCGGTCTAGCAAGATTTCTTGGGGATGGTTGATGGCTAGCTTTCTATACTTTTGCATAATGCTGACAAATTAAGAAAAGCAAACAACACCCCAAAACAGCAGTTCCCTTTATTTAACTTAATATAAAGTAGACAAACTTTTTGTTTATGAGACCACCTATACCTGATGTAACGCCTTGTTCTCCCTAGCCCCCAGACAATGGCCAAACGTCCCATGTCTGCCATTGGCAACAAGCGCCCGGTCTCTGAGTACGCACGAGTCGCAGCAACCATGGGAGCAGCCTTCCGCTACCAGGTACATCCTCAAGGACCAGTACTTACACTGGGGGCGTGTCGAGTCTTCTATTGGATCTTGTGCCTTGAAACAGTCATATGACACATAAACATGTACAAAAATATCTTAATTTTGATTTCATAAAACTGTTATTTTCCATATGTATCCATATGGTACTGTTTTATCACTGAATTAATAAATGGCTTCTACATGGTACAGTTAATGACAACAGGCAACAAGTACTAAAAATGAGGAACAACCACTTCAAAATGATCACTCCCAAAGCATGCTAGGTCTCTCCGGAACCAACTGTTTTTTTGTTGTATAGCAAGTCAAATGTCACCTTTGCTATTGTTATCCACAGGGAGAAAACATTCTCCAGGTGGAGCTGGATATGCCCAATCGGACGACACGTGACTACGAGGGACCGACGATTGCACCCAAGATCCAGGCAGCGCTGGACGCAGCCCTACAGGACGAAGAGGACATTGACGTTGATGGCAGGTTGGTTGACTCTCCATATACACCACTGTTGGTGTAATAACCTTATGGCTTATGGCAGCTCAGTGTAAAACACTGGACTCCCGACTGGCATCGGTCTACTGCTTTTTCAAGAATTGTTCACCCCGCTTTACTAATCCCTTTTGGAAGAATCTAACAGCCGTTGGTCCCTTCTACATAGTGTGTAGTAAATGTGTAACCTGACATGGACTCCCAGAATGGTGTCTCTATCCCTAACCCACCAGTTCCTGGTCCCTCTGATGGTCAGAACTGCTTCCTTGTCGGGTTTGTAATAGGTACTGAGCAGGCAGCAGTGTTGTAGCAGAAGACTACGTATTATCTCAGTGTCATCCATCTCGCAGCTTTCTCATTTGGATGTCTAAAAGTCAGTGTTGGTCTTTACACAGCTATGGTTTAACTTCCGAAACAATGACTGTCTCAACAGTGCAGTATAAAAATGAGTCATTAGTTATGTGACACCACAATACTTTGTTTCCGATTGGATTTAGTAGAGGCTTGTCAAATTGTGACAGAGCAAACTCAAACTATTCATGTCATTGTCCAAATTAAATGTTAACTTTATTTGTAAATTTTATCATTAAAATGTACAAATCCTTTAGTTTAGTGCAGTGCATCCTAAATTTATGGCAATCAGCACTGTTCTCTCCACCATGCGATCCATTTATTTAGCTGTTTTTATTTTTGGTTACAAATAACATGGATGCACATAGGGTTGTGTAAACCTGAAGGATCTGAGGTCAAAGGTGGAGGGGGTCAAATTCCTGGCCTCCTGGACTACAGCCAATTTACTGGTATTAACTTCAACATAATCTTAATTTCTGCATTGCAACATTCAAGACATTACCTCCATTCTCGTTTAATCTCATGGATAAAATATGTTTTGTTAGCAGAAAGAAACATTTGGTGTTTTTACTTCGTTTCAGTCCAGCAGTCTTCAGTAACAAGCCACGAGTGAGTCAGAAGAAGCGAGCCAAATCAGCCAAGTGAGTTTCATATAACCATGGCATTGAATTCTGCAATATGTCTAATAATAGAAACACAGTCATCTAAGTGTCATCTGTACATAAACAAATACTTTCATGATTGATGCAGTTATGGTGTCAGTTGGTACGTGTCTTCCTGTAGGCGTTGGCCATCATGGCCCTCCAAATCCCTAGGTTTTGTGTGTTTTGTAATAGCTCTGTGACACTCCTTCCAAGTCATGTTGCCAGTGTTTCTTATTCGCTAACATCCACTGCATCTTTTCCTGATCTGTCTTGTTGTCACTTAGATGTTGTCGCATGTTCCATACAGTATGGTGTGAGCTGTCTAACTGTGCTGCCATCTGGCAGTCACAGAATTTAAAATTAAATTCAAATACAAAACAAAATTAAAGTAGCATGTAATGACGTTAAAAAAATATGAATTACAAACTAAATTTAAAATGACTGACTGAAATAGCACTGAGCTGTGGCTGTTTTGTGTGAAAACCCCTGTCAGAGGAAGCAATCGGTGCCTGGTTAAAACTCACAAACTGTTGACATTGCTGTTGTATAAGTTGAGTTGATCACATCAGAGTCAGTTTTTCCATCCTGCATTGTACGTTGTACTATCTGGTGTTTGCTTGCAGACCAAAGAAAAAGCAAGATGAGCTCTACCCAACTGCACGTGGCCTCGTGTCGAAACACTGAGTTGTAGAGAGTGCAACACCAGTGATGCTGGCATACAAGTGTCAGTGATCCCGTGGTGACGTATGTCATGGCAAGGACTATAGTAGTGTAGCCGTATAATGGCTGCACACACTCTGGTTCACTTCAGGCATGGAACGAACCTTTCAATAAGGACTATCACAGTTGATGTCATCGTTATAGTGGCTCTGTCTGCTGCAGACCACAGCTGGCCGCATTCATAGCTGATGGGGCCATCTACAAAATATATATGCAAGGAAGGGGGAAATACACTGGGTATACATGATGGGGGGGTTACTGTATGCTACATGCAAGGTACGCTTACTGTGTATGGCAGATGGGGGTTTAAACCTAATGTGTATTGATTGCATAAGTAAGGAGGGAATTGAATTTCCAAGGTTTTATGCGTATGTAATTTGTAGATGATTCTGATGTGGACGTCACTTTGTGTCATTCCAGTGTAGCTAGGCCTCGCTACACAGCTGTTGTCGAGCACTCTAGTAAAGTCATTCTTTTTATTGTCTCATTACAGTTTATTACAATTTATAAATACATAATGGTTTAGTTTAGTTTGCCTTTCGCCTTTATTTATGTGATTTTGCAAAGTCAGCACAGCATTGGTAGTGTCAGCATCTACCGTTGCTGTGCCAGTTAGTATTTTCTTCTCCGTCCATACGTAATGTTATGCCTTGGTATATTTTTTCATTTACGTTTTCTACCGTATTTATTCGGTGGAGCATCCTTTTTAATGCTCTCTCTTTGTGTGTGCGTTTTCCATATTTACAAGTTTTCTGTACATTTTGTATGAGTGTAATTCTGTTTTACAAACTTAGTTGCTTTTGTATTAGGTTAGTTTTCTTTTTTAGGTAAGTTTTATACATGCAAATGATCGGGTGTATTAAGTCAACCAACAGCTAATCTTTGCCTCTCAGAAATGTTCTGTTAGCGTCATCCAAGATATTCTATGTATTCAAAGTATTATCTCATGTAGAATACACCACCGTGTGTAGTGTGCTCTACAAGTGAAGTATACAGCTCTACAATATATATATAGAATACACCACCGTGTGTAGTGTGCTCTACAAGTGAAGTATACAGCTCTACAATATATATATAGAATACACCACCGTGTGTAGTGTGCTCTACAAGTGAAGTATACAGCTCTACAATATATATATAGAATACACCACCGTGTGTAGTGTGCTCTACAAGTGAAGTATATAGCTCTACAATATATATATAGAATACACCACCGTGTGTAGTGTGCTCTACAAGTGCAGTACACAGCTCTACAATATATATGTGAAGCTGCATTCCAATGGGTCTGTGTTTAGGGTGACCAAGTTTACCAGTGCTGAAGTAGTGTTGCCTTTTAACTTTCCAGTTCACCACTAGGATTCATAGAAAACACAAGGTGATTATAATGTGGCATGAGCTCTTCTAGCAGCTGTGCTGGGTATATACGGATATACTCAATCTGTTCTGCAAATGTAGATCAACATAGCACATAATATAAAGCATCTTTCATGTCAAACCTGGTGTTTATCCGTCTAGTAGGGGTTTAACTATACACTGACTATCGATGCATTGCAATAGTCGGTATGATGATGCGATTCTATCAGTAAAAAATGTAACTATCGATACTTATCGCCGATAGTACACAGCACTGTCGATAGTAAAGCTAGTTAGTAACAAATCAGCACAGCAATTTCAAACAATGTTCATGGGAAGGATGTTTTCACCTTTATTTCAGTCTCGACATCATTCACAGATTAATTAAATCAACTGCCTCAATGGCCACATGATGGCGCCACCCATATATTAATCGTTGGGTTTATTTTTAGGGCTGTTTTCTCTTTCATGGTACAATTGCAATAGTTATGAAACTATCACAATGGTAATACAGTTACTTCAATACTATCGCCATAGTACATTATCTCCAGTAGTCACCTCTACTATCTAGTATATACAAGTATTGTATATGGTGTATGTGTGTAGCCATATGACAAAATGGCATATAATTATTATAATATAAGAAAATCAGCACATTCAGTGTTACCTGTCAATGTCTTGTTGGTGTATAATTGCAGCATGTAATGCTATCTGTCATCTATGGTCAGATTCTACGTAGGTTGGATGTGTTTGTTAACGATCCCTGTATCAGGATGTATGTTTCCAACATCTGCTATGTACACAGGTGATTTTACCATGCATGTGTTTGCCGTTAATGTGCACATGTTGAAGAGATAAGCTGTCTGTGAAGTTAAAGTTGCATTTTATTCAATTTTTCGCTTGCTTTTTGTGAGTTTTTCAAGTAGAAAGGTTGTTTGTCGATATTGTGTACATACGAATCTACGGTCTGATGGATCTACAAAGTTGTTCTGCTTCTGCAACTCACTTTTACTGTATCTGATGTATGTAGTATTGAAAGCAGATGTGTACATCAAGTTACTGTAGTAATACCGGGTAGGATTGATATCTGAAGTTCAGAAATTATTTCTTACTGGAATCAGTTATCAGGAAAAGCCATGTCTGAGTTTGCATATAAAGAATTCAACGGCAATGACAAACTTTGATGGCAAGCGGCAAAATAAAATCGCTCTAATTGGATTAACACAGACCTTAGTACACTTCTTGATGGCAAACTGCTCGACGGCAAAACTGCTCGACAGCAAACTGTCAAGAATCGAAACATAAGTGATTTTTTTTTAAATGCTGCGCTGCAAATTTACTCTGACCAATCAGCATTGTTGTTTTGGTGTGACGTCAAATTGCACATGTCATATTGCACGTGTTCCAATACACCGATGTAAACACTATAAAATAAAATTGCAGATTCATTGTTTTATATTTTGTGTTTAAATTGGTGTAATTTTGATTTGATTTTCAGGAAAATTAAGTAATCCAGTCTAATTAGAAGCTCTGCATTAAATTATTTGCAGAAAAGGAACACAGTTTTTATAATGTTATTCTAACATAACTGCTCTTGTGACATACGATAGGTAAAAAATTGATCATCATAACTGTCCAGTTCATGGACAAGCCTATGGAATTCTCCAAAGTTGTTTCTCTTCTGAAGAGTTTCGTGTACCCAAACAAGTCGCTTTCGTCTTCGATGGTTGTGTTGTCTTTGCCTTCTGGCTAACAACAGTAGGAGTAATGTTTCCTCTTCTCGATTGATTCTTTGGACTGCCATCTTTTATAGCATCCACAAACTGTTCGCGCTCTGTGTACTAGGCTCTGCTCGTGGTTTGCCGTTGCCGTCATGCAGTGTACTAGGCCCTTTCATGCAGTGTACTAGGCCCTTAACAGTGTTGAAAGCAGGCCTTGTTTGGACTAATATAAATACTGCCAGTGTGGTGCATTGAGAACTTTGTTGTTCAGGGTACTTATTGTGACTAACTGACAAGAAATACCAGCTACAATGTATAAATACTATGTGTGACAGTGAGATGTAAACACGGTTTTTCATTTTAAAACGCAATGTTGCTGTACAGAGTCGCAAAGGTTGGACTAACTTCTAGTACTTCTAACAAGGATTAAACTATGGTAGGCCTGACGTTTCCTTTCTTACAGTATATTGTGGAGTAGTGATGTCTTGGAATTGACCTACAGGGATCTGCAATGTCTGCTAAATCCATTATGTTTACAGTATACGAGTTCAAACAAGAGGGTGCAATGTACAATTGCTGTTTGTTATCACCTGAGCCTGTTTAATACGTGTATTTATTGTCTTCGCTGACCTCGACAAGCTGTGTGTATATAAGATATAGAAAATATAATAGATCTCTGCATGACTGAATGGAATTAAACATTTCAAGTATTACGAGCAGCCGAGAGACACTTGTGGATTCAGTGGAGTTTTTAATTTCTCTGAATTATATGCAGCTACACCTGTTCCTTTTTTCATTTAAATGTACACCCCCCACGGGGAGTGTCCACCCTTTTGGGTAATACTCGGACTAGCCTGCTCTGTGACACCCACATACCAGTATACCACACAGTAGCCATTTCTAGTCACACTTATTTTAAAGTAAATCTAAACTCCATTACTGTTCTATGATTTGTCCTCCCTCTTAACAACATGGGCTTAGCAGAATAGGGTTTGGTGGTGTGATAGCGAATGTTCACAAATAATGGATTATAAATAGGGGCATATTTAGATCAACTAAACCAGTGAATTGAGAGGCAGCACCAATTTGTCCTAATGTAATCAGGTACTTATTGTGCAGCTAAAATGTCACCATTTAAACAATCTGACTGCTCAACATCCTTCAGGATGGTTCATTTCTATGCAAATTAGTTCTTTTAGACATATGTGAATTTTTATCTAGTAGAGACTTTCGTTGATGTGACACACCAACTTCGTCAGTACATGTGACAAATGACGTCACCGTACATGTGAGAGTTTGTTTATCCCCTCGTCTCGGTTGATTCGTGTCCTGGCCTTTCTGATCCATGTGGCTCCTTTTATTTGTCGTGTTCTTCTGTTGACTTCCTTGTCCACTATTTTATTGGATGTCTAAAAAAAGAACTAATTTACATTTAAACAATGTTTTCAACTAAAATAATCCTGTCCTGGATTGTCAGAACTTTGACATGCATTCATAGAACAAAGAAACTCACCAGTCTACAATAGCCCTAATACATTTATTGTAGCCATAAGGTCACAGTATAGTTCCAGTGTCACACAGAAAAAGTCCTGTGTTTTAGTGTAAAGTGCAATAATACTCCACAAAGAGGAATCCATCGATTCATACATACATACATACACACACATGTACAGGAGATTGCTTCCCATAATGCAACTGTCTCAGATTTCAAGATGCCGTCAAACAAATCTCACATAAAACTCCTTTCCCACACATTTTGTCAGGGAAGGAACAAGGCTATTCAATACTGTAACACAAGTACTATTTCTTAATGACAACTTACATTAATTGCAAACTTAACTTCATAATAAGCACATTGTGTATATATTCAGCCGAGTCATTTTTAGCTGTCGCTGAACAGTTTAAATATGAAGCATTAGGCACTATTATAATGAAGTATCCTAAGATGCATTAACAATACTTGCTGGTGTAAATACACACCAGGTTAACAGATACACAGCAACGTCTGACAGAATGCACTGTGGGTACAGACCGGCATATTCTGCCACTGTAACCATCTTCAGGTTCTGTGGATTTCCACCCACATTACGTATTCTTTTATTGATTCGTCTTTCATTAATCTTTCAAAAGTTACATCACCGGCCATGACTAATTAATTGTAACAATAACCTATTACGTTGGTATTACTATAGTGATGTAGCTTATGGCATTACTACAGTGATGTAGCTTATGGTATTACTATAGTGATGTAGCTTATGGTATTACTATAGTGATGTAGCTTATGGTATTACTATAGTGATGTAGCTTATGGTATTACTATAGTGATGCAGCTTAATAGTACTGGAGACCACAAATGGTACAGAGCTGTATATGTTGGTTCCACTACAACTATCACCTACAGTGGCGACCTCTTGTGTTATGAGTGTTGTCTGAGACAGGGATGTCATTGTGCTGGAGACAAAACCTTGATTCATTCAACCTCCACCATGTGGCACTGCCATCATTACTTATGAAATTGTCGTCACATCCAAATAAAACATCAACAACTATGGACAATACCAGTGTCCCACTCGTCAAAATATGGACATTATTTGCATCTTTTAAAGCAAACAGATTACAAGGAAATCAGCATTTTTCTTCAAATTGTTTCATTTTGATCAACGTTTCTTCAAATCAGATTGCATATGTTGACTTTCAATACATTTTTTGCAAACATGATTTCTGAGATTGCTAGAAGAACTGTCAGATCCATGTCTTCCTCTCGCATGCTATATTTTGGTAAACAATTGTGCTTCGATACTCGACATGTGGAATGTCAATGGGCTTGACTGCTAAATGCAAAGCTCCACAAGAAAAGAGCATGACAAGCTCATGCCAGATTCTGCATAGAATGGAATGATTAATCATCGTAAACCTGCACACAAGCAGCGTAATAGTACATATGCCACAATTGTTAAGACAAGTCTACCTAACACATGCGGCCACAGTCCGACCGGTCAACACATGCGGCCACAGCCCGACCGGTCAACACATGCGGCCACAGTCCGACCGGTCAACACATGCGGCCACAGTCCGACCGGTCAACACATGCGGCCACAGTCCGACCGGTCAACACATGCGGCCACAGCCCGACCGGTCAACACATGCGGCCACAGCCCGACCGGTCAACACATGCGGCCACAGTCCGACCGGTCAACACATGCGGCCAGTCTGACCGGTCAACACATGCGGCCACAGTCCGACCGGTCAACACATGCGGCCACAGTCCGACTGGTCAACACATGCGGCCACAGTCCGACTGGTCAACACATGCGGCCAGAGTCCGACCGGTCAACACAAACGGCCACAGTCCGACCGGTCAACACATGCGGCCACAGTCCGACCGGTCAACACATGCGGCCACAGTCCGACCGGTCAACACAAGCGGCCACAGTCCGACCGGTCAACACATACGGCCACAGTCCGACCGGTCAACACATGCGGCCACAGCCCGACTGGTCAACACAAACGGCCAAAGTCCGACCGGTTAACACATGCGGCCAGTCCGACCGGTCAACACATGCGGCCACAGTCCGACCGGTCAACACATGCGGCCACAGCCCGACCGGTCAACACATGCGGCCACAGTCCGACTGGTCAACACAAACGGCCACAGTCCGACCGGTCAACACATGCGGCCACAGTCCGACTGGTCAACACAAACGGCCACAGTCCGACCGGTCAACACATACGGCCACAGTCCGACCGGTCAACACATGCGGCCACAGTCCGACTGGTCAACTCATGTGGCCACAGTCTGACTGGTCAACATATGCGACCACAGTCTGACTGGTCAACACATGCGGCCAAGTCCGACAGGTCAATACATGCGGCCACAGTCTGACCGGTCAACACAGTCATCTTAGCTTAGCAAAAACATTGATACAAAAATTTTCAATAACTACCATACATATCACGGATGCAGATGGCAGAGACACCTGACGTCCGCCTGTTGCGTATCCGCGGCAACTAACCGGACTAGCAAGTGGTGTGTACACGCCATGAAGCCTGCTAGACATCTACGACCATTTCGGGGCTATACAGGCAGTTCGTCCTCAGTAGGTGCTCTGGAGTGCCTGGAACTTTGCGAGCAGGTTACGCGTTGTGCCCTGCTCTGGAAGCGTCTCAATGACGGGTTCATCGCCATGTACGACGTCTGGGTTATGTTGTGGTTCGTTCTCAAACTCCCCCGCGTCCACCGCCATGTTATCCTGCGTATACTCCCCCGACAACCGATCATCGTCCGAGTCAATGTTCGTGGCATGACCATTGCTGACAGGTGGCGCCACTGAGGCTTTCCTTGCCGACACCTGCTGCACTGCTTCCTTCTGGATGCGGGAGCTACGTTCGGGGCTCGGTGGTGGGATCGACGAGTCTTCCATCTGGCGGAACTTCTCGAGGAGGTTTCGGGTGTGAGCAACGGGCAGAACGGGTTCGCTGTCTTCCTCTACATCTTGGTGCTCTGAGACTTCCTCGACATCGTTGAAGTCCTGCTGATCCACGTCACTGCCATCGTCCATGTGGTGGTCGGTGTCGCCACCTGTTGACGAACTGCTCTGACTCTTTGCTGATCCTGGTCGCAGTAATAGTTTCGGTTCTTTCACCATCCACTTGTATTCCTGCAAGCATGAAACAAATCATTATAATAAATAATTAATAACCATGTCTTTATTTATATTACACATAATAATTACAAGTACTAGCTCTCCTATGTCGAGTTTCTTAAACTGGTGTTTTACCGTCTTCCAGCAACCGTTCACACACACTCCTACTGGCACACAATATAGATAACTATAATAAATTAATAATCATACTATAAATAAACATATGTTAGCTCTTGTAAACTGAGATTAATATATTTTTAATCTATTTATAAATCTAGTTATAAAGCTTGCCCGTTTGAGTAAATCTGTCAGTTTTATTAGAAAAGCAAACTGGATGCGCTTAAGTAAATCACTGTAATTAACTACCTTTGTGTTTTTTTCAATACAAATTAGTAGATGAGAGGTCAAGGAAGTGAATGAACTTTGAAAGAGGTGAGTGGACATGAGCACCTGATAAGAGATAGAGCCTGACTGCCCTAAACACAGCGTATCAATACACAGCCGAGAGTGAGCGTACCTTCTTTGGTACTTGCGTGTCCTTCCTGCCTGCCTCCTGCTCCATACTCTGGAACTTGGCGAGGATGTTGCGGGTGTAACAGGGCGGGGGAAGGCACTCCTCCTCTCTTCGTTCGTTCTCCCCCTCGTCATCTGTTGCCGACATCCGCACCACCTCCACTGGCTCCACCTGGTGGAAGCTGCACGCCGGGTCCGACTGGCGTTTCTGCATCTTCGGCTTCATTGGAAACAAGGCCTTCACCTCGTTCTGCTGCTCCATGGTACGCCACCTAGCAAGCAGATTCTTCGTTAGACCATACTCTGGGAATTCTCCCTCCAGATACTTCTCCTGACTATCCTGACGGATAACCTCAGGCTGATGATCGGCTTCAGCGTTGCCGTTGGTTACGACACTATCGCCGGCACCCAGATTCGGGGCGCTATGTGAGGCCTCAGTGGGCACAGCGAAGGGCTTCAAGACGGACTTAGTTGGGCTCAGCGGGGGTGCGTTCACGTCTTCCATCGAGCGGAACTTTGCGAGAATGCTGCGGGTTTTCTCCGGCTCTGGCAGTTCTTCGGCTTTAACGTATTCGTTTGACGACTTCACGATGTCTGGATTCACCACCTCCTGTTCTGCTTCCTCATCATCATCAGCTGTGCCGTTTATCTGCGCGTCTTCAATACTCTCTCGCAGGAGATCACGGGGTGGGGTGATGCGGTGCACAGGCTTCCAGCGAGGTGAAGTCGGCAGGGGTGACTCCACCTCACCGTGGTCCTCTTCATAGGCGAACTTTGCGATGAGGTCACGCGTCGAGTCAGGTGACATCAAGAACTTTTCCTCGTCTTCCTCATGAGATCGGTTGATGGGAGGTGGAGGGGACCTGTCTTTAGGCTTGTCCCACTTAGACACCTTCTTGGGGGAGACGGGGTTGGGAAAGAGGGGAGGGGCATTTTGGCTGATGTCTTCGAACCTTGTCCTCACTGATGACATCTCCATGAAGTGAATCTGAAGATGGCAAAATAGCAGACTTTATTGGGATGTATCACTGGTGAACAGCAGTTTATTTTATCTATTGTGACAACAAAATTGCTAAAGTTTTCAATGTACTTCATATGTTATAATAGTTATATTAATTGAAAACTCTACCAGAAGAAATATTATTCAAATATTTATAATTATATAACCTTCTTTCATGTGTGCTTTTTGTTAATAACAATAATGCATCATGACTGTTCCTCAAGAATGCCACAAACCATATTTAATATCACTGGATATGACTAAGATAGCACTCTACAGAGATATATATATAAAATTACATAAAGTACAGGGTTAAAATTTGCTGGACACTGCTATAGTGCTTGGAAGAGGAAGCAAGGGCAGGCTTTTAACTACCGGTACATTGACTGACTGAGGGAATGTATGAGGCCAGATAACCAGTTTCAAGCAGCAACGAGGGAGGAGAAGGCTGGAGACACAATGTTGGAGTCAGAATTTAACTGCATTGGCCGACATGAGTGGGTGGGTAATTTGCTGGAGTACTCCGATGGATCTTTGTTACAAAGACCTCATCTGGGAGGACCTACTGAGAGGTGTCTTACCTCCTCCTTCTCCCTTGTTTCATGAGCAATATCTTGGTCCTTATCCACATAGTCCTCGGTCTCACTGAAGTGGAATACTTCTGACTCGTTCCTGCAGATACATACGCACATACAGAACTTGTTGCTTTGTGTTTCAACAGATTCTGTTGTCTTCAGCCACAATAAACTGGGGTCGTAAGGACTGGGGACTAGGGGAGGCAGTTCTCAATTGGCACTCACTATAGCAACATATCACATTATTGTAGTGTGTGAATAGTTTCCTTAATATGCAGTTTGTGTTATGAAAATGCATACTCTTTAATAAACAAATCTAAAAAGAATCTCCTTTGATAATTTCATTGGGCAACTGACCAAAGTGTGAACCACTTTATGTCATAGCGATCAATGGTGGACCACTTTGACAATTTTTCATAGAATTTCAAATGGGTTCATTCAGTCCAGTTGAAAATAATATAATAGTTGGTCAGATGATTTCATCAAAATAAAATAACGCATTTGCACATATGAGCTGGCGTAAGAATGTGAATATCAATTGTTTGATTTTTCACGAAACGATTCTAAAACGGAACAAGTAAGACTGAATGGCAGAAGATGCTATCAAAGTAAACAAATAGTGTTGTCATTTCCCAATAAATTGCTGCCTGTCCCACACCCACCTGTATCCATCCACTTCAGCTGTGGCACTCGGAGACGGTGTCTTCTTATTGGCCGGTTCATCTTCTGAAAGCAAAGGATAGGAACTTTTAGAGATTTGTCGGCTAAACATTTTTTACAAAAGCAATGGCCACACAGGTGCTACTACAGGGGGGAATACACTACAAACTGTTGATTTCCTTCGGAGGGAATTAGAACAATGCAGTATGTTGCAAGGGAGACTATGTGCACACCTATGCTTTTTCAGGGGGGGTTTAGCAACAAGTAGTAACTACATATGTAGTTATTGTTAGTTTGAAAAATTTACAAAGGAGCAAAAACAAACAAACAGACTGATACTGTAATACACACAGAACCTAAAATCATCTACTAGTCCAAGTGGCATAATTAAAACCAGCTGAAATTTGGAAAGTTTTGCTCATGTTGCACTAATGCGATAGAATTACACACAAGCATTTGGTTTCATCCAAATTGCTGAAGCAACACAACATGTTTTATGGTTTGTAGGCCATCAACTCACATATAGTTGACCTACTGGTATATCACTTGTCATTGGCTAGACAGTCATTCTTTACTTTGGTTAACAACAAAACTGCCATTACATGAGACAGCCACAAATCTCACAAACACTGCTATTTCTCAATTAACAATGTCATTTTCTATATTACATCCCTGTATCACTAACAGTACATCTAGTTGTCCCAAATGGCAATTACACTCAGAAACTGACACTGTACCACAAGTTCGTTTTTTAAAGTGGTTGAATTTAAATCTGAAATCTTACCCAAAAAATCTATGTAACGCAGTCAAAATAAATCAGTACAGTCCATAGTAGAGACAATGTCTTCATGTAACAGGTAAACAAAACCACAGATCTCTACACCGAGTCCTGGCTTTCATTTCTCACACATCTGATCAAATCTTGGACTATTGCCCATAGAGTAGTTGTTTATGTCCATGCCTGAGGCAGAGCCCGCATTATTTTCACAAGTTTTTGTCTTGCATTCTCAAACTACCTATTACTATTAGAAAACATTCCATGCTGTGCATAGCATCTGCAAATGAACACACATTCCACAGGCAGATTAGGCTAAAGTCAAAACATGTTTCTCAGTAGAAAAGGTGGCTTATCCTTTACTGGTTATAATAAAGAGTCATTAACAACTTATGATACTAACTAAAAAGGAGTACATGTAATACATACACTGAGGTAACTGACTCATATACATTAGTAGAATATGCCGTCATACCAGTTTTTTACTATTGACATGGATAAGACAAATCACTGTCAGCTTTGTTCTGTCAACAAGACACCCACCCAGAAGACAACTGTGGTGGCACTTCATATACAATCTTCTACCCACAACCCACCTGAGACACTCTCCACAAGGCACAAGGGCACAGTTGGGTGTTCTGCGTCAGGGTGAATCACATCATGGTGCAATTTGCGATACCATGAGGGTGTCTTACGTTTGGCCGTTACGGATGACCTCACCTTTGACTTGACCTGGTTTCCCATTACTGGTGTACAGTTGCCGACACTTTGTGCATTTGGCATGTTTGTGACAATGGTGTTACATAATTATGTCTCAAAATTCACCTATGTCAATATCAAACAAATCAAACAAGGTGGAATATTTGGCAGTTCCGATTATCTTGTCTTGTAATAACTTCCTATTCAACTATGTCACAAAATAGCCGTTCTTCAGAGTTCTTGACAATCTACTGTATTCTACTGATCCAGGCAAGAAGATAAAGATTGTTCTTGCGACAATGATTGCTTTTTCTTGGGTTGTCAACTTACAGGAAGCAGCAGTGCTTCAGTGTGCTTGGATACAACTGTTCTTCATTAAACCCAGTTTATAATTATTTTATACCTTTAGATCTCTACCACAAGAGACCAACACTGCTCCAACCAAGATGACGAGAGACCAACACTGCTCCAACCACTGTGATGACAAGAGACCAACACTGCTCCAACCACTGTGATGACAAGAGACCAACACTGCTCCAACCACTGTGATGACGAGAGCACCACAAGTTCTCCTTGGCTCTTCCCTGCTTCCCAGCTGTCCCTGAAGGATCAATAAGTTTCATCCATGCAAACTTGTAAGAGCCCTATTCCTCGACATGCCTCTGATGTCTCTGTCCATGATGCAAACCACAAACACACTTCACTGCACAACGACATTTCATAAGAAAACCCATACACATTCGGAATTTTCTCCTTTCTTTGTGTGAACTAATGACTCCATTGCCTTCTTCCAGACTGTAACCTAAACAACATACTCCTTTCAGCACATGTTAAATGTAACTAATGAAATGAAATCTATGTAATCCTTATGCCCTGGACTTGTTGGTGAAACTGCACAGCAACGATTGGGCCACAGTCACAGTGTGGTGTGCTAGGTGTAACATCGTCCTGCAAGGTGATAATCCACGTTGACACACCTGTCCATAGGTAACCTGAGACAACTGCCGGCATGTACGTAGGTATTCAGGTCTCCAGTTACACCGCTTTATTTATAAACAACATTTAAACTGTGTGACTTGCCACACATAATTAGGCCGCCTACTGGGTGGGGCATGCTTTTTCATGGTAGCTTAATACGCAATATTTTTAATATCAACAGGAGCGCACAGCCGCACATATATTATTATTTTAAACAGACAGACATTAAATTATTAAAGCTGTTACATAGTTGAGTTCATTTATAAAGCTAAAAAGCTAATTAATTGCCAGAGGTAAATTAAGTAATTATATCAACATGTTGCCTAGAATATGTGCTAGTCATGTAATATAGGCAGCAGCTGTAAATAGATCAACACTGTGCTCTTGATGTAATTTACGCAACCTCACAGACAATAATTTGTAACTTTGATAATTTTATAGTATCCTCTGTGCAGTAATTCTTTTAAAGGTCATGTGTGCAGTAATATGGAACCATGTCAGCAAAAACAAAAGCTTATTTTTTCTAAACATGTGCAATATTATAGTAAGACAGTTTATATTATTATTAAATGATGTATAACATGTCTCACCTTCCATTTTACTCTATCTTAAAAAAAAGTGACATTACATAATTTCATCTAAAACACATGTTACTTTGGAGATTTATGCACTACAAGACACATCTCTTCTGCATGCTCTCGTACAATGTGCACTGTTTTGAGAGGTACAATCGCATAAGTGATAATGCTGTATTAATGCAGTTACACAACTTTTACAACTGTTTTCTTTGGTATTATATTTAATCAAGATCCATTTTATTTCACATAACATGTGATAATGAAAATATGATAGAACTGTGCATGAAACTTGTGTAAATATTTGTGACTGCCTCAAAGCCAATCTCTACGATGCATTAATTCTGAAAATGTACCACATCCATCCACATTTTTTGCCTTTTGTTAACACCTAAAACTGATCAAATGAGTGACACTGACTGACATAGCGATATACCTCCAGAAACACCCCAGTTAGGCAGCTTAGGTGTAAATAATTACACTTCTACAACACCCAAAATGATAAAGAAACTAAGCTCAGAGGTGTAACAAACCAGAATAACTAAGCACAATATTATGAAGGTACTCAACTAATACCAACCATGGTCATGTCATACAAACACCAACATGACTAAAACATGACCCTATCAAGAGTCATGTCACAGATGACATGAGCAGTGCTGGGAAAGCTATACCTTTGGCATCATCAATCCATGTCCAATGCTTAACATAGCGAACAGGTAATCCAAACATTCCCATACTCATGGCTACTTGACTGGCTGACTGACCACTGCTAACTGAGGTGTACTAATGTCCAGTAATGTCCTGCTGGTCCAACCCACTCAGATGGACATATGGCGCACAAACTATAATTACATGTACATCTTACATTAATGAGACAATTAACTCCAGATGGTAATTAAGTATTGCTACCTTAAACATGTGGCACTCAAATAAAATATTAAATGTTGTATTTTATAGTGACTATGGTCATTCACTGGAGATAACATATTAAATGTTGTATTTTATGGTGACTATGGTCATTCAGTGGAGATAACATATGATATGTTGTATTTTATGGTGACTATGGTCATTCAGTGGAGATAACATATGATATGTTGTATTTTATGGTGACTATGGTCATTCAGTGGAGATAACATATGATATGTTGTATTTTATGGTGAATATGGTCATTCAGTGGAGATAACATATGATATGTTGTATTTTATGGTGACTATGGTCATTCAGTGGAGATAACATATGATATGTTGTATTTTATGGTGACTATGGTCATTCAGTGGAGATAACATATGATATGTTGTATTTTATGGTGACTATGGTCATTCAGTGGAGATAACATATGATATGTTGTATTTTATGGTGAATATGGTCATTCAGTGGAGATAACATATGAAATGTTGTATTTTATGGTGACTATGGTCATTCAGTGGAGATAACATATGATATGTTGTATTTTATGGTGAATATGGTCATTCAGTGGAGATAACATATGATATGTTGTATTTTATGGTGACTATGGTCATTCAGTGGAGATAACATATGATATGTTGTATTTTATGGTGACTATGGTCATTCAGTGGAGATAACATATGATATGTTGTATTTTATGGTGACTATGGTCATTCAGTGGAGATAACATATGATATGTTGTATTTTATGGTGACTATGGTCATTCAGTGGAGATAACATATGATATGTTGTATTTTATGGTGAATATGGTCATTCAGTGGAGATAACATATGATATGTTGTATTTTATGGTGACAATGGTCATTCAGTGGAGATAACATATGATATGTTGTATTTTATGGTGACTATGGTCATTCAGTGGAGATAACATATGATATGTTGTATTTTATGGTGACTATGGTCATTCAGTGGAGATAACATATGATATGTTGTATTTTATGGTGAATATGGTCATTCAGTGGAGATAACATATGAAATGTTGTATTTTATGGTGACTATGGTCATTCAGTGGAGATAACATATGATATGTTGTATTTTATGGTGAATATGGTCATTCAGTGGAGATAACATATGATATGTTGTATTTTATGGTGACTATGGTCATTCAGTGGAGATAACATATGATATGTTGTATTTTATGGTGACTATGGTCATTCAGTGGAGATAACATATGATATGTTGTATTTTATGGTGACTATGGTCATTCAGTGGAGATAACATATGATATGTTGTATTTTATGGTGAATATGGTCATTCAGTGGAGATAACATATGAAATGTTGTATTTTCTCGTATATAAGGTCATATGCACAAGCAAAAATTAACATCAGTGCAGAAAGAAAAAATGTGACAAAAACAATCAGATATGATAGGAAACAATTATATATGATTGTTTCCTATCTGGTTGTAAGTTATTAAAACTTGATCAACCAACCAATATATCAACTCCATGTTGTTGTTACCACCTTACATATTTAACTGCACAAAGCTAAATAACTAGTTTGTTTATTGCCTGTTTCTAACCAATTTGCAACATAATATTAATAATAATAATGTCAATAACAGAACATCTATAGCACTTAAGTCCTATTGACGTTGGTGCTATTTTATAAATTAAAATACATGCTGTGGATAATACAATTTTACAAGGTAAACTATCACATGCAAGGCAGCATGAAAGAAAAGCACCTGCTTCACCTTCAAAAAGGGTTCCAGGTTACATCCCACAATGTAATGAATACCACAATAATGCTGAGGGCTTTGAAACATTTGTTAAAATAATATATTGCCTATAAATTAAGCAGATTTGTGTATTTAATTTTTGGAACACATGGTAACATTACATAATTTACTTACAACATTCCACTTAATTATAATACACTAGTCATTACAACTCCACTGAAATATGTGTATATAAAAATGAGAAGCTTGAAACATAGGAAAAAGCTTTGAACACTGGTCACATCTGTGGGTCTGGTTGGAATGCAACCTGGAACAGCCTATGTTAGTTGCAAAGCCATTTACATACAGTTACATTTTTATTTTTCTGGTAAGCTGTGCAAGATCATGAGCATTTTAACAAACTTCTCATCTCTTGTGCACCCTAGCACTGCAATAGGTTGCCTTGTTCTAGTTACAGTTTCCAAACATTTAAACCAGTTGCAGTTGCCAAATATTTAAACTGGTTAAACCATTTCCAGTGTCATACTTACATAACAATTAAAATCACCATGACATATTTGATGTCAGATTGTATTTTTGAAGACTCCATTGTCTCTGTCAAAAGTCGGCTTTATTTAACAATCAAATGCAACAATTTGTTAATCTACTTTTCCAAAGCCCGAATACTTTGATGATTACGGTGAACCATATTTGTCATATCAGAAATGTTTTGTAAGTCTGTTTCTGACACATTACAACCAGATTTTATCCAGCCGAAAACAGAACTTAATTAAAATTAAAATGGGTCAATTGGCAACCGTGGTTTGGTTCAGCTCTGCATTTATGTGGTGAAAATGAATGGACAAGCACACTGAATATAATGTGTAAATTAAAACAAATATTCATGATAACTTGGTGATCTGTGCATATGCCGTATGCGTGATCGCACCTCCACCATCGTTGTGCAGAATAATCAACCAATCAGCATCATACCTGACTTCGACTGCAATGGCCGAGCCTGCTTGTTCCAGCGTTTTGAATGCCGCTGCATACCAAAGCCTTCCTCGTAATTCCCTGTGTTCGAATCGAGCAAGTTTAGCACCCAAACACATGCGAACAACACACCAAAAAATGCACGTAGCACGCAAAGTAATGCACACACACACAAGAACAGGTGCTCAAGATGAAAAGTAGCAGAAACAAAGCTAAGGATTTGTCAGAAGGTTCGTTAATAGCATTAATCATTCAAACTAAATTCTAACAGTTTGTAGAAATGTTCTAATAATGTTTTAATACAAATTTATTCGTAAATTACCTCAAGTGCAAAAGAATTACTTTTGAATAATTTGTAATGTAGTAGATGTTGTATAAAGGTTTTCTTCAACAGTGCATTTTACTGGTAACTCAGTCGATGTCATGTCTGCACTTTGCTTCATTACAATTACATATTACAAGGGGCCTGCCTTAATTGCTGATTGAAAGACAACCCAATCAATGGCTGAGCTTATTTTAAAACAGGAGGGATTGATAACATAATAAACTACATGTGTGTAGACGTGTAGTGATACATGTTCTCATAGGTGGCATTATTGACAAGAACAACTTAATCTATCATTAAAAATTAAATTAAATTTTACCGACATTTTAACATGAAAATTACATACATAAATCTGTTGGACAAATATATTTCCAAAGAATCTGACAGATAGCTCAGCATCAGTTTCACACACAACATGACCTTTACTCAGTCTATGTTAATGCAATGCTAATTTGTAGTGAAAGCAATTAAAACAAATCGATTTGACCTTTAATGGCCTTTAAGTTATCCTTCTGACATGATCCCTAATGTACAATTGCATTAAAAAGATATGTTAAAGAAAGATGATTTTATGAGCATTAGTTTTAATTAGTGAAATCAGTTAATAAAATGCACACATTTATTTTCAGATTGTGAACAGAGATTTTGTCATTGCAGCACTAACAAATTGTAATCAATAAGTGAAGAAAAGAATAAATATTTATTAAAATGTTAAGTTTCCCATGTTACAGTAGCATCCGACTAACATAATTTGACACTGCTCGGAATTAATGGGCTTTTTGGAACACCAAAAAAGATAACCTTTAATTTACAAGAAAAACAATACATATATGCAAATTAGTTCTTTTAGACAAATCCAATACATGAATTTTTTAAATGTAGAGGCTTTGTTTTTTTTTAATATGTATATCTTTAAGACACCTTGCAAAGGATCCCACAGAATAAAAAAAATGCATCAGCAAAGTATTAGTTGCAAACACATTTCATTCACCAGCAAGAACATAAACCAGAATGCAGTCTTATAGAATAGCACATTTCCATTCAAAGCTTGCCTTTAAGCACATGAAGAAATAAGCCAAAGAAACCAAAAGACATTCACCAATGTATTGCATCCTTATTAATAACACTAAGATGACAATACCTAAAATTTATACAAGAAACTGAATCTTCCTTTGTTATTGTGGTTTAGATTTAAAGAGAATATTACGTGTTACATAACTAGATACACCTCACCAAATCACCAAATCACCAAATCAAACATTTCTTGTTTATTAAGTACCTGGTTTGTAATCATTCTAAAATATTGTGTATTAGAGGTATGAATAACAGCATTTCTTATAAAGTATCTACAGTTAGTTTGATTGATTAGCACAAAACAGTTACTTCAGACCCTATACAGAAGCAATGCGAAGACACCAGCCATACCTTTTGTCTTGAAGAGTTCCATGAAATGTGGCTTGCACAGAAGCTGTCCATTGATGGAAGCAAAGTTACCCAGGCTGAAAGCAGTATTTGAACATTGAATACAAAGTTGATGTTTTATAGGGCGGCTTTGTGACAAAATGGTCAATGCGTGTTAAAACATCATATATTTATAATATTATCAGTATACAATTACAGTCGTGTTGTAAGACATCGTCAAGGTTTTAACAAGATTGTTATTCAAAGCCCATCAATTTATTGTTTGTGTGTGTGTGTGTGTGTGTGTGTGTGTGTGTGTGTGTGTGTGTGTGTGTGTGTGTGTGTGTGTGTGTGTGTGTGTGTGTGTGTGTGTGTGTGTGTGTGTGTGTGTGTGTGTGTGTGTGTGTGTGTGTGTGGTGTGCGTGTGTGTGTGTGGTTTGTGTGTATTTGTGTGTGCATGTGTGTGTGTGTTTGTGTGTGTGTGTGTTTGTGTGTGTTTGTGTGTGTGTGTGTTTGTGTGTGCGCATGGGAGTGTGCGAGTGTCAGTGTGTGTGTGTGAGTGTGCATGTGTGAGTGTGTGTGTGTGTATGTGTGTGTGTGTGTGTGTGTGTGTGTGTGTGTGTGTGTGTGTGTGTGTGTGTGTGTGTGTGTGTGTGTGTGTGTGTGTGTGTGTGTGTGTGTGTGTGTGTGTGTGTGTTAGTGTATGTACGTGTGAATGAGTGTCTGTGTGTGTGTGCGTGCGTGCGTGCGTGCGTGCGTGCGTGCGTGCGTGCGCATGTGTGTATGTGCATGCGTGCGTGCGTATGTGTGTGTGTGTGTGTGCATGAGTGTATGTGTGTGTGTGCACATGTATGTACATGACTGTGTGTGTGTGTGTGTGTGCGTGCGTGCGTGCGTGCGTGCGTGCGTGCGTGTGTGCGTTTGTGAATAATTGTTTACACATTCACAATTCCCACTGCCAGTACACCATGAGACAGTCGTCTACCTGAGTACACGCTTGCAGTGGTTACATTTGAAGCAGGTCTTGTGGTAGATGACTTCGTCCGCAATCACCTTCTCCATCTCGTAGACTCGCTTCTGACACACGTGACACAGGTTCTCTCCAGTCACCTGTTGTACAACAACAGTCATCACTACATCATCATTACTACTACATCCTTATGATTACTACATCATCACAACTACTACATCGTCATGGCTACTACATCATTGTGACAATTTCATCATCACAACAACTATATCATCACCACTACCATATCATCTTGACTACACTGTCATGTCTGTACCAGCATGACTACACCGTTGCGACTAGACCACAACAATATTGTCACAACTAAACTGTTTTATAAGTTTTTTACCACTATATAGTGACATCTGTAATAGCAAGCAACACCGCATAAAGAAAACTTCCACCCTCGGTTACTTGAATTTTATTTGGACACAAAATGAGGAAGTCAAATCCCTTGTTTGCAGTTTCATACTTCCCTCAAAACATTACATAAATAAAATTAAACTCTTCGTGATTGATTCCAAATGAGACATGATTTAAAGAACAAAATCATGTCTAGCCTTTGAAACAAGATGGTCCACTAAACAAATGTATATTCATACATGATGACTCTAAATTTGAAGGAAGCTACATCATGGCAGGGAAAGGGTTAATATGATCAGTGTGTGTAGTGGAGTGAGAACACTCATCAGCCTGATGGACACATGGCAGGGAAAGGGTTACTGTGATCAGTGTGTGTAGTGGAGTGAGAACACTCATCAGCCTGATGAATACATGGCAGGGAAAGGGTTAATGTGATCAGTGTGTGTAGTGGAGTGAGAACACTCATCAGCCTGATGAATACATGGCAGGGAAAGGGTTAATGTGATCAGTGTGTGTGTAGTGGAGTGAGAACACTCATCAGCCTGATGAATACATGGCAGGGAAAGGGTTAATGTGATCAGTGTGTGTGTAGTGGAGTGAGAACACTCATCAGCCTGATGAATACATGGCAGGGAAAGGGTTAATGTGATCAGTGTGTGTAGTGGAGTGAGAACACTCATCAGCCTGATGAATACATGGCAGGGAAAGGGTTAATGTGATCAGTGTGTGTAGTGGAGTGAGAACGCTCATCAGCCTGATGAATACATGGCAGGGAAAGGGTTAATGTGATCAGTGTGTGTAGTGGAGTGAGAACACTCATCAGCCTGATGAATTCATGGCAGGGAAAGGGTTAATGTGATCAGTGTGTGTAGTGGAGTGAGAACACTCATCAGCCACCCTGAAGACTTGGCACAGGTGAGCTCTGACAGAACAAACAACTTATTGGCATCCCACGCGATTCTTGTCTGTCGAATAGTCTGTGCACCAGGATCATAGCTTGTGGCAGACATGTGATCAGTCTGTATATTACAACATTGATACGAAGCTGTGCAACATAAATTATAGATAAAACTCATAAAAAATGTGTGCTAAAATAGTAAAGTTTCAGTTGTTCCATGAGTTACAAGGTATAATAAATATAGATGCAGGTAAATCTACAGGTAGAGTATTTTGTGGGTACTTACTGGGACGTTACTCTCCCACATCTGTGGGGTGAGCCGAGTGTCCACATGATATTTGGCACCTTGTCCTGCACAACAGAACAGCCAACCGTTAATACACATCAATACAGCCTGCACATCAGTGAACAGGACAGTCAAAACACATCAATACAGCCTGCACATCAGTGAACAGGACAGTCAAAACACATCAATACAGCCTGTACATCAGTGAACAGGACAGTCAATACACATCAATACAGCCTACACATCAGTGAACAGGACAGTCAATACACATCAATACAGCCTGCACATCAGTGAACAGGACAGTCAATACACATCAATACAGCCTGCACATCAGTGAACAGGACAGTCAATACACATCAATACAGCCTGCACATCAGTGAACAGGACAGTCAATACACATCAATACAGCCTGTACATCAGTGGACAGGACAGTCAATACACATCAATACAGCCTGCACATCAGTGAACAGGACAGTCAATACACATCAATACAGCCTGTACATCAGTGAACAGGACAGTCAATACACATCAATACAGCCTGCACATCAGTGAACAGGACAGTCAATACACATCAATACAGCCTGTACATCAGTGGACAGGACAGTCAATACACATCAATACAGCCTGCACATCAGTGAACAGGACAGTCAATACACATCAATACAGCCTGTACATCAGTGGACAGGACAGTCAATACACATCAATACAGCCTGTACATCAGTGAACAGGACAGTCAATACACATCAATACAGCCTGTACATCAGTGAACAGGACAGTCAAAACACATCAATACAGCCTGTACATCAGTGAACAGGACAATCAATACACATCAATACAGCCTGTACATCAGTGAACAGGACAGTCAATACACAAACAGCAAATACAAGGTTTTTGAGCCCGATCAAAACAACAAGTAGATAAGCACGTGTATTTTGTTCATCTATGTGTGGATGATTTCCTGGATTTGCTGATTTCTACAGCAGGAAGTAACCAAAGTACATCCGTAAGTTGATAAGTTCACCACAAACTGTTGTCTATAGTTCCTTCAACAGTAAATATGTAGTGCGACAACAGTTATTTTAGAAGCATCTTAATTTTCCTAAATCATGTGATGGTCTTATAGACTTGTTAATAACGCTGCCATTAATCCACTAGGTAGTTTCCTCTGGCTCAGTAATAGCCACCGCAAACAGTTCTGAGGTAACCATTTGTAAGTGTTAACTTTGCACATCATCACAAGTCAAGATGACTCGTGCACGTGTCATACTCTAAGTAGAGTAGAGAGAAACAAGACTGTTCCTATGTACACTGCCAGTGGCTACAAGTGAACAAATCATTGCTGTACAAACAGGAAAAAGGTGATTGGATCATTATTTAGATACAATCTGATCTCGTATTCTGTCTATGTCAGAATAGGACATCAGACTGGTACACTACTGGATTATGGCTAGGAGAGTTGGAGATTTGATGGACATGAATTCTTCTTACATAATAGTTCCTATGAGGCTTGTGAAAACTGAGACCTTGTAACTAATACAACTTGTGTGTTTGCCTTTCAACATTTTACAGTAATTAAATTAAGTCTTGTTTTGTTGTAGCTACAGTTTTAATAGAAATGCAAGTTTATATCAAACCACATCAGGACCGTCATATATTATCACACCAGTATTAGTGTTAAAGAAAAATTAATTTAAAATATTCAAAAATGTTTCAACGATGTCACAAGTTTATTGGCAATCTCTGCCTATGATTTTTAAGATTTGTTCAAGCAATGGGACCTAATTGTGCAAAGCTGGTACTGCCAACTATAAAAGCAGGGATTTAAAAGGATCCTACACTTTTTAATGAGCAGGCAGCCAAAGGATTAGGGAGCAGTTTACATAGCTTTTCTGTTATCTCCATGCCTATAATATCAGGTGTATATTTGTGCATGCCTAGACAGGTTAGCATACGTACCCTTAATATTAATCATCTGGACACCCTTGGTTTTCTTCTCAATTTCAGGTGGTTTAATGTTAAGTATTAGTTTGGCATACAACTCTAACATGCGGCCACACAAAGGTCAGATAGCAGATTATTTACTAACATTCCGCAAACAATTGTCTATCTATCATACACCAAGTCTGCATTTTGATGGTGTGGATGCAATATCGTCTATTCATCTGTCACTATAGCTAGATTCAAACCATGCAATTTAACTCTTATCTATCATAAATGGACAGGCTTACGTGCCACAGAAAAAACTACTTCTAAAATCTAAATGATGCAAGGCAAGCCACCATGAATATTCAGGAAAATGTGAATATTCATTGCAATAACACTCGAGAAGATTATAATACATTCCACGTTATTCAGTTTATGAAACAGCTCACAAACGGAAAACATTTGTTAAATAGATTTGACCATACTTAGCGCCTTTGAAGACCATGTTTAAAAATTTTAACTAGGTTGTTGATTATGGAGTTATGCAGTTAATATAAGCATAATAGTGTTCATTAATATGAATTACAATTATTTTATATTTCTTTGATTAACTTTATTGATCTGAAATACTAGGGGCAGGCTTTGTGTATGATCTGGTGACAAAGCCTCAAATGGCCTAGTGCATAATCAATATTATTGATAATAAATATAGTTAATCTGTGAGGTATGCTTACAACATAATTATATCAATTTAGAATATGAATCAAGTAACATAAACCCTGAAGTGAAATTAAGCAATTTTTAAGCTAAAATTAACACAAAAATTATGAAAACGATTTTGATCCTGTGAACTGTCGTTGATTTTAAAAGTAGGAATTTAATAAATAATAGTATAGATTATTATTAATGTTGCTGATTACAGCAAGAATAACATATTCTTGTACATGTTTATGATAGCTGCACTTATTGCACACTTAACATAGCTGGAGAGAATTACCACTGACCACAATCTTAATAAGCAAACAATTATGTAACAGTGTTATTACCCACAATGCATCATTCACAGTCACAGAAACCACAAAATGTCAGCTCCACAAAGGACTCAAGTGTCTCACACAATGATAATGCATTCAAATGTAATTTGAAGGAAAGCAAACATGCAGGTATACAATGAAACAGGGCAGGCCTATTCCATGGAGAACAATGCCTTTTCTCCATGTGCCAATGCTTGTCCTTCTGTAATAGTGGGAACCCCCAAGGGCTCAACATTTTAAAAACAACCCTACCCACAGGACACTTTGAAAAGTCCCACATTCTTGGTAATTTACATACCACATAATTCTGTATAAGATTTATTATTCTGTATAAATTATCCCCTTCAGTATTGTGTAACCATGTCCTGACACAAGGACATGGAAACACGTTTACCTCCCGGACAGGGGTAATGCTGCTACCCTGGGACAAACACTGGCAAAAGCGGCAACATTATTGTTAACACACCATGCGATACACATGCATTCACACAACAATCATGTTATAAAGAACTGAACTGGTAGTCCTTCCTAGTTTAACATTTTCATCCAATCAACATGCAGGTGTCGGTCAGTCGGTCGGTCGTTTGGTCGTTCGGTCGGTCCGTCCACAATTACAATCCTCTTCCACCATATACATACAGGAAAACACAGGAAACCACTGGTGTACACTTGGGGGGTTTAAGATTTAAGTAGCTTCTTCAATTCAACCAAATTTGTTTAACATTAATGAGGGTAACCGATTTCTTGAATAATTATTCCAAGAGCTGTTTGGCTATTTATGGATCTTACAGTCACAGCCATTAGTGCAGTAGAAATGTGCATTCTTTCCTGCAGGATAAACATTGGCTTCAATCCCACAAGGTTTAAAATGTTCCAAGAAAATGGGTATTCCCAGTGAAAAACTCAAGTTATTATAATGACATCCTGGGTTACTTCACTGGTAACTAGTTCCTAGAACCTACAACTGCCTGTCAGAAATATAGCTAACTGACCACTGACCGAGATATAAATTTAGCTCCAAGAAACTCCTTGGGAGATATTTAAAATAGCCCAGTCTTTGCACATACTAATGCAAACAACATATACCAAAACAAGGCCCACTCTAACATATTTTTTGTTTAGCCATTAGGCAAACCTATTACTTTTTCTTAACAAATTAATTTTTCTCAGCCAAATTGACAAAAAGGTCTTCAATTTTTTGTTCAGATAGAAACTTAGTTTTAGCTGTTGGCTAATGGTTACTGTGGGCCCAGCAAGAGGTATTAGAATGCACATTTCTAAAACCTTAATTCTATACCGGTATATTACTAACTTATATTTAACAAGATTGCTTTTATGGATTTCCAATCAATACATACAGATTTTAGTTCATTATTGTAAACAGTTCTGGCACATTCCAAGGGTGCAGAACTTAATCCTAATTCCACCAATTATCTTTAGTTTGTAAACATCATTTATATATCCAGGGGCCTTTGAGGTAAGGTTATATGAGTTGAAGGTTAACAATGACTACATATTTTGTTGATGTCAATAAAAACCAACACAAATGTCAGCTAGCACATTTATTTAGCACACAGACAGCATAGAAAACATCAACAACAGTAGGTAGAAACCATTCACATGTAACAGCATGTTCCCTCAAAATTGCAAATGGTTGCCAATCTCAGAGTAGGGCACAGTCAAGTTCAACAATCCACACTTGAAATAAATTAAAATTATGTCAGTTTAAGTGCAAATATATATGTTTTAGACATGAAGCCAGGGCAGAAAGTGGGACTTAAAAGTACTAACTACACCAGACAAACATCTTCAAATATGTAGTTGTCCTGCCACATAACTGGCCATTTAAACGCATAAATTTCGGCACTCCAGAAAAGTGCTGAACTCCATAATTTGCTAAGAATAGCACCACATTAATACAGCACGGTTATGTCATAATGCATTACAAACATCATAATTTGCATCAAAACCGGCATCTTATTTGCCATCCTCACAGTTCAAAAGTTAACCGGCATTTCTAACGAAATATCGCACCAAAAAACTGTAAACACACAGAAACTGCGCTAATATGAGAGAGATAGCGCAAAATAGACCACATCCATGGAATGAAGGTGACAGAAGTTGTGCACAAAACTGGAGGCATCCGCAGCCTTACGGGGAATGCCAGACTGCAGGCACGAAATGCAATGGGCACACTAAAGACAACCGTAAACACGCTAAAAAAGATAACACAAATTATACAAAAATTGCAATAAATAATAACAGATAAAGCAGAGCAGGGCAAGTCTTTATAAGATCATGCTGCAGCTGCAATATATAAACTGCACGATTTTAATAATGATAATTCAACAGTCACAACATACACTGCCAATTTCTTCGCCTGCCTAAATCAGCAGGGCTTTCCACATCCACATATCAGTAAACTGTCATCCAATACAGTTACAAGAACAGGTAACACAGACTGGCACAAACACTTCAAGTGAAGGCACATCAGACACAGATGTTCATAACTCTTTCTATACGAGTACAAAAAGAGGGTAATCTTTATTATGCTTAGCTCTAGTGCGTGTAGTACACTACGGATACTGCGCAGTAGTTTTGGCAGCAAAGCAACACAGACATCATGAGTTGATGTCTAATGCCTCAAATGGGCTGATGTGCACGTGAACTCATGTAATTCGTCTACAGTGCCTGCCCAGATCGCATTCCTCATGAGCTTGCTTCCTCATAATCCATCAGCACAGCATCGGACATTTACACCACTGACGTGGATTTTCTCTCAGACTGATTCACTCTCAATGTTTCCAATGCCAGGATCCTCAAACTTGCGAAATGTCTGCATTACGACAGATTAAAAATACAATCTTTACACTGCCATATTCTGATAGATTATGCTTGAATCTTTAGCGGTGCAAACATTATAAGCTCGATGAATAACATATAATCATCACTGCGACTAGCTGTAAATACTGGCGTTGCTTTCACTCCATAAATATAGATTAACTTGTAAAATAATTATCAAAAGGCGCTTTCCCACCGAGCGAGGCAAAGTAAATACCAGATAAAAAACTATGCAGAGGCCAAAAGATAAACAGCAAGTGATGTGTATACATGTAAAAAATAAGCGCACACTCTCACCCACAAGCACCGTTTGAGTAAATATGATCATAAAATGCAATTTACTTCCAACAAGTATTAGCGTATAGATATGCGGTTGGTCTGCCGTCCTGTTTACGGGTCTGGCCAACTCTCACGGAGAAGGCAGGATGTTCTGAGAAAACAGTAATGTGCATTTATGCAGCATCATGACAGATACATAAGCAGCCGAAATGCCGAAAGCGCATGCTTTCAATAAAATCATTTCTACCCTGCTAGCAAGGGTATGTCGTAAAAAGCTAGGACTTATCGTTGCTTGTTGTAACTCAACAGAATCTGGCATTCCTTTCTCGTTTCCCAGGAACCGGGAGAATGACCAGGTTCCTTCCTACACCCTTTCCCACCTCTCCTCCCCCAAATCACCCTTGCAATGCAGCAACAGCGATGTCCACGCTGTCATCGAAATACAAAAATTATCTCAACGAAGCATCTCATGATCACCTGGTCATTGTAAAGGCTAACGAGTTCTAACTATAGCAAACATGTCACAGTAATATAGCGCAAACAACAAGTGTCCCTCATAAACCGATCAGAATTTCCGTCGTCATCTTCACGATTGCCGAAGCATCACTTTCCGGACACTCTCTGTAGGGGGCGCTATCGATGGTGGTGGGGAAGGAAAGTCAACGTCATCGTTCAGGTCGGCTGGTGGCGTGAAGGTGAGCTTCTGGTAGGACTGATAGTCAGACTGGCGTAATCGGGGCGGGGTAACTTCTCTTGGTGGCGTGAATCGGACAAGCTGAAAAATCGACAAACATGAAACGTGACTCCAGAAACACTCAAACATTTCACCAGTAGGTTTTTATTTTACATATACTCATAATATAATATTTACCAATAATAAATTAAATAATTTTGCATATTTTGCAATAACTGTTAGTCAATGCAGAGGAAGTTAGAATGGATTGGTGAAGCTCAGCATGTATGCAGTTGAAGTTCAACAAGGTTGGAGGTACAAAGTTTCTGTTGCCTTTTGTGTATGCAAACCTGACAATCCAAGTTTTATCCACAGTTGACATAACATTTTGAGCAACTTTCGCTTATCAGACCAAACAAGAGCATACAGCATTCAACATAGTCGCCACCACGTACAATATTTTGGTACAGAAATCATCCAAGCGTGACCAGAGATAACAGATATGGAGTATTAACTCATCTCGACTCTGTCAAAGATTCACTGCTATCTTAGTCGAGCATGTGGAGGAGTGATTTGTAACCAGCTTGACCTGTGGAACTAAGGTGATGTTTGGTCTAAACCCAGGTGGGCTGATGTCAGTCTGACCCAGAAATACTGCACACTGACTGTCAGGACCTAATGGATGTGTTCATGATGTCTGTCTTCTCAAACATGTGATGAAACTATATTTAATTATCTATTATTTTATAATTTCATTAAAATAATTTAGTTACTTTTTATATTAACATGTATCTTTGAAACCAAATAATGTGTGACAATTTACGTGATAGCATAGTTCCAAATCATAAGAGGATCACTACCTGGGTGTAACCCCCAACTCCACCAGATTCCACCTGATTTGAGGACTGACGTCACTACCTACATAACATAGCCCGGCCGCCCTCGGGAGCCTCAAAGGAAATTCCATCCACCAAGTTCTTGGAACGTAAACATCAACAGTCATACATAACCGAGGCAGGAAATTGAAGCGTTTCCAAGGCAACACCCTGCTCACTGACAGTCATATGGAGTGCATCATCACAGGGTACAGGGGTTGTGGGGGAAGTGGAGCTGTGTCCAGACGTACTGCTCTCAACCCTTGGGGCTTGGGTTTCAAATCAGGCAATAAAATAACCATGGGTAATTTCTGGCATATTCTGTTCATGCCTCTTGGCAGAAACATGTTTAATGGCCCGTGTATGATGAGCGGATGGTGGGTGGGTGGGTGGGTGGGTGAGGTGGGGGTGGATGAGGTGGGGGTGGGTGCTGGTGGAAGTATCACGTCTAGTGTCAGTATGTATGTGAGTACTTTTATGTGCATGTGGAAGAAAATGGGTATTGGGGAAGAGGATGAAGATGTGGGTTATGTCCAGAGGATGGGAGAGGATTCACGGTAGTATAATGTAATTCTAACCGGAAAAGTCAGCAACTTAATAAGCATGGTTGTTTTGTTTGCTTATGTACATCCAAAGTTTTTATGTTGCAATAATAAAATGTAAATAAATGGTAGAAACATTGAAACAAAACTATGTGTAGGCAGATATGGGGGTGTTTTTGAGTCATCATCAATGGATGTCTTAACTGAATTCTACCTATAATTTCATTTTACAGTTACTGGAAATAAAATGTTACAAAAGGTTTGCTGGTTTTATATCCTGGTGGCCTGTTTTTCAGTAAAAAATTTTGAAGAGTTCCCAAAACTTTAAATGTATATGTTCAGTTACATAGAGTGATTATTTGCAAACATTTTACATTCTAAAGCTAGAAAGGTGAGTCGCCTCGGCCAAATGTTTGCTCATGTGGGAGCATGTGCTTTTGATATTGTATGCTAAAGCAGTAAGCTTTATTTTTTTTACTCTTGTAGCATGTGCTATATTAAGGAAATGTGAAATGAAATATCAAAATCTGCTGAACTACTAATGAGATACCTTAAATTAGGTCAAAACACATAATATTATTAGAGTTTCAGGTCTTGATACCCGATACTTCTGATGGTTAATTGGTTTCAGAAAATGCCAGGAATTGTCTAGAAATGTCCCCGGGGAGAACCCAGTTTCAGACCTCCCTTTTAACTGGCAGGAATCCGCAGCCTGCTGACATCACAACGGGTTCACCTGGACTTCATCCGGGCCCCGTAGGAAGAGGGCGCAAAAACAACAAAGTCACATTCTTGGTGAATGTACATTAAGTGATCTTGGGATGACTGCAGCTGGGGAGGTAATTTGCCATGTGGGATCGTGGAGGTGTACTGTAAGGTGTCGAGGGAACGCAGACAGGGAATGTGGCAGGGACAGTGTACAGACCACAGCTGTCTCACTGGTTCGCACTCCCTTGTGTCCCCCAGACTTCCCTGCTCCTTGTCTTCCCAGGTTTACTGCTCTGGGGACAGTTAAGCCCTCATTCACTAAACTTCAGCGTTACATGTTTGTTTGTACCTGCTTATGTCTCCTTTCATGTTTATACATTTGTTAATGTGGAACGGTGTAAACACTTTCTTTGTTTCCTGGTTCCCCAACTTATCTAAATTAACAAGTGTCAATGTTTTCTTTACTTCTAATAGATTGGCTGCCTTATGGTAACTAAGGAGTTCTATTTAAACAAGATGTTCTCATGATACATTTTGTATTGATATGGTTCTGATGTTGAGGTGGTGTTTATGGTAAGGTTCACAATGGCGGTGAGGTTTATGATGGTTCTATTTATGACAATGAAGTTCATGACGGTGCTATTTATGACAATGAGGTTCACAATGGTGTTATTTATGATGGTGAGGTTCATGATGGTGCTACTTATGAGAGTGAGGTTTATGGTGGTTCTATTTATGATGGTTAGGTTCACATTGATGTTGCTATTTATTAGAGTGACGTTCATGGTGGTGCTATTTATGACAGTGAGGTTCACGATGGTGCTATTTATGATGGTGATGTTCATGATGTTGTGGCTTATGATGGTGAGGTTTATAATGGTGAGGTTCATAATGGTGAGGTTTGGTCAGGTTTATGATGGTGCTATTTATGATAGAGAGGCTCATGATGGCAAAGTTCATGACAGCAATGTTAGTGGTAATGAGGTACACAATGTGTGGTTAATGTTTGTGAGGTTTATATTGGTGATGTTAACTGTTAATGACAGCAAGCTTAGAGATATTGAGGGTCATGACACTTACTACTATGAACTATTGTATGTGTCCAAACCTCCATGTGTGCTATTGGTTCACAGTCATACATTGCCACTTACCCAGGATGCACTACTGGAGCATTATAAGAGGGACTAGAGGAGATGGATACAGACTGTGTACAAAACCTTGTACACACAGGTCAGGCTGGTAATACACAGGAAGAGTTTCACAGAGGCTGGGATTACAACTATTGCAACTGTACGTGGTGTGACGCAGGTTTCAAGAGCGTTCAGCAGTTTCATCAGCAACGACAGTGCCAACTCCGACGCTTTATTAACTACAAGCAAACCTACACAGCAACAAACACATTTCAGTGGAAACATTACGTCCATGTGGTTCAATGTTAAGCAAAGCACAGCTTTGACACAAATGTTCGTCGACGATTGTTCAACGTACACAAATTCGCGTTCATCAAATTCCCTCCAACCTTGAAGTCATTCTACATACATACGTACACCCGGTGACGCACTCCACAGCATAGCCATCCACCTCAGAAAGTAGATCCATAACAGCAGCACATGGATACAACATAAATTAAGTGAAAAGGTTTCTGTTTGTTACTGCTCAATCACTACTGGCTAATAAAATGCAGCATGCTAAATGACAAGTCGTGTTCATGAAAACGCCTGTCTTTAGCATGAAAGCAAACGTCCCTAAATATTAAATCCACAGCGGCGAAGTTTCACTGGCCATCAGTCACAGTGTAATTTTGTTTTCCAGCGAAGCAGCGATCGACGCCAGAGAGTCAAGTCAAGAAATTGTATGCGAGTGCCGTTGCTATGGCAACAGCAGCGAGTGCCGTCGCCAGGATATAGTTCTGGTGACGGTGTGTCGCGACGGGCGGGCTGGGTGCAGGCTGAGACGTGTGAGCGGGGGAAAGAAAGAGAGACGTCATTAATCACATGACAGGAGGAAGGGGACATTGTCACGGTCGCAAGGGGGGTGTCATCATTACACAAAGTCGCTGTCTCATTGATGACAGAAATATCACAGCAATGCTATTAGTTCAGGTCACACCCGGGTCAGGTCAAAATCGAGAAGCAAGCACCTACAAGCGCTAACATAAGTTCTTAGTAGATACAATCTGCCTGATTCACTCAACTGGAATAACCTTTCTGCTGAACTTTAGCGGTATCAACGTTGCATACATTTCTACCAGAATCTCTGCACTGTGACTACAGTTTACCAGTCATTTTTGAATCGATATGGTTTCCTTCTGGTAGACTTCTGCACAGTTTCTGGCTCGGGAGCTTCTGGATTCTTAGGTTTAGGCTTCACGGGAGGAGGCTTCTTTTCTCCAGCAACGGGCCTACCTCTTAATGAAGGCCCCTCATCCCATTTTGTCCTTGCCTCACCCCATTTCGGTTTAGTCTCAGGCTGTCGCTGTACGTTACCCCTCTCCCACTTTGACTTAACATCTTGCCCTCTCACTTTACTCTCACCCCATTTTGGTTGCCCATTGGCTGGTTGTGGCTGCACATCAACCGACTTAGGTGTAGCCTCTGCAGGTATTGCTTTAACCCCACCCCATCTAGGTCTTCCCCTTGGCTTAACATCCTCTACACTAGGCTCTGGCTTAACCTCAGGGGTTTGTGTTTTACTCATGCCCCATCTAGGTCTCCCCCTTGGCTTAACATCCTCTGCAGTAAGCTCTGGCTTAACCTCTGGCTTAACCTCAGTGGGTTGTGTTTTACTCATACCCCATCTAGGTCTACCCCTTGGCTTATCCTCAACTGCACTAGGCTCTGGCTTAACCTCAGGGGTTTGTGTTTTACCCGCCCCCCACCTACGCCTGCCCTGTGGCACCGGCACAGGCTCCAGCTCACTAGGTGGAGCTGGCTCTTGTTTATTCCCTCTATACTTTACTCCACGTCGCGGCACGCCAGTTTGTTTTATAGGCACGGGCTCCTCAACTTCTGCTTCCCTTGCAGTTAGCACCGCAATCTTACGGCCAGGGCGGTTTCTAATTACCTCGGGTGTTTTCATGCGCTGGTCATCGCCATGGTGATGCTCGATGTTGCTCCACAGTTTCTTCACCTCCTTTGTATGTAGCTCCATGCCAACTTCGCTGTTGTTGTCGGCCTCACGAACCAGCTCCGGGCGCTCCTCAGGCTCATTCTCGTACACGCCCGAATCGGGCGCGGCCTCCATCTCAAGGACCCACGCCGGCTTGCCACTCATCGACGCGCTTGTCTTCGTGGTCGAGGCATCCACCTCGAAGTACTTCCACTTGTTCATGAGACTGCGAGTGTGGCCTGAGTCTACCGAGACAATGTCACTTTGCATGTCTGCACGCACAATGTTGTCATCTAGTTGGATGGGTTCGTTCTCGACGACGCATGGTCCGTCTGCCCGGTCGATGATAATCTGGCGTCGCTGGCGTGGCGCATCTTGTGGGTTGGTGAAGCGGTTCGCCATGTTGCGGATGCGACCGCGATCACCCGGGACCACTTCCTCGACGTAGGTGTTCGAACGTACAATGCTTTCATCAAGTACGCTCGGTTCGTTCTCCACCACAGACGGCCCATTGTCGGCCAGATCCATCACAAACGGCTGCTTTGAGCTGTTGTGACCTTGTGCCTGCTGCAAGAACTGGTTCCGCATTTGATTCACGCGAACATCAGCACCGATGCCGTGCACTTGTTTTTCGATGGCGACATCGTCTGTGCGTGTGGCCCAGTATCCTGTCAGGTTGCGGATCTTCCCGACCTCGAACTCGACGTCATCATTGATGTCTTCGCTGTGGATGACGTCGTCGCGAACCATCGGCTGGTTCTCCGCAACTATCGGCTCGGTGATGTCCCCCTCGATCAGTCGGATCTCCTTCTTCTGTGGCGCCTCCTGGCGGCTGCCCCACGTCGTGAGCACGCCCTTCGCGTAGCCTCGCTTCGGCAGTTCCACTTCATAGTTGTCCGGTATGCCAGACTTTATGACATCATCACGAACGATCGGCTCGTTTTCTCGCACGCACCCCTCGTCCTCAGCGATGTTGATGGGCACCTGCGCCTTGGGCTGATACTGCCCCTTGTATTTCCAATCATTCACAATGTTCTTTGTCTTGCCCTTCTCGAAAGTCTCTCCGGACATGTTAACGTCACTTTCACGCACAACACCCTCAAGTTGCTGCGGTTCGTTCTCGTAGACGCCGGAACCGGGCGCTTGGTCGATGTCAAGGGATGTGGTCTTCTTTATTTCGTGCAGGTCAGGGATCTGACCAGATTCAAACATAGCACGCACATTGTGGGCGATGGGTGGGGGCGCAAACTTGTGGATCTCTTCACGGTTCACCGGGGGCGTCGACGGGACACCCTTTGAGTTGACGTTCTGGTTGTGATCCTGCGAAAGTTGCGTCAAGGGTGGCAGTGGTTTGTTCTCTTGGGCATGGATTGCCCAACTCTTCTTGGGCTGGGGCTGCTCGTAAGACACCTGCAAATGTAAAGTATTAACATTGAAACAGAATCTACTGGAAACCTGACTTAAAATAACAGGTCCCGACATTTACATGTATAATTATTGATTTTTACAAATGTCTACACGCATGGTAAACATTGCCTCAGTCACAAGTCACATAAAAGTAAAATCTGATTGTTCATTTCTAGCTAATGACTCCTAAACCGGTTCAACAAACTGTCATTTTACTATCAACTTCGGTAGATGTGTATTAAAATATATGTTTAATGTGCAAGAGTGTTAATTTAAGCAGTAAGAGGTTGATTTAATTTATCATACAATGTTAGTGGTATTTTGGGCTGGCAGTGGAAATGTTGACATGATATACAGCCGAGTTATAAATACAGAATAAGTTAAGTCTGCATGTGCCATCATGGCTCTATTTTCTGTTTGCCTGCATAGTACAGTCACATGTGAGACCGTGAACAAATTAATCACTTTATGTAACTAAGTACGTCTCACACCACAACACTGGCAACATTTCAGAGTGACTCAAACAACGTGCATGGCCCTACATTTCCCCCATCATGTCCCGGCAACGTGCATGGCCCTACATTTCCCCCCATCATGTCCCGGCAACGTTCTAAGGAATGTGCACAGTTCACATGTGACTCACAAAGTGCTAAACATTTCTCCTGCGCAGTTCTCCGAGCTAACCCTAAACAACTTGGACAAAGTTCTGATCTACAACTGCTATGACAACGTTCTTATCAACTATAACTGCATGTCTGACACAGGTTATCTACGAGAGTTGTTATCTAGACACTGGTGTTACACCAACCTGTTCCTGTTCTGTAGCAATGTGTCCCCTCTGCCTCTCGTTCTGCGTCGAGCTCCTAGAAATGCCAGAAATGGAGAGTGAGCACTATATACACTAGAAGGCGCTGGTAGCCACCGCGGCAGTCCCGCCCGCTAGCCAACCAGCCAGCTACCTATCGGGTTACTCGACTCCCTGGCACATCCCATTGCTCCAGGCTTCTCCCAGTCACTTTACGACAGCTTTCCCATTTCAGGGACTGCCGCCACAGCTGCTCAAGTCTGCCACCTGAGGGGACGTGCCAAAACCCAGTTCTAGGAATGAGCAGGGAATGTCTCAAAAGTGTGTCTTTCTTTGCCAACTAATCAAATCCCTGCATCTTAGGGGTTGTGTGTGAAATTGGTCAAGGGACAAGTAGGGGTTTTCTCAAAAAGTTATAAATTTGTCTTTCCTGCTGAATTACAAGGAGCTATATTTATTGACAGTTGTCATGAAGTTGTTTACTCTTAATCACAAATGTTGCATGTGGGTAAACACTGCCAGGTTTCAAATGTAACGATGAACCGTGTAAGAAGTTGCCACCTGACAATGTCTGGCTGGTCGTTCTTCCAGACAAAAACATTTCAAGTATCCAGATGTGGTGTTTTCTAAAAGGTTTCCTGGCGCCACAGGCAGAGGAATTCAACTGGGAAATACCTGGAAGAATTGGGATGCATCTGCAAAGTCTATATATGTGTTATGCTTTCCAGCCGATTCAAAAACTTGTCTGCCTTACAAATGTCTACTTGTGGTTTGCAGAAATGTGTTACTAATGTATTTGAATTTCACCAAAATAGAACTGTGAAGGTGTAAGCAAAGTGATATGCAATCTAAATCTGCATTTTTATAATTTAGAGCACCTTCCTAGACTAGCACCAGTAAGAAACGAGCCATACTTCTGTGCTTGCTGTTGCTGCGCCATCCACGTGTTGCCAACTTTCGCCTTTTTCGAATTGGATTTCTTGACAAATCCAGTGTTCTTCTTTTCCATCACCACTACAAATTAAACAGGGGCTTGGTCAACAGAGGGCAGCACTGTCAACATAAGTGACCAGTGCTCTCTGTGCCATTGCGGGGGTGGTCTACTGTGCCTTCCTTGAAGGGTTTATGTGAAACCTATCCTCATCACTCTTCTAAAAAATCCATGTTCCTGTGATGAAAGTGTTTAAGATGTTCATGCCATTTTTGGCCATATATCACGCTTTCCAGCAGAACCGTGTGATTAAGTTGGAAAGTATGATTGTTGGAAACCCACAGTCCAATGATGATGATACCCCTGACATGCATGACAAGATTTTTTGAGAATTATAATTGTAGTTGCTTGTTTGGGCACATCACCAAAGTGTTAGTAGGAGCACAAACATCACCTACCTGATGGCCATCTGGTAGTAATTCCACAATGTTCACCTGTCACTGGATAGATTCCTGCTGGCTATTCCTCACCACGAGACAGCATGTTGCTTATTGGGTCAGTCAACAGGGAGCACCACTGAATATGGTTCTGGCATCATCCACTATGTGGCAGCATTGTTTGGCAGTGATAGCCACATATTTCTGTGTAGCACCATGGGCATGTAAATGGTGGGAATTAATATAATACAACCTATTTAACCAAACAGTTGCTATTTAACTCAAGGTCTGGACTAGAATGATATTCAGTGTGAACATTATTAAGCATTACCATCTATCGTAATGGATTTGGATGGCAGATATCTCAAATGGGGTACAGTGTAGATCATGTTAAACATCGATTTATTTTAGCTAGCTGGGGGAAACGTGAATATTGAGGAAGGGGGAAGTTGTTGGAAGAGCCTCCAAAGCATTCCCTCTTACACAGACCAATCTTAGCAGATGATCAGCCCAACATCTGGGTCTGATAAACCCCATTAATAACTAGATGTGCCAGCTACAGCACATAGCATGAAGCCAGGCCTTCACTACATGCCTTCACTGGGCCTAGGTCAACTGGTGTAAATACATACATAAACATCACCATAGTGTCCAATGGCAGGTATGAGTCCAGCCAGCGTACTGGCTTTTAACGAGCGTTGTGGTATTTTTACAGGCTTAATTTGGGTATGTTATGTATAGGATCTACTCACTAATGCAAGTGCATAGTTTTCAACCTACACAGTCTCCTCATACCAATACATCATGTTATGTTTTTGTTTTAAACAATAAAAAGGACTTTTTGAAGAACAAAAATATGAATTGTTAATGTTATTACCCAGCCATTACAACTTCCGTGAGAACATGATTAAAGATAGTGCATCAATGAGTATGTTTCTTGTTACTTACCTTCAATTGTACAGCACTGTTCAATAAACTGAAAGATTTGTTAATAGAACCAGTCTGCATTAAACAACTCAGAACATTATAAAGTAGTTACTATATTCCAGGATTCAGGGGATATCCATTCTTGTAAAGTTCTTGTAATGTCCACATTACAATTATGTGTAAACAATGTTACATTAAATTTAAACAATAAGGAGTAGTTTTTCTCCTACAAAATACCTAAAATCTTGTTCTGCTATAAACAAAATTACACATTTGTTTTTCCACAATTTATAATACACATTTCTGAACTATTTTAATGCAGACTTATCCTACTAACAAATGTGTATGGTATGCAATATCTACGATGAGAGTCCACCTGAAACTGATCTAGTAACATGCATCCCGCAACGGCACAGAGCATATACAGTGGTCCTATTTTCTAAATTAAAGAAAAAACATGATAATATTTGGTAATAAAATGTGTAAAACAAAAGCTGCGCATGAAATATGTAAAAAATTCCACGACCGCGAAAAAAGTTGTGACCCGCAAAAAGGAATCCACATGGTGTTTATGTGAATTCAAAACTTGCATGAAAAAGTATTCCGAGTAAAATCGCGTACACCAAAAAAAGTTGCATTTAAAGAACTAAGCAGATAGGTAATGAAAATTATTCAATGTTGGGGTAGTTATTCTGAAAGAGATATGTACCCAGTGGTTTCCTAGATATACACATTGCATATCTTCTTTTACATGACAGCAAAAACACATACGTATACACACACCAGCTACCCAGCATTCATGTACATAACATATACACAGGCATACACATGTCACATATACACACTGACATAAACTACACTAAAACAACCCACTTTAAAATATCTGCACACATTAAAAATATCTACATAACACACAATTTTTAAAATGTGCAGTTTGCAGTGTCGTTTCACAAACTGTCATCCACGATGAACATATAACAATATTACAAGAACACAAGTTCACATTTCCTGAAATAAAAGTCACGGATAAGGTAAAAGCGAGACATTAATGAGAAACATAGTAAAATAAATGTAAACGTAGTAAGAAAAACTCAAAAGACACACGCATGCTGGAGAAAAGGCCAACTCACCACCTCCATCTACTGCATTAGACTCGGGCGAAATGACACCGTTGGTAGTCGCAACATCTGGGATCTGAAGTAACCAAAAATGAATGCTTACTCCTGTGCTGAAGGCCTTGTTCAGTACATAGACAGACGGAGAAATGTAATAAAAGGTCGCCTGTCATTTGGCAATATCCACAACACTCCATGCACCTCCAAAGGCTCAACAAAATTAGGGTACACAACAGGCTAAAACATAAAACTTCTCAATTATTTTACCCATTTACTTGCATCTAATAAATACATATTTAACTGATGGAGATGAATGGGCTTTAACAAAAGATTAGAAATGTTTCCTTAGCAAGACAAAGGTTAATTTTCAAAGAAATATTCCAGAACATTATTTTCACCCCATAAACAATTTCATGTCACAGACAATTTTAGTATCAATTTCTGTTTCACAACAGTTTGTACATTTTTAGAATGGGCTTTCAAAAGTATAAATGGGTTTATTTATGCCTAAAATAGGCTTGTTCGTGACTAAAGTGACCTGCCCCTTGTGCATGCCTAATTAGGCTTGAACTGGTCAAAACATTTTTGATGAACAATTCTCTTAATGCAAAGTTTTGTTTGCAACTATTCCAACAATTATTTTGCCCAAGTGTTAAAAAAGTATGCATCCCCTGAAATATGTTAATCACTATTCGGTCCAGTAACCGCGATGCCATAGTTAATCAAGCAATGTTAGTAGGCAGACATTTTCATGTGCTGTGCACAAATTACTGTGTTAGTACTTACACGGTGCACATCGTCATGGCAACATGCCTCGCTAGTGCTACTACCAATATGTGTGTTGCCGCCATGCTCACTAGATGGCGACAGCAGGAAGTCGTCTGTGTTGAGATCCTCACTCTCTGCCCGAGGTGCGATGGTGTCGGGAAACGACTCCATCTGCCCGTCGTCGTAGGCATCAGTGGCGCTTTGCATAAGTTCGCTGAGCTCCGGGGAAATGGAGGGGCTACTTTGGGACGTGTTAGTGATGTTAGGGTCGTGCACCAGGGCGGGGCTACTCTCAGTGTGGGGGGAGGCCGGGGGTGAGTGTGTCACAATATCAATCAGGTCACTGGTAGGTTCCATGTCCTCCCACGACACCGCAGCGGCCGCCTGCTGGACAGAATCGGTACTGACACACTAGATGCGTGTTCATTCCCGTGTGCCTGTTAGTACACCACACCAAACCACACGACAAAGAGATGGCTCATTTTATATCTCCTTCTTCTGGTTTGTGCAAATTATATTTTTTGGAAAATTACTGTTGAAGAACTAACTATAATTTTCACGTTTGCTTTCGAGGCAGATTTCTTAGTAAATTTTGTGCAAAATTGTATCTTGTTTTGACAGCTTTCATTATTAGATACATAAGAGTTTCTAGCATAAGTATACATTAACTTTGATATGAAATGATTATATCAACCACAGAATTTCACAAAATCAGCCATTTCTTTATCACACCACTGTGCATGAACAGGAGACAGCAAAAACAACACACAAACAACATTGTTATTGGCATATAAGACAGTTACGCCTGGTAATATCACCCAAAAACATAATTTTCAAAATAAGTTTTATTTCATACTTTTTATGTAAAGCAACTGAGCTTTCAAAGAAACTATGCTATATAAAAATGTTAAGTTATTATTTATTAATGACATTTACCTCCGTCAATTTAGTTGATTAAATACATAACAATATCTCATTTGGTACGAAATAGTACAGACTGGATGGTGGGATTGATGTGTGCTTCCGGGGTTCTCACCTCATTTTGTAGACTGTCGGGAGAATTAAAAATATTTAATTTATATTAATATACATGCAGTGTATATGAGAAATATTTAACATTTTTGTGTTTCATGTTGACATTTCTTTGTACACCAAACCTGTCAGATTGCTATGTAAAAACTGTAACTTAAAATATGCAAATGTTATTGCACTGAATTATAATAATCTTACACAAGACATTGTGAGAAAAAAATATTCCAGTTGGCATGAGTTAAATGGTTGGTTGGAAATGGAAACACTAATCTGTTCACTTGCTTGCCACACTTTATGTCACTAGACCTCACCAGTCCTGACATACTAGTCCTACCTACCCCATGTGGCGTTTAATATCAAGCATTTAGTTTGATAGGACCCCCTGCCATCCCATGCATGAGGCTAGGCAAGGAGAGGTGCAGACACTATCTCTCCGTGGTGTCAATGACTCTCTCATGTCAACACATCAACCAAAAGTGACACCAGTAAACACCATCATAATGAATACCCATTTGCTCCCTCCTATAACAGGGTGTGAGGTCATGCAATTTATACAAATTAATAACAATCTTTTCCCACCAACAGCAGTGTTTATGGGCATCATAACAATAAATAGGATTCCTCAGGAATGTGGTAACACACGCGGTTAAGGTGTCTGGGAGTAAATAGGCCATGAATTTCTTTGGAACTAATAACAACACACAACAGCAGGAGGTGCACACCTATCACCCAGAAAATCTCAGCAATTCTTCAGTTTCTGACATAGCCAGACCATCTTCATAAAGATTTGAAAAAAACCTGCTGCAATGTGGATCTGTGACAGATGAACCATGACGACAAGAGTACATACTGTGACATCTTCCATACTTGCATAAACTAACAGACCATTGTTTTCCAACAACCAAATCAACTAGCAACCCCTTCCCTCTATAGTGATCCAAGACACGTGAAACTTTTCAACAAATGGTGAAAAATCTAAAATATTTTGCATTAACATAAATGGACATAACCAATACCAAAATGATCAGAAAATTAAATATCATTGTTTTTTTCTGTATGCCTTTGCAACACAAAATGTTATCAACTGTGATTCATAATGTCAATACTTTCACACACAGAAGTTTCCCACAGAAAGAGAGAAGATTGCACTGAAAATGCTCACGTATATTAATGCACTACCTTCTAGGCCAGAGGTTGCTTACTGACCAGAGCCTGCCTATTGACCAGAGACTAATGGTCACAGCAGACAAAATCTAAAATGCATTCACAGATTAAGCCGACATATAGCTTAGAATTTATCACAATTCTGATCTACAATAATTTGAGATTTCATGGAACCAAAACCAGTTTGAAGATCACATCCGTCTTATCACCTTCACATGACACAAAGTCATATGTTGAATTAATTATTTCACCAACAACAAACTGATATGATATGACTTGCGAATATCAATATAAAAGCAAAAGTAGCCTCTGAACAGCCATAACTAACATCACAGATTCAGCTACATTAGAAAATGGCAAAATATCCCTGCTTTGCATTCAGCATCTTACACAAGAATTATTGAAATGGGTCAAGAACAGGGAAAACAGAAGCCTCTGGTATGCCCTACGTCCTGTTTGTTTTCAACCGGATATGCTTGCAGACATAAACAGGTACATTACTTGCAGCTGTTTGTACAGCTTGCATGGTCGAGGAACTGGCTAATTGGGCTCACTCCGCATAATGGCTGGCAGACATTCTGCAATAGTTCTGCTTTTCTAGCAAACATTCTGAAAAACTTTCTGCTTTGTTGTTAAATGTTCGGGAATGTTTGGACATTGCTCGCAAATGTTCTGGAAAATTGTGAACACTGGCGGCCATATTGCTTGTATGACCACCTGTTATACGTGCCTGGAGCAAACAGTAAATTAAAGGTCCATCCTTAATTAAATTTTGTTACTAATTTCAGGCTCATTGTATGTAATACATAACCATCTAGTATCGACTTCTACATGCAAGCTCATTTGTACACATTTAATTTTTTGTATCAGAGAAAGCATACTATTAAATTATTTTTGACCGAATCCAATAAAACTAAGAAAAAAGGGAAAGTGCTTCGGCTATACGTACCATAACATAAGGCTGTTCACATGCACTCCCCAAGTTACCCAATCTAAGAAAGTAAATTTGTCCACTAATTAAAATAAAAGTACAGTATTTTTCTTCACACATAACAAATCAGGACAAACACCAACAAACCTGATTTATGCTGGGCTAAGTCAACACCTGAGGGACTTTCAAACTGTAAACCTATCAATGTGGCTAAAAATCCCTAACCAGAGAACTAATTAAAACTTTTTTCCAAGAATAATAAGGCAACCAACATATTGGCACATCTGAGACAGGCCAATTAGGAGTGTAAGTGGTGGATAACTAATGCCACAAGGACAAGGGCTGTAGCCTTGTGGGAGGTCCTTAAGAGGAACATGACCCTTGAAGTGGAGTCCCTATACCCAACAAGGTGGGAGCTGTCACCCCTCAAGCTGCCCCCACAGCCTAACTCTTCCCAGAAGTACTGGTGCCTGCCACCCCTTCCAAACAAGGACGCTGGGGCAATCAGCTATATAGCTATACATTTTCCTTTCAGCACTGTGACACTGTCCACAATACTTCTGTGTTAAGCCAGAGGCACACAAAGAAAGTACTATGAATGACAAAGTTTGTTAACAGAGGGATGGATACACCAGGGAGCTAAGGTGGATAAGCAACATTTAGTAACGATATGTTCCTGTAATAATAATTTACATATTTACAGCTATTAATAGTAGAACTATCTCTACCAGTTGCTGTGTAGGTATGCAAAGAAGGATTGACATTCCATAAATAAATTTCACCCCACAGATGAACTCGGCTACAAATCAGATAGGTTACCAACAAATAACAGTGGCAGAACGTCAAATGGAAGTAACACATTCTGCCAGCCCTAGGGTAAACTAAAGCAGATAGAGTGCACACAATCAAACAGACCCTGCCCCTGTCCAGGAAGCACTGGTCAGAAGCTGCTTCCTGTACACAGCAAGGCTTGTAATCACAATTTAGGTTATTGGACTGAATTAGCAGTTGTCACTGGCAGGAACTCTCCAGGAACACCCCGGGAACACCTGTGTACACATGCACCATCCCTCTCCTGTGCCTTAATTCTCTCCAGAGTTATCATCCCAATCATACTACACACATTTCCCCTGTATCTTTCAATTCCTTATACACCCCTATATATTTACAGGGTTTCTTCTGCAGTGGGGCAGTCATTTTACAGTGTGCTACAGTAGAAAATAGTAGTTTCTCTTTTCCTGGAAACCCAAATAGACCTTGCAGCTGACATTTCAACATTATAAACTGTATAAAATAATATACTTTTATGTTTCTTTTAAGTGATAGGGTTTCCTCTAGAACCGATAATAACCTCGTCAATGTAAATAAAGGTAATTTAGTTAAGTTATTGTATAGCAAAATATCCAGGTGTTATAAGTGCACAAAGTGACTGGCCTGTCCATCATAACACCAACTCAACATCTCTGGGAAGTATTCAGCCATGCTGCAATTACTCCATGAATACTATTCATTCAGGTATATCTGCTGAGTTACTGTCTACGTCTAGGTCCTTCTTGGATTATTTAAACAGTGGTAGCACTATAACTTGAGTAGTTAACATTGACAGAAGTTTCAAATGACCTCAAACATTTTCCTTTCATCTTTTTGGAGGAACACTCATAAACCCTGCAATGAGTGTACTCAAGTTGAGTACAACCATGCATCTCAACTAGGCACGGTGGGAAGAAACTGAAGAGAGCGAAACGTGAAACTAAATTTTCTCCAAGTTCTTTATACATTACTCTTTCTCTAAATGCGCACACACAACCAAGTTCACCATTTACTATATGAAAGAGTCCAGCTGCCACTAACCTACCCATCTATAGCAGGTTGTCTTTGGATTCAGAATCCACACTGTCGTGGACACAGAACTTACAGAAGTTGTAGCCATTAGGTCTGTGCTGTAGGGCTACAGATAGGAGATGTGATTCCTGTACAACCAGGGAATGGTTAATTAGTATCTCATTCAACTCAGATGTGTTCTACCATAGGCTGCACTGCTAATATTACAGCTCCAATAAACGATTAAAGGATTGAGATGGCTGTAGGGCCTAATGATGTAAACCGAAGTACAACTATTTGTTGTTTCATATTTTCTCTTCACATATATTGTCAACACTACTCAACAGAATTCTACTTTGGATTATAGTGTCTAAATAAAGTTATTATATATACAAAACTTGTGTTACCAAAGGACACATGATGTTCTCTACATATAAACTTTGTATGTTTATAATTTCTACATAAACCTGATTTGTTTATGTCAATGTTTTGCAACAATGAGAGGCATGTAATACCAAACATGGTCTAAGTTTGTCTTTGACATGTAATTTCTTACACCACCCCACCTATGACATATTACACAGCTGACCTATTTTCCTAAGACCACCTAAAGTTGTCGGGTAAAGTATTCAGCCACAATGCAATTGTTACACAATAATACATATTGAGCTATTCTGCATGGACTAAATTTTTGTTTGTTTACAGGAGTAAAGTGCAGAATGATGAATGCCTACTGAAGGCAATTTATTGTTTTGTACCCAGAAAAAGGGTACATGAAAACTGGCATTTTACGCTTTTTCCACATCATTATGCACAAAGATCTGATTCCACCATTGACATGCTCAAACATGCACTTGAAACAACATTTGCATAAAGTATTTTGTGCAAATTGGTCGTCTCAAATCAACAGACACAGAACCGACCTTACCTTTTGTACCCAGACTTGGCCAACTTTCATGAATCCCAATGACACCTTTGGCTTGACCTTTTTGGTTTTCACTTTGAAGTTGTACCTGATGGAAGTGGGAGGGGGTGGTGGTGGTGGCAGGTCTTCGGGTTCTGGGTTCTGTGCCTCTCTGTTCTGTGCATTCCACTTGGGCAGATTCTGCAGCCAGCGTTGTGGAAGACTCTGTGTGGGCGACTCCAACATCATTTTCGGCTTTGACTCACTCTTAAACAGTGTCGGTGGACTGTTATTGCCAATGTTTGGTGTAGGAGGTTTCGGTAGTGTTGCTGGCGCCATCTTACCCGGCTTCGGACTTGTAGGACTGTAAATATTCAGTTTCTTTGCATTGCGTTTCAGATCCCGCGGCTTGAACAAGGGATTCTGGGTGACGGGTTTAGGCGACGTCTGCTGTAGGTTACTTTGTTTCTGCACATTTATTTGACACTGTTGCTCTTTTGACTCGATGCTACGCAGTGGGAATCGAATTTTTTTCACTGATCCATTAAAGAGTTTCGGCTTCATGCTGCAGCCATTTTCGATGGGTTCTTCTTTGTGAAGCTCGCTCATACCAGGTAGCGCCACCGGCTTCAGGTTTTCACGACCCTTCTCCATGCCCAGCTTGTGTTTGAGGGAGTCAACCCGGGTTGGCGCTGGTGGATTGCTGGGACCGGTTTTCTTCCACAGCTTCACTCCTTCGAGGGTGAAACCAGCCTTCTTGAAGTTTGTCTGGATAGGGGGCGACAGAATCTGCGGCGGAGGTGGAGGGGGGAGGGGGATGTTCGACTCACCGTTGACGGCGGGCATGGCGGGTGGTGGAGGGGGCATGCCCGACGATTTCTGCCACTTTGACTTCTGTTGCCAGGGGAAACACGGTTCGTGACTCTTGTCCCCGTCTGATAAGTCACACACGCCGTTGAAGCCGTTCTGGAACGTGTCCGGCCTCAGTTCACGTTCCACCTCCGCCACCTTCTTGCCTAGCGAAACTTGTGCCACTGCCTCCATACAAAGGGCGCTGTTCCTGCACCCTGGCTTCTTCTCACAGAAGAACTGCTTGTTCTTGAAGGCAGATGGCTTCACGTTACTATCGGAGAACATCATGTGGTCGAAGTCGGAAATGTCGCAGTCGCTCGGTGTTGTTAACTCCTCGGTGTATGATCTGTTCTCGTCAGAATAGCACATACGAATCTCGGATTTAAATCCCACAGTTTTGAACATCGCCGAACTGTCGAGACGGTGACAAGGGCCACGACGCCAGCGGCAGATGCACTGATAATGACGCCACTCTAACAACTGCCACCACCAGGGTTAGTGACACCAACAAAGAGACCAGACTGTAAGTCCATCAACTTGGTCGGTGAGACCACGACTCCGATCTACCAGTTACACTAGACACAGAATAAACCAAATCTGACTGGGGCTGGAATTTTATACCACCACACCTGTAACGATTTGGTCTGGTCCACCTGACGAAATCCACAGGTAGATCCAGGTAGACCATCTACACCCAGGTGAAACACGCCAACTCAAACTTCCTACTTTATGCCTGAAGCTCTACCCAGAATACAAGATAGTACTAACGAAAACGTAGCCATGTGTTAATTAGTGATATTAATGAACATTTAATTAAGTAAATCCCTCCTCCAATAACACCTTCCCCCTTCGGGCTGACAGACATCAGCCAGCTGTTCTTTCACCTGGCTGTTAAGGTTCTGCCAGTAGAGCCAGATCGGAACGAGGCAGAACAATTTCACCCACACTAAGCGTTTGAATGGCTACAGGTGCCACATTCCTGCCTAATGGAAGCTCTGACTCCTCCCAGGACTCTACCTGCCTGCCCTGGCTGCCACTGCTCTCTCTCTCTCTCTCCTTATCCATCTTTAAAGACATAGTCTCATAACTGTTACATACATTGTTAAATACATATATCTATAATTCTTCACTGTTTACATATACGACGTAGCCATTCGGCATGCCATGTAAACATAACAAATACGGAGCGGAATCAACTATTAAACAGATTTCTTATGATGTTCATCAAAACACAAAATCAGATGTGTACCGTAAAGATGTTAAATTGGTAAAACATTATTAATAGAAAAAAGTAATACGTAGATCCCATTTACTGCCCATTCCACCATTTCCTCTACTAACTATAAACTAAGTCTCAGTAGTTCACTCTGCACTGCTTAGACAGAGCAAATTATCATTAGAAGTTATTATGTCTGTACAGAATGAACTATGTGTTGTCTTAGAGGTTGGATGCCAAGTGGTAATAGTCATGCATCTAGTGGCTACATTTTAGGAAGCTTTACGTACCCTGGGGATACAAATGATTACTCAACATAGTTGCTTAATTGAAGGGAAATCACTCTTTTTCTAATTATAAATTAATTTCCCAGTGGCGACAGAGAAAGCTTGGCATGATTTTGTGACAAGGACTGGTCATCTGATGTTGATTTATTTATTGTTAGCTGTTATTTGATCTTTTTAATGCTTAATGTTTTACAGTTAAATAAATTTGAAATTAAATATACACATAATGCGTCCCCACTATGCTGAGTATGAAATCAGCATTATCGCATGTAGAAGTGACATGATCCCACGTCCCACCAACCAACACCTTCAACTTTACAGTCCAGGCAGTGCTATTTAACCTACTTCATTGAAGGTCAAAACACGCAATGTTATATTGCTTCCAATGTACTAAATCTACAAATTTATGTAGACAGGGTATATCTAAATAAGATAACACTTGCAATATACGTGAACTCTAAGTTAGTGCCAGACTAAAATGTTATTAAAATTAATATATTCTGAAATACACACTGTTTGTTGGGATAACCTTATATAAATTATACATAAGAACATTTTCTTTGGCAAAACATTTAAACATGTGTCGCAATTAGTAAATAAACTTTGGGGAAATATGGCCGAAATTTAGTTAATTAACTGGCATGCTATGAGGTAATGTTCATCTCACAACAGGGGGCAGCAGGGTGGAACCAGGGACCAGTAATTAATCACTTCAGAAAAAAATTAGTGCACTTTAACTACCGATTCGTCGGCCACCTGGCTTAAAGCAGCATGCTGAAATAAGTTTCTAAGATAGGATTCCACTTCAACCTAATGTCAATGTCAGTGGATATAACACATCCTGTGCTGGGTCAAGGCATAATTAATCCATTATGGACAATGGTGTATTCATATTACAGTATATGTAATACATAAATATTAATTTTTGGGGGTAAATCATTTTTCTTCTAATTATAAAAGTTATCTGATCATTATTTAATTTAAATGTATGACCATAAATTGCTACTACAGTACATGTTAAAGGAATATTTAGGATGAAAACCCCACTAATATGGGATATATGTTTTGATATCCATGCCACATACCCTATGTAAATAAGTAGTTATAATATTATATGGAGTTGCCAACCCCGTATTCTGGTTTTACTTTCTGACCACCCAGCAGGATGATTGTAGGTATTCTGCCTTACTGGACTGGCAGCTCTGAAGGTTCGCTTTATTAGAACATAGCCAGCAAACAACATAGCCAGCAAACAACATAGCCAGCAAACTACACGGACACGAAATAACACAGCGACCAGCTGGGGTCCGAACCAACACACCAGAGAAAGGAGATGGAAGCAGGGCCTGAAGAATGCCATGGGATCGGATCGCATGGGATCGAACGAACTGTGACAGGATGCACACAGCAACGGCTGAAAATAGTAACCTGGATTACTGCAGAGGCTTTGTATAAGACACAGCTGTACCTTCAAATGTCTGTACAGGTAGTTTCTGGAATTTATAGTGTCTATACAGATAGTTTCTGTAACATTCAGTGTTTATTTTAACAAGAAGTCAAAAGAGTCTAACTACAAATTATTTGGGGTCTAATTTTATACAGAGGTCCAGTTTGTTACTACCTTGGAAACAAGATTTCTACATGTGAATGACTAATTTGTATTTGTAAACACCTATTGCTTCATTGCCAATATATGCAATATAGATTACGGTGTATATGCGGTTTTGCAATTAATGCCAGTTACAAGCTGATAACATATCACATGCAAACCAGTGAAAATGGCCCACAATGCAACAGGTGTGCTGTTACTACGCATTTTGCCATGCACATTCTTTTGCTTTGATATACACCTCCTAGACCTACACAAACTCTTTAATGTTGCTAGCTAAGTTTGTGTTGATCACGGCACATTGCTGGCATGCAGTAAGATATCCCATGCTAATCGCACTTAACTGCCTGCATAACATTCTGTAAATTACAACTTCACATAATTGCAATTTCTATATATTACAGTTGCAGTTCATTCTGCACAAAGAGAATACAACTGCAGTTATAAAACAATGTCTCTATGGTAAATTCCTTCTGCTCATACATTTAGTAGCATAAACAACAAAGTCAATGCACTTTCAAGCTACGGAAACCCCCATAATTAACTATGGACTAAATAAATATTCGACACAGATTACATTTGCCATCTACCTTGAACTTAATAGGTCAATAAAACATTACAATTGTAATAAATGGATGAGGACAGACCAGCCAATAAACATATTGAATAAGGTGAAAGGTGATATAAGGGGAAGACTAGATGAGAAGGAGTAACAGTAAGGTGGTTGTTGGTGCTCTCCTGAAATCTAGGTGAGGCCAACATTGGTACTGATCATACATTTTTGTTTTCCTTCTCCTTTGATCACTGGTCCTGCTTCATTGCCACCTACAGTTCCCCACTCTCCCACTCCCCCACCTCTCACTCTCCCACTCTCCCACCTCTCACTCTCCCACTCTCCCACTCCCCCACTCTCCCACCTCTCAATCTCCCACTCTCCCACTCCCCCACTCTCCCACCTCTCACTCTCCCACTCTCCCACTCCCCCACTCTCCCACCTCTCACTCTCCCCTACTCTCCCACCTCTCACTCTCCCACTCTCCCACTCCCCCACTCTCCCACCTCTCACTCTCCCACTCCCCCACTCTCCCTCCTCTCACTCTCCCACCTCTCACTCTCCCACATCCCACCTCTCACTCTCCCACTCCCCCACTCTCCCACCTCTCACTCTCCTACCTCTCACTCTCCCACTCTCCCACCTCTCACTCTCCCACTCCCCTACTCTCCCACCTCTCACTCTCCCATCTCTCACTCTCCCACCTCTCACTCTCCCACTCTCCCACCTCTCACTCTCCCACCTCTCACACTCCCACCTCACTCTCCCACCTCTCACTCTCCCACTCTCCCACCTCTCACTCTCCCACCTCTCACTCTCCCATCTCTCACTCTCCCACCTCTCACTCTCCCACTCTACCACCTCTCACTCTCCCACTCTCCCATCTCTCACTCTCTCCCATCTATCCCACATCTCACTCTCCCACTCTACCATCTCTCACTCTCCCACCTCTCACTCTCCCACTTCTCACTCTCCCACCTCTCACTCTCTCACTCTCCAACCTCTCACTCTCCCACTCTCCCACCTCTCACTCTCCCACCTCTCACTCTCCCACTCTCCCACTCCTCACTCTCCCACTCTTCTCTCCTCTCCTCTCCTCTCCTCTCCTCTCCCACTCTCACAATAATCTCTCTTCCCATAATCCTCCCATATCAATGTTCTTAGTCGTTGTCTGCCTGTCTTTCCACCCTTCCTGCTGTGCATCCGCTGTCTTTATCAACCAATCCCCTTCTATTCAATCCATGCATCCAGCCCTCTTTAACCAACTTCTTGCAGGCTCTTTTCCTAAAACTCTCCTTCAAGCCAACCTCCTCCCCCAGTTCCTTTATTCTACGACTGTCTACTCGATTCACTCCTGCAATTCTTCTCATGACTTATGTTTGCAAACCTGGGACATTTTTACTATCTTCTATCTTGCCATGGATAGACAATGAATGGGGTGGATTTATGCTAGAGGAATTCTTCCAGATGGGGAAACAAAGGGATGCCTACCTTGCAATTAAGGGGAATTACAACATCAACATTTCCCAACCGTGTAAGACAGCATTACGTGATCACAAGACACTTCCCTCAGGGAAGAGAACTTCCTTTGCTGGTGCAGTTCTAACATTAGGATCAAAGTGGGACGCCCTGGGAGGTGGACAGTAAACATGGCAGGACTACCTCCCTCCCCATCCCTCTCTCCAAAACCCACATTCCTTCAGCTTCTAGCATGCCCATCTGGTTTCCAGTACAACATAATGGCTTCATAATGACATGATTCCCTGGATTGGAACATTGGGTTTTTCAAATAAACATATACCCTGGAGTGTCCAGATTCCAGGCATTGGTTGGTTTCTATATCCGAGATGCACAACAAATCTCCCCCGCAAAGGGATTCAGTTGTTAGAGAACCCACTGGCTGGCAATGTGCCAAACTAGCTCAGTCACTGAAAAAAGTAAGTGATAGTGAGGGTTATAAATAGTGGTTTCTCCAGGTTGTTGGTGCTTTTAGTCTAAAACAGGAGTGTCAGTTTGCAGACAACAAGAATTAAACATAGTCACAGAACATGGTGGCTAAAGGGGATACTAAATAATAACAAGACACTTGTTCATAGTCTGGGAATCTCTTGTCTTTTCTGTGAGTGATTAAAGAAACACATTTGCTAATTATTGTTCGAATATTGTGGATTTACAAAAGAGATACATATAAAATAGTAATCAACCAAATCTTGGTTGTTGTTTTTGTATTTATAGTTGCAGCCTGCAAGATTATAATGATGTAAAATAAAATAAATTGTATGTCAAATAAATAACAGTTCTTGCATAATTATAATTATTTATTGCTTATGCTCAACTATATGTAGTGCTGAGTTCAACTGAGGGCAAGCATGCAGACCTGACAATGCTGCAGTTCTGCTGGAACACCTTGGAGATGGCACTGAAGTGGCTGGCATGGTAGTATCACTCATGGCACAAGACATCTGTGTATAGGAAGAAGATACTAAAGTACAGAGAGAAGATTGTAAACTGTGTTGCTCCACATTCTGTGGCATCAGCAATGTGCCGTATTGGCTTGATGACAGCTACTTTGTGGTTCCTGGTCCCTTATCAGTGTTGGTTGCCCGGCACTGGGTACTTCATGCCCTGTCACAACAAGTTCCTCTGCTACCCATGTCTGCTCCAGTATCACATCTGCTAAACAACCTGCCTTCTTCACCTTTGTATTGGCAGACAGCTCGTGGAACCTTGGCTATGTATGTTGGATCAGTGTTATGTTGCATGTCTGCTGTAATGAATGTTGTATATTGTACCTATAAACTATTCCATGGACTTCATCCATATTTCCTTATATCTGTGTAGAATACAAAACATGGAGTGTTCAGCTAGATCAGAGCAATTCTTGACCTTGCCTACAGCCTGAATGTCTACCATTATATTAAGTGCAATCTGCGATACATGCATCCTTGTTTTGAATCACATGTTCTCTCTCCCTTGTAACATAAGTTTCCATAGAGTGGACACATGACTTGTGTCAAGCCTTAATTCTCTCTCACTGTCTCAGTCATGTGCTCTTCTCTCTTCTCATAAAGACTTTCTCAAGGTTGACCATCAAGTTAGTTGTTCTTCATTTGGCAATGCACCATTTGTCCATTGCTGCAAACAATGCTGTTGGCACACACAAAGCTCATATCTTCCCACGGCTTATCAAAATTGATGTCTAGCCAATATTTTGACACAACTAGCATGTGGGCACACTCTGGTCTTCTTTCTGCCTGATGATTTTCTGCCCAAGGCTAAGCTTCACACACTGAGTTCTTCCAGCCTTGCAGTTTGCACATCATCAGAGCTCATAGTCTGGCTGCATCTGTAGTGTTGTGGTCACATACAAAGTCATCAAACAGACAGTGATTGAGTGTGTACAGTCTACAAAGGTCTTTGTGGTTCTCTCAGGTATTATTGCCTTTGTGAATAAGTTAAACCTCTCATCACAGTCCTCCGTGAACAAGTTGTTAAAGTTCTTCTGGGTGCATTAAAACCTTGATTCATATAGTCTAGGCAGAGAGTGCATGTTGACTAGTCTCTAGAAACACCTGAAGACAGACCAGCGATCACTTATCTTCCATAGCAAGCCTAACAAGCTTTGGTAATGTGGTCAAAACAGGAAGTTAACTTGCATTAAAGGTAATAGTCCCACCACACCACCTGATGCTTTCATAGAGAGGGTGATATGCTATAATACATGGTCAGCTCCAACAGCACAGACACATGTGGATTCATGTTCAGAACCCAGCTTCCATGGATGAATTCATCTTTATATCAACATCAGACTTCTTCAGTGATGCTACGTCTGCTGGACTATAACCCTGTAACTGAATGCCTGACTGCCAATAAAGTGTTCATTGTCATTATGTCCATTTAAGACATCTTGCTTTCACTACAAAATTCTTACAGGTATCTGTTTCATTGTATATATGTCCTGGTAGCAATATAAGTGCATCCAAGTCAGTAGGAATAAATAAAATATATTTGTATTCTTTATTTTATGTACTTTATACTTTAACATATATATATATATATATATATATATATATACTGTTGCCATTGTATGCCCCATGCATGAGGTGGTCATATTAATTTTGTGTTATTACTAATAACAAAACAAATAATATCTAATTCATAACATGCTACAGTTGGTTTCTACAATGCATTAGTGTTTGTAGAAGAACGTAAAGTTTTATTTTTGGAGTCAAGTATTTCTCCAAATATTTCCTTCATGTGACCATCGTCTGCTATAATATTGATATATTAAAATATAAGGCAAGTATAATACTATGTCACTGCAATCTGTGTCTATGAAGGCATTGGGTTTTTTCTCTGCAGTTTGCTTGTTGCAGAGCATGCCTGTGTGACTTTACTGAACCTCCACTGTAAGGCGTAAAGGTTATCAGTCAAAGAATGGTTGTTGTCAGACATAGGTGTTCCGGCTGGGCCAGTAACAAATGACACAGGATTCCACTGGCAAACATTCACAAAGGTCTCGCTGGTGTAAGTCTGACAAGCCACAAACATCATCCGTATGGTGTAAACCAAACCAAATGCTCAATTTTCTTCATTTCAAACCATACACATGTGTATATTGTGCTGTACACTGTAATAAGTTGGTTGGAAAACAGGTACCTTGGGATTCAGTAATTTCTGTACCAAAGACTTGCAACAACTAAGTTCCAAGACGTCGACACCCATGAAGCTAACAACTGCAGAAAGCTAATGACATCATCGGTCATAAAGGTACACCAGCTTGAACTCTGCAAAGGCGCAATCAAAGCCAAAGGTAAAATACATGTTGACTAATACTGGATATATATATAAACTCTGTGACTTTATTGAACTGGATCATAGCCAGTGCGTTTGGTCTGCATACTGGCGGTCTGTATAAATTTGGTTTGATGTGGCATAATGCCCGACACCAAAGATATACAAAGGAAGTGGGAAATATGTGTTAATCGGATTTGGCATTAAAAAACCTACATTTCAGTCCACCTGGGGTATCAAAACTACGGGAGAAAAAGACCACACACACTGGGTAAATATTTGTCAGACTTAGACTCAATTTAGAATGTCCAGACTGATTATGTAGGCTAATTACTTTAATTCAGTTGCATACAAATGAAACTTAAAAATAAAACTTAGCATGAGCAATTTTGGTAATGACCAATAAGATATTTTGGGTTGTTTTCCACCTCACACTAACTGGAATTATGTTGCTGTAACTAGTTGCATTATGTGTGCTAAATTTAATTATAAGTGACAGTGCTGCTTAAACTTTGTTACTTAATGCAAATTCAAAACGTGTGCCAACAGACATTGCAGTAAGTAGTTTAATTGGCCAACAGATGGTGAATTTGGCTGTACTTAGAAATTCCATGTATCTTGTATTTTAGGTTCCCAAGAGTATCCTGGATTAGAATCCAGCAGCAGTACCCTTGGCGTGCTGGAGTTGTTGTTTTTACAATTAGCATATATCCAATATGGCCACCACAAAATAATGTTGCAGATAACATTAATTCCTGTCCTTCACTACTAATACATTTTTCTACAACTTTTTATCTAAAATTAGTTTTCCGAACTTTTTTATTTAGACATTATGAAGGTTGGTGGCTAAAACAGAAACATCTGGTTTAGAGAATCAGCAAGATATATTTCACTTTGTCAGCAAAAACAGATAAGTATATGTGAACAAGCACTGCACTGTGGAAAAATACAAAGCAAGTCCTGGTAGTTATATTGCATTATGGGAACATATTAAAACAGATGTACATGCACTGCATTATGGGATACAAGTGTTGTTACACTGCATTTGGGTCATAGGAGGAAATTAATTTAGTTGTATTGCATTATGGGAAGGAGACAGAAGTTACTGTATAGTTTTATTATAATGAAAAACCAAAATACTAAAATACCACTGTATGCTCACAGACCTTGTGATTTTCCGCACACTGTGTATAACAAATCTGTGAATTATGTTGTTCCATATTCTAACACTTGACAATGAGAACAGTGACCAGTGAGATAACAGATACACAACCAGTCCATCCTCTGACAAGGCTACTATATACTCTCCATAATGCAACAGTGGCAGCTGCCAGCAGAAAATGTAATAAACATATCAAGCACCGAGAGGCCAACTTGCCAAACAACGCAAAAAATACAATAAACAAACTTGGACCTTCGATGATAAACACCTAATCTACAAGTGTTGGAAGACAGACAAGCAGATTTCATGCCACAAATTCTCAAGAATTATAAGTCAAAACAACACATGTGATTTCCATGTAGTTGTTGCAAGCCAGTTCAAGGACTCTGCCGCCTTTGCACATAGCAACAGGGAGTTGTATCCCCAAGTGTCTTGAAGCAGCTGTCCCGAAAGGGGAAAACAGGGACTACAAAATGCCAGTGGAATACTGATGAACGTAACGCATGCTTTGATCGGAGTGCGCAAGGAATGGAAAGGGATAGAGTTATCAAACCAGCCACAGTTGCAGCAACACCGGAAAACATCAGCAAAACATCCGGGCTAGAAAACAGCAGTCCAGAATGCAGACAACAGAATGTCTGGGTTTGGGGGCAGTTTTTAGCAAGGAAACATACCAGCTCCCCAGCGGTTGCCACTGAACAACATGGACAGCATTAGGACGCCTGCCCAGACAGCTTGTTAGTGCACACTCTACCCTCACAGGTGTGAATGTATGTATGTGTGCATGTGTGTGTGTGTGTGTGCGTGTGCGTATGCGTGTGTGTGTGTGTGTGTGTGTGTGTGTGTGTGTGTGTGTGTGTGTGTGTGTGTGTGTGCATGCGTACATGTGTGTGCGTGCGTGTATATGTGTGTGTGTGCATGTGTGAGTGTGTATGTGTGTGTGAGTGTGTGTGTGTGTATGTATGAGAGTATGTGTGAGTGTGTGTGCGTGTGTGTGTGCGTGCGTGCGTGCGTGCGTGCGTGCGTGCGTGCGTGCGTGTGTGTGTGCGCACGCACATACACTGTACATGCATGTTTGAGTGTGTATGTTTATGTGTGTGTGCACTGTTTACAGTACTACACATACATACACATTTATTATTATGGAATGGCTTGTTGGCACATACCATGGTTGTGTGGTAGGGAATTCATGTAAAACAAACTTGTTACAAGCATGTTTGTTGGTATGTTGATTAATAAACTGAATGTCATTGGTCTAGCCTACTTTACTCTACATTCAAGTTCTATAGTTTTTCTGCACATGTGTGTGTATGTGTGTGTGTGTGTGTGTGTGTGTGTGTGTGTGTGTGTGTGTGTGTGTGTGTGTGTGTGTGTGTGTGTGTGTGTGTGTGTGTGTGTGTGTGTGTGTGTGAGTGTGTATGAGTGTGTGAGTGTGTGAGTGTGTGCGGGCGCGTGCGCGTGCTCGTGTGTGTGTGTGTGCGTGCGTGCGTGCGTGCGTGCGTGCGTGCGTGTGTGTGTGTTTGTGTGTGTGTGCTGTGTACATAATTAGTCTGCATATGTGGAATATTATATAATTACATATGTACACTTAATTATGAAAGCCGTACAGCTAAACAAACATGACTGGGTGGACATGGTGGTCTAGCAGCTACAGCACTGGACTATCATCCAAGAGGACCGGGTTTTGGGTCCACCTAGTGCCATTTCAACATTTGAACAATTCATTCACTCTACTTTGTTTGTTTTTTGGGAAGAGACACCACACGTACACACACACACACACACACACACACACACACACACACACACACACACACACACACACACACACACACACACACACACACACACACACACACACACACACACACACACACACACACACACACAAACACACACACCAATATCTACCATTGTTTTTTAAATGTAGACGCCAAGGAAGCGAATGGGCATCTAAAAAGATGCAGGTGAACCTCGGTATGAGGGAGGAGGTACATGTCATACTACCCCCCAAAGTTAGCATGTTAACATACAGACTGTTAGTCATCAAACAATGACAATGTGGAAAGCATTTGCCCTTGTTTTAATGTAACATGCTAACAGTAGAGAACTAGCCTGCTACTCTCCACAAACTATACACTGAGGCATACTTGGCTTCTAATACTAATCAGAAACATGTGGTTCTTTCATTTAAAAGCATCAGAACTATTTCTATTTTTCAACCATAACCAAACAAATAGCCATTCAGATGGAACATTGCTGCATGAAATGTGTTTGTGCGCAATTGAAATGATGCAGCTGTTTTGAGTACAAGAAAAACCAAAAAGTAATCCAGCTCAGCAATAACATAAGCACCTGATGGTTTATATCTGGCAAAGCCTGCAGGCTAGTAGCCGGAAATCAATGATGAGGAAGTGTGCAGAGTACCATAATACACTTCAAGAGGGCTTCCTGCTGATAGAACTGTTACATTCAGCCCCACTTTATCCTAGATTTCCTCCACCCAAAACACTCACTGCACTTCCTAACATATCTTTTGACACATAGCCTGTTAATGATGTATTTATAGTCGCCATTGGGCTTTTGTGAATTTATCCTTTATAGCATTTAAGCCTAGAAAGCTATAAAGGGCGACAAAGTTTGCCTCCTTTATGAGATCATTGGTATGCCATTGTTTTGTGTTATAACAGCAGATGCACCACAGGGTCAATCTTCCTTGATATCAACATCCATAACTATCTTGTTCTCTGTATCAGGAATCCTATTTGTGTGGTCTTTGTTGTCAAATCTATTCCATCTGGCCACATATACCATAACATGGCAAACCAATATAACCTGCTAGTTGTAATACGAAGATATATTTTTAGCACAGCACAATGATGACATTTATTCTACATTGTTTATTTATATTTCCAGGTTAACCATTTCAGTACGACAGGCCGGTTTTACTGCCGCACTGTCTGTGATGCTTCAGTACGACAGGCCGGTTTTCCGGCATTGACGATGTCTGCTATTCAAATCGTTTTTATTCATAATAATCCACTGTGTGGAGCCACATTTGTTGTGTACGGTTGTCAAGGCGAATAAATGAGCTATTCAGCAGTGGTCATCGTTTATTATCGCTCAATAATAGTTTACGGTGATTTTCACGGTTTTTAATGATGGATTATCAAAATCTGCGGCGGCCACAATGGCAGACCGCATTACTTCAACTAGTCATTTACCACTGTATGTTTTGGACAGATTATTTGATAGTTTTAACAAAGAATCTTTGTCGGATGTTGACGACTGACATAATAACGATGTCGGCGAACTTAGTATTCAACTGAGTTCAGCAACTGCAAAAATTTTGAAATCTTGGTGGCCATCTTGGATTGTTGGTTACCATGACTACGGAATGTAAAATGAATGCAGTATTCAGTGGTCACAGCTGATCAGGGCTGTAGTACTGAAATGGTTAAGCCAGTGTGACTATCTTCTTAAATTTAAAATAGGATAGTTCTCCAGCAACCTAAGATTTTATGAAATTCTGTTACAATATATATCTATGTTTTAATATTTAGTCCAAATAATTATCTGTATCCAATCTTCTCATGTCACATATTCATAACTAAAATTAAATAAATAAGTAAATCATTTTTTTACTGGCAAAGTTTCCATGAAAGCTCAGTGCATTTTACAATCATAGAATTACGTGTGGGTGCTATTATAAAGTAATTTACAGTACTTCAAAGAACCAATTGCACAAGGGAATCAACTGAAGTGACACAAGTTGATGAACAACCTGTGGGTCTGCAGTAGGGTTGTCACAGAAGCACCACACTAGGCACCATTTGGAAAGATTCAGGCCCAAGAACAACATTCTTTGGGCCGGCAAACAGATCAGTTACAACACACATGGTGTCCACATAGAGTAACAGCCTCACACAAGTTCTTGTGTCACTCCACGTTACTGCATAGTGCTGCAATATACCATATTGTACCTAATAGACAGGCAGTGCATGGGTAAACAAAAACTTACCACAACTGCCATGGTATAAGTATCAGGTCATCTTAGTATAAAGTACGTTTTCTTTATTACATTGTAACATAAATGTTCATTTTGTGTAAAAAAAAGTACACCTGCAGAAACATAATTTTACAACATAATTTTACAATGAATTCCATGGGAGGTTATCAAGCTAAGTTTCGTGTGCCGGGGGGGTGGTTGTGGAGGACAGGCTGTCCCACCCTCCCACCCACTGAACACTTTTGAACAAAACATTTCAAAAAGTACAATTTGATGATGCAGAGAATCTGAATTTCTCCCTATTGTTATATTTCTGCTGTAAATGTGTATATAATACTATTTAGTGACCACAATGTGGTCTGAACACTCGATGTTCTTTTCAATCATGATATGCTCGTCTATTAGGTGCAATATGGTAAACACTCACAGTAAACTAAATGACAAATGATAGGTCATACAGAGTGCCAAACTAAGACACAGACCTTAGCGGTAGACAAGGAAAGGAGACAAACAAAAGTAAGTGTCGAGACAACTGCCTTACCATGCCACTCGTGGTTGTCATTGTGTCGTCTGCGAGGCCGCCAAGTAGGTCGTCAAATTGTGATTCCTCCGTCTGTTTGTCGGACAGCTCACTACTGTGTGAGCGAGAGCGGATGATCCGTGATGTCTTGGTCACTGTGGTGTGGACAATGCCCTCAGAGTCCACTCGTGTCTCTACTACCTCTGTCGTCTCTGTCTCTGCGTACGGGTCAAACTCATCCAACGTGTCCGACTTCAGCTGCAAGTCAACACGATCTGTCAGGTCATGTTCATAACAATTTCAGAACTGTGGGTAAAAATCTGTGATGATTTAATGGGCTGCATACACGTTGTAGCCATGTCAGACCAGAATGTGATACTGGCAGAATGCAACCAGTTTGATCAACAGGTCAAGGTTTTGGAGAATTTTTGGTCAGATTAACAATACATCATAAACTAGGTCTTTCGGAAGAGACACTAAAAGCCACTGGTCCCTTCTACCCTACGTGTATCCCAGGGGAACTAAGAGATCCCACGCATGGGGTAAATGCAAGTAGTGGACTCATTAATTGATGGCTCATTGAAAATCACGATGTAATGTGACATGATCACCATAAAAAATAAAGCCTTTACTTACTGCTATGTTCTAATATTGTGTAATATTGTTAGTTTTCTGTTTTATCCTGTTAAAGTAGTTAATTATTACGTTTTAGACAAAGATTTTTTAATCACTGACTTATGTAAATCTCTCCTCAACCATCATTAAATTCCCTAATGAATGTATGTTTTGTGGTGCCAATCCCAACTGTGTAAAAGTTGGTGGAAATATACATTATGTTTATGTGTTAATTAATTCTTTATAATTTTATGAACTCACCAATCCAAACCATTAACAACAAAATTAACAACGTGCAGGTAATTTTGTTGTTATAAAAACATTAACCTATTAGCTTCTGAGTTAATTACGTAACAAACAAACCATGCATTTTACCATGCTCATGCCAGGAACAGTCATATGGGCATCATCATCATCAGGGTAGTTGTATAAGTTTACAAAATCCCAAAATACATTAAGAGGGACAGAGATCATATTCATGTGTGAATGTACGTACACGTTTGTGAATATATGTGTACATGAGTATGTTGTACAAGAGTATGGATGTATATAACAACATGAGACAGTATGAACATGTGTGCATGCAAAGAAACAAGACAACTGAACACGGAAACAAAAGTGTAAAATCATGTGAAAAAATGTGAAAAATATGAAAAAAAATTGAGTGAAATAATGTGAAACAAATCATGTGAAAAAAATGCATTGATGGGAGTTGGGATCTGGGAATGGGAAGATAGCCTAACAAAGAGGGATAGAGAGCCAGATTCAGTCTGTCCTCCCTCGCAGTACAATTATACCTGTTCCCCATGCTCTCCCTCATACTCTTCCTCCTTCCGATATTCTTCCCCAGAATATCTCTCTTCCTCTTCTCTCTCCTCGTAGGTGTCCTCCTCATCCCTCGTGTATACCATGAAGAGATCGGAGTCCCTCTTGTTGTCGGGAGTGGGAGGGAGGGATTCATCCTCCCCCAGGTCCAGTAGGGCATCTACGTTCGCCATTCCCACAAGTTGGGAGGTCGCGTGCTCGCTCAAGGGGGTCTGAGGGTTAGTGGGGGCAACACAACAATGTCAATCGTGCGTGCAATCAATAACACACCTGAAAACACATGTGAATCGGTGCGTTAACACAATGAAGGAAACACGTTCTGAAACCACTAGTGAAAAAGAAATGTGTTAGCATAACAATAATGTGTTGACACATGATAAGTGTGTTAACACATTATAAACATACAGTGAAAGATGTGTTAGTGCACTCTTCAGTGTGTCTCTTGAGAAAGTCTAGGCCAGTATATGAGACCATCCCAAATAAATTTAGAGAGGCAGTCCCATGTGATCATGTGAATTCATTTACGCTGTGTACATGCAAGTTGGTGTTGTGATGGAATAAAATAAAAAAGACAATAAGGTAGCATTTTATCACACGCAGCTAAATATTCCGCACGACCTTCAAACAGGAAACTTGCTGAACGCGGAACATGTAAATGGTGGCTATTTACATCTGGTTAGCACAGTAGTGCCGCCTGGCGACCATGAGATATGAGTGACATGGACAAACATACATGCGTGGGTTACAGACATTGTTACGTGCTTTCCCGTCGTAGTTGCATTATCTCCATGCTAGTGATTATCTTAGCAAGTTACCAAATGCCAACAATGTTGTTGGCACCAGGAAAGGAAACGTTAATGAAAAGTATAGGCCAAATGATGCAACTTAGTCCGACAATGTCAGTCCTTCGTCGCTGTCGGCAACAGGCTTCAAATTCTGCTCACATCGCCATGCCCATGTCCACCACCAATGTTTGCTGTCCCTGATTAAACTAACGTTATTTATTCTGATGATTTTACAATTGGATCTACAAAATTACATGTATTTGTTTCTATTAATGACACATTTAGTTGAACATTTAATTGAAATGAGAAACGGCTTGTTTTCTTGATTAAATACAGCCACTTTTAGTTTTACTATTCACCATTACTCACATATATATATGATGCAACAGTTTGATGACCAGTACCGGGCACATCTATTTTTAATGACTAGTAAAACAATATCAGGACTAGTTGTTTCTGAACAAGCCAGTCTGACGGACTACCTGTCAGCTAAAGCCATCGTACATCCTGCATGGAATAGGAATGAATCTCAGAACGGATCTTGGAAGCAGGAATTGTGTTTTGTAAGTGTTCTCACTGTCACTACTCAAGATCGCTTACATTACTATAATGTCCCCTGGGTATTTTGGTCCCAAAGTCTTAGTATATTGTTTAATTCGTTGGTACACAGCTTTTACTTCCTCCTTGAGACAAAGACCGAAGAGTGCTTAACACACTCATAGATGACTGAATCAGTTCAAGTTCAATCAACACATTAACACACCTGAAACATGAGGTAAATGTAATATGCTTAAGAAAAATATGTATTTCATACACATATTAAAACGATTATAAAATAAAAATAAAAAAATAAGGTTTGGATATCAAACATATATATGTATCACTCTTTATCACTCCATATTATTATGTTATATCTATTGAGAACCATGCCATGATAAATGCATAACAACTGAGTGTTTGCATTGCATTTGTTTATCTGTCTGTCTGAGCATATCTCCATCAGTTTTCCATGTACAGTGCTGACATGTTGTAGGCTTGCTAGCAGGCCCATTTGAGTGGTTCAGATTGTAAATATTTAAAATTTCATCCGCAGGGCCCCTGTGGGATGGGGATCGTTTTAAAACACTAGACATACCTGAAGTTTCTAAAACACTGTCGATATCAATATTGGGAAATTCAGATATTTTGTCAACTTTGCACTCAGTAAAGTTTCAACATTTTGCATGCACTGGTGAACAAACAAGGATGCAGCACTAAGGTCTACGCACATTGCAAGACGTCTGTGGACTATGTTCCACATCAACAGTGAAACTACATCTGAAAAGCCATGTTAATACAAACAGATTAGTTCATTTTTTTCCACGAAATCCATGCAAGTGTGCAAGCAACTTCGTGAGCTGATAATTAGAAACATTTCTAAAAGAAGTTGTTTCTCAAGTACTCCTGACAGTGACAGGTGAGAATAGCCCAAGTGATGACTCACTGTAACATGGGTGTGTGCCACGGACATTACCTCAGACACGGACGGACATTACCTCAGACACAGACGGACATTACCTCAGACACGGACGGACATTACCTCAGACACGGACGGACATTACCTCAGACACTGCTAACAAGGAACTCAATCAAATATGTTGTGTTTTGATGAAGTTATCATTTATCTTTGATGAATATTTGCATAACACTCTACTGCATGTTGGCAAACGTACTGTTAGAATTGTGACTGTGCATGCACAATCCATGGTATGCATTTTTGTAACAGAAAAGAAACGTAAAGCTGGATTAAAGATTTCATATTTCATTCTGGAGTTTAGTGTAAAATGAATTTGTTTACTAAAACAAAAATATTGGGAAAATCTCAACAGTTGTCATGAGAAAAAGCAAGCACAACTTCTAGTAGACACTCCTGGAAATATTATTATGCTAAATACTGATGGTGGTACAATGATTTTAATTCTGCTATGTATATAAAATGTTCTACTAATAATAAGAAATACTTTATGGATATGCATATATAAAATTCAGCAAGTGCAAAATAGTTGTTGATAGATCAGCTGACATTGATAGATCAGCTGCTTGCCAGGATGTAAGCAATGGAACTTCTAACAAATGATTTACTTGGTATGACAATGGCTGGGATAAGTTAAATTCCTTTTTTGATTGACTGGACCACCTCAAATATGTCTCCAGAACTCTGTAATCTTCCAGTGTAGCTCAGTTTCCCAGGATCTGTCTATGTTTAGAAATAGGACAATCCTTGCTAGTGTTACATAATGCTACAACATAGTTGCATAAGAGTGTGACAACTGGACATGAAAAATGTACTGAGGGTGATGTTGTGTTGGCCTCTCGTGGCATTCCTGCCACAGTGCAAGAGTAGACAACATCAGTACTGGATACTGAGACTGCTGTTGATGGAGGCTGGGAAACTGGATGTGTAATGTGTCTGGGGCAATGCCTACATGACTTCTCATATAGCCACATCACAAATACATGCACCAGAAATAACATTTAATGTATGCCCCTGTGTGCCTGCTGAAATCATGTCCCATCTATCTGCATGGTTGAGTTTTCCTGTATTCTGCTTCACTGTCATCAAGGGGGCTGGCAATTCATTGCTGTAGTTGTTTTGAGTAATAATATTTCATGTTTATGATGGGCCAGTTATATTTACAACAAATGCCAACAATTAGCTGATCTAATTAAATGTCTGTCACGGTGTTCAACTATGAAAATACTGACATATTCAGAAGGTTAATAATCTTGAGAAAGCCGGAGAACTGGCAATTCTTACTTCATGCCAAACTGGTATGCTGAGAGAATGGGAACAGTTTGTATCTTACAAATTGTGTTATCTCATGTCCTTTTTACAAACACTTAACTTGCACTATTTTACAGGAACGCCCATTTCCCACCTGATAACATATCCACATAACATAAGCTAACTTGGCCAGACAGAATGACATGGACCATATGGTGAGCAGTTTCTTTGTATTCACAGATGTATTAATTACCTGCATTCATTTGAGTATTTGAAGGAAAGAGTAGTTATTTTCAAACTAAAAACAACAGATTCAAAGTAAAAGACATAGTGAGCTTGACTGGCATGTATCCTCACAGCCTTCAGAGCTGCAGATGAGGGCTGGGTGAAAAATACCAAATAAACCCACCATCTTCAAAAATTGTTTTATTCATCTTTTAACCAGCTGTGTAAATTTTTGTATCACTGGGCAAATCTTATCTTTTAAAACAGACACACACATGGGCACACTGTGGAATAGTCCTCAGGTCACTATACTCTATTGTGAAGAAGAACAGAGGAGGTACCAGATATTGGATGATTTCATGCCATGGCCTGTCATAATGGGATAAAGGACTACACTTATAAGATTCAGGTATGCTGGTGTCAACCACAAGGTTTGTTTTATCAGGTCAAATTTACATCCACAATAGGTGTGTGTTGTTATAGCCAATCTTTATGAGAAGTTTATTACTGTGATCCAGCGATAGGAGACAATAAAGACGGACAGCCAATTTGTTTATGATAATCCACAGTGGATCAATACAGAGGAATTATATCTGTACCCAACGGACCATGGCTTTTCCAACAGTGTTATCTACCAGTCCAGACTAATCCATAACACATTCATTCATACATTACAGTCATCTATAACAACCTAGAATTATTAATTGATTTTTCATTGACTGAATTACATGTTTTTACTTTAGTGTACATTTTGTACATTCACAAAGTGCTGTTGTGTGTGCTGTTGTGTGTGCTATTTGTGTCAGATGTTTGGTAACAAAGTTTATATAATAAGGAAGGACAGAAAGTCATACTTCTAAACCTAGCAAAAGATGGCAGCAAAAGGTTGCCTTCCTTTCAGGACAGTGGCTCCATCTGGTGAATGCAGTAGCTACTACCTCAGTGTAAGGGGAAATGTGCTAGTTCAATTCCATGATACCCCCTAGGCCTTGACAGGTGAGGAATGTATCAAAATATGTGAGAGGAATCCAGGTTAACAAGGCACAAAGCTATTAACATTCTGCTAATGCTTCAAAAACATGATTCCTCAGAGTTTGGAATTTTGATGACTGTGTTACTCGGATAGTGAGAACGGCACACCAGTTTTGCCATCGAACTACGTCTGCAGAAACTCTGCAAGGGACTGTCACTCAAGGATTGGCCTGCGTAGTCACAGCAGACACTACCCCACCAGTCATTGACTCTTCAGGCGCAGAACCTACTGTCCTTCGGGACAGGGAGGCCTACTACTGGGGGTTACTTGATACATTCATTGTTTGTATCAAGTACTAAACACTTGCTATGAAAGACAAATGCTGGCTGTAATAATTAAATATTGTTTACATTTTATGTGGGCCTACATCTGTACCATAATACAGAGCTGTGCAAAAAACAACTATTCCCAGGCTGTCAATTTTGCTCTCTTCACATCTGTATTGCTGTATAAAATTACATGAAATGTGAGTTATAAACACAACAAATTAATATTAACATCACTGAATAGTTCTAAAGTTCATAGCAATTATCCCTGTGTGGCAACGTTTCTCAAGTTGATTTATTCATCACTGATTGATTCATCACAATATGATGCACAGCTGTATGCCATATAAGAACTTAGGTCTCATGTACACGTACAATATCATGTACAAAAAGAATGTGATATACATGTACAATATGATGTACAAATACAATTTGATGCACTACATGTACAGTGTGGCATACAAGTCAATCATGAAGTGATGCACAAATACAATGTGATGTGTAATTAGTCAAATACAATGTCAGGTATAACTCATGTACATTATTTGTGTGCTGCAGCAAGTACAATGTTGTGTACAACTACAGTGCATTTTATCATGTACTACAGGGGTGCAAATAGTCTGCAATGAGAAGATAGGTGCTCATTTGGCCAGGGCAGCATTGAGGGCAAAAGGAGTCATGAGATTATATTATCAATAATCAGTATTGCAACCATTGCCTAGACAAACATATTACCTCACCTGGTTGACTCCAGTTCACTATTCCTTCACCAGTCATGTTACATTAACAACACTTGTTTCATCTTATAAAAGCTTCTAGAAATTATTTATATATACTTGTCATTAAGTGCCAAGTTTCTACACCTGCTATAAAAACATTCCTCTATCATACTTGGTAATACATAACAAAGCCAACTTGGACTAGGCTGAAGTAGTGCCTTATCACTACTAAGTGTGTGATAAATATGTCAAACGGCAACAAGATCTTTGTGAATGATTTATGATTCATGTTTCATTTGATGCTATAGAAACATTGGCAAAACAATTTGGTCATTGCGCAGCAAACTGTTGGTTAATTACAATTGGGTGTTACCTGGCATACCTACAGGTGTACATCCCTGTGTCTGATCTAATTTGAATAAAATGAACACTCAGACACCTATTTATTGTGCATTACGAACTTTGTGATATGTCAGAAAGTGTTATGGTTGGCATGATGTATTATTTGTTAACATATAATTCTTTATCATTTGTGAGCAGGGATTGAGTAAGCATTGGCATGGATGCTCAATTGATCAACACATGTTGTGTTATATTATCCACCAGAGGAGCCATAGATTATTTTTTTAAAGGATTATCTAATACACTACAATCACTGTTACAGTGACTGACATGTCATTTAATTGTTCTCCCCAATATGGGAGGTTCGATTCATATCCCACATTAGTCACCCCACCCTCTCCTAATGCCTCATTCTTTTACAGATCTTGGTCTGTGTGAAAGTTCTTCCTCAAAGTGTGGATATTTCCACAACTATGCACTAGATGGCAGTAAAGTCAGGCACCAAACTTTAGTTAAAACTGTCACCATGTAAATTGTACATATACAGATGTACGAAGACAGGGAATAAACTCTTGCTAGGAAGAAGATATTTGGGTTAATCAAGTTTGGGAGCAAGTTTGAGTTTTTGATATCTGCCATGTAGTTTCCCAGTGTCTTCTTTTCTGTTTATTTTAGACAGGCACAGTACATGTCAGGCATGCTAACAGTGTTGGCTTGCTGACATTACAGGTCCAGGATGTTGATATTATGTCAGGCATGCTGCCATTACAGGTCATGCTAGCTTACAATGCAAATTAGGGACAGGCCAGGCCTGCTGACATTATGTGTCAAGCAGGCTGACCATATGTGACAGGCATATATTTTGGGCCAGGAATGATTTATATTACATATCAAGAATACTGACATCATACATGTCATGCTTGCTGACATTGTGTCAGAGAAGCTGGGTCTGACATTACATGACAGGCATGCTGACATTATTGTCAGACATGCTGACATTACGTGTCAGGCATGCTAACATTTCCTATGTCAGACATGGTGTCAGCTTCACATTATGTGACAGGCATACTGACATAATATGCAAGACATACTGACATTATGTGTCAGGCATGTCGATATTATACATCAGGCATGCTGACAATATATTTCAGGCATGCTGACATTTGTAATTCCACTGTCAGTCAGAAAATTGTTGTAAGCCTAGCATACAACATAACATTAGAGGCCATTTGCATAGCTCTCGCTCTCCGTTTGTTCCTAAATACAGTACAGCATTGTGATCATAATGACAAGTAATATTTACCCACAGTCATCACATTAAGTATTACTATCATTACAAAATAATACTTATATCCAGCTACCCCAGAAAGCAGACTTGTTTACATATGCCACTATTAATTTAGAAAGTATCATACTCTCGCCTCAGACAGGCATCCATCTACACAATATCACCCTTAGGACAGACATAATCTACGTGGCCATAACCACTCTACCCTACCCCATGCCCGGTGGACACAATAAAATGCCAATTAAAGCCGGGAATCCAGGAAATGCGAGGAACGAATCGACACCAGCACTGAATGGCAGACGGCCAGGAATTCCGACCGCAAAATCCGGCAGCGACAAACACAAGAACAGGGCTAGGGAAAACTCACCAAAGGACGCGGACGCAGACAACAACACGCGTGGTAATCCGAGGGCTGATGTCTACAGCTGCCTCTGGTTCAGTTCCTTCCCCTGCAGCGGGATTAGAGATGACAGACGGACCTGGTCTGGGAGTCTGAGAGCAGATGGAGACTGGCCAAGAACTACGGGAGCACATGGGAACACGAGTGGGTGCTAGACGATCCCGGATGTTCCATTTATTGATAGCGAGGGGGACGAGGGATGGAATTCCCCGGGATCCACTCGCAGCCAGACTGTGTATTGGTGTATCATCACACTGCAGCAGTCACATATTTCAACAGTCACCAGTCTAATCATCCCTCAAACCACCACAGTACGTGTGGCTGTATACACTGTTAACCCTTTGTGCCTTGCATGGGTTTATATCCCGATTGTCCATCACTCTGACTCTGAGCTGTCAGTCCGAGTTATGTTGCTGTTGCGTAATCAACTTGTTTCCTCCAGTATGGTTTATGAGCATACCTCACAATGTTGATTTCGGTCTCCCAAGTGAGACTGTTGAATAAACAACAGGGTCATTTATTTATATCTTGGATCCGTCTTCTGAGAGTCTCCAGTAGATTGGACTATTTTTTTAGATACCCACAGAAAGGAATTTAATTATTCCAGATTCCTTCTGTAAGATGAATGTGTTATTAAACTGTTCCAAATTCCGTATGGCACTGCAATCTACCATGGACAATGTCTTATTAATTGAACTGTCTCTTTTTGTCAAATAAAAGTGTTCTTCTGTTATTTAGCTCACCCAGCAATCTCACTTTAATCATAACGTTAACTTAGGGGGCAGTCTGGTCGTATCTCCTCCCGGGTGCGGAGGCCCACTCGCCTCTTTCTGTCAGTTTGATTCCTTGGGTCTACCAATTGGCGATGTATTTAAAAAAAGATAATTAGTTGTTTAATTGCGTGTACCCGATGTACTTGTTTCCCTGTCAGTAGAAACTGTGAACAAACTGAGTGATGAACCGCCCTCCAGAGGTCGCTACTATGACTTTATTTGCTTTACCAGGATATTTATATCATGCAAAAAAAATGATAATGAATGTTAAGTTTAACTGCTGCCCTTCCCTTGTTGCTTCATAGTGGGATGTAGGCTAGTAGGGTTTTAATCATGCACCTGGTAGTAATCAAAACACCAGTAAATCACCAATTTCACAACCCCATTCCAATTTCTTCGTTTCTTTTACTACCTCATATTTCCCAGACTGTTTCATTAAAATACAATGCTCCTTCATGGCAAATGTAAATCATTATAACTACTTGATCGATGTTTGCAACCCTATAGTTTCATCCCATGTTTCTTTAAGCTCCGATGGGCTACATTGAAAATGTCTGCAAATAAAACCACTTTTCTTCTTTTTTCTGCCCTAGACAAGCATTAGGCCATGCAGATATCTCACTGTTTGAATCATGTTGTAGTAGTATTTGCAGCCCTATTCCCATATCTTCTAGTAGTACTTGCAGCCCTATTCCCATATATTCTAGTAGTATTTGCAGCCCTATTCCCATATCTTCTAGTAGTATTTGCAGCCCTATTTCCATATCTTCTAGTAGTATTTGCAGCCCTATTCCTATATCTTCCCAACTTGTACACAAAATACCCCGGCATATTATCACACTGGCATGAATATTTAAAACATAATACTTCTTCCCACAGATCTACAGCAGACCTAACCTATTACAACTACCTGATCAGTGTATGTCCCTACATACCACCACACAATGTTATCCCATCTTCCTTTAGGTGCCAAATAATGGATTATATCTAACTTTTCTTACTACTTGATCGTTATCTTCTCAACTTGTTGTTTCCTCTCAGTCCAACTTTTCCCACTCTAGACCCCTCTAGTACCGCTCAACCTTCACCCAAACGTTATCCCTCCGATAAGCATTCTTTCCCACCCCAGAGAAGTGGGGCAAAGACATGCTTTAGGGTACACAGTAAACCACTTACACACCTGCCTTTTTTGGCCAATCAGTTTCAAAGCGTTAATGAGAATGTTTGTTTGCCGAGCTCCTAGCTACCAAGTCTGCCAAACTTGCATTCAACGGTCAAAGCCGAAACCAGAAATTATGAAATATAAATGAATCAGAATAGAGAAATACATTACTAGTAGTCACGCGTGTGAAATTTTCGCAGTTTCATACATGTGGGAGATTTATTTAGTCAAAAGTGTGCTAGCTATTATAATTTTTTATAAAGCCTGTGTGGGTGCCAGTGTACCAACTATCTAATTGCAGCTAGCGAATATAATGTGGACAAACATTAAATGGCTAATGACACTACTCATTTTACTAAGCGAGAGATGATAGTACTGATCCTGTGAACACAGTTGCTGGCAGAGACAATGAGAAATATGTAAGGCTGTCAACATAATAGCCATAATCAAAACATTAAAATTCGAGTTTGTGATATTTTTGTATTTAGTGCTTGACTGGAGATATGCCTAGGGACAGAAATTGTTAGGGTTAACATTTGGATTACATGGCAGTTTATTCTGGTCCACATGATATATTCCACATAGTCAAAGTAAAATATTGATTTAATCCTGTTTTTCTTTATTGTTTAGAAGGATTCAATTAAGTCCAAATTATTTATGTTAAATTACTAGCATTTTGTACATTTATTCTTTATGAAAAGTCATATTCACCCCATTTATCACATCAGGCACCAACAAAATAAGCTATGATTATTTGCACTGAATAAATGCGGGATATTTCCCAATAATTTACAGAAGAATCTTCTAAATGTTCATTGTGGAATGTAAAAATGATTACGTGCTGTGTAAATGAATGTAGAAGAAAAGAAGCCTGGATAAATCACCCATTCATCACGGATTAGTTTACTGTCTAGTTAATAAATGTTTTAATTAAATTGTGTTACATCATTATTGTAACTATATTAGCAGTATACAGTTACTATCCCTTAAACAAAATTATTCTACCTACTTGGACAGTGTACTTGCTAGATGAGATATTTGCTGTATGTTTAACCAAACGTTCCTTGTTTCCCTTGCTGATGTGTTCACTACTGGTATCACTAATGACACGGACATCTCCTATTTCCCAACCCAGGTTACAGACACATGACATCAGACATTCCACCAGGGGATATGTTTCCTGCAGGGATGTGTTCATCAGGACATTGGGAGAGTCAGAGACCACAGGCATCTGTACAAATGCATCCCCAGTGACTCAGGGCCAAACATAACATGCCCTCTCAGTTACCCCATCTGCTCACCCCCTAGCCACACACCACCCCAGGAAGCAATAAATTTAACCCTGCACTTTCCCAGATTATCCTTTCACTTTTGCTGGGTATGCATGATGTGGTGCGTGCGTGCATGTGTGAGAGTGTGTGTGTGTGTGTGTGTGTGTGTGTGTGTGTGTGTGTGTGTGTGTGTGTGTGTGTGTGTGTGTGTGTGTGTGTGTGTGTGTGTGTGTGTGTGTGTGTGTGTGTGTGTGTGTGTGTGTGCGTGTGAGTGTATGCACGCTCACGTGTGCCAGATGTAGGAGCATGTGCCAACCACAGGAGGAGAATCCCCAGTGAATGGACAACTGGTCTCCAGCTGTGTGCTGCCAGCCAGCTATTTTTATCTCTCCTAGAACTGATTCTAGGAAGAGATAGGGATGCCACAGCAGAGGGGTGATTCCTATCTTCTCCCCTTTCTGCCGGGATGCCATCAAAGCATGCCTCACTGCTTACCACAAGGGAGTAAACTAGGTAAATAATCCAGAAGTGAGATGACTAGTTGCTAATCTATCATCAGGTGAAGTTTCCCTGAGTGCAGAAAAACTGGGGTCAGACCACTATTTTACTTTGCCTATAGAAGCAAGTCAAAATAGTGTGTTTTTGATAGTGCATCTATAGGCAAAATGAAAGCTCATTGGGAGAACAATAGAGAATTGTTCTCCTTAAAAATGTAAAACAGACCCAGCAAAGAACCCTTGTAATACCATTGTAGACTAAAAAATCACCAAGGCTATTACTATGATAACATTTAGTATATTACCCCTACAACAAAATATATACACTGTTAATTATATTTCTGTTTATTTATATATTATATAATCATGTCAGAAATATTAATCTAGGTAAAATGAAGCCACAACAAAGACCATGCCCCACATTTTAAACTATGCCTTCCTATGCCTAATATGGCTGAACCAATGACACTAGAATTCCCCCTGCCAGTCTATATCATCATGCATGCCTGGCATCCTTTGTATGTAGTAGTCTATAATAATTAATATGTGCTTCATGCCTTGCCAATGTGGGGAGTATTCCAAACAGAAGCCCTTGCTCTTCCCAGGGGAATACCTGCAGACTATGAATCCCTAGTGAACCTGCAGCTGATCCCAGAAGGATCCAAGATCCTTTGGGTGCTTGGGGGAGCCCTCTGAAGCATCAGCCGTACCTGATGAATGTAAATCAATTCTATCGCCAATGCTGGGAACACTGCAGGTGTGTGTGTGTGTGTGTGTGTGTGTGTGTGTGTGTGTGTGTGTGTGTGTGTGTGTGTGTGTGTGTGTGTGTGTGTGTGTGTGTGTGTGTGTGTGTGTGTGGAGAACCCATTACTAAACACCACTTGAATGAACCTTATATGAATATATATATATATATATATATATATATATACTGGGCAATACTTTTATTGACCTACATAAATAAATAATCAATTTTCATTATGGGCTGATTCGATGTTCATTGGAGGAACACAGATACGTACATTCCAAAACCCTGGCAAAGCATAGATTTTCCAAATGCACTGTGTATCACCTTCATGCCCTGAAATCTTTAGTAGCACACATTGATTTTTATACATATAGTAAGAAAGAATATTTTGGAAAGAGATCCATATTTTAATTTCTAATAATTTATTTAATCAATTTTGTGGAAACGCAATTTGTTCAAAACGTTTGGTATAGTAATACTTAAATTTACGACACGCTTTGCAAAACGACATCACTTGTGGAAATTGAACTGTTTGTATTATCCAATGAATGCACATTATCAATTGATTATCCATCTAAATATGTGATACTCGTGCACCATCTTGGGTCTGACTTCTCAGTATTAATGCATCTATTGACAAGATATAGTGCAATTTCAAAGGGGCCACAACCAAACATTAAACAATAGTTCATGGCAAGACCAGTCATGCCATAGAAATAATGTAGCCTCCAAAATATAAAAAAATCATGGCCAACAAGACTGCCCTCAGGTTTGTTGCTGCATTATCTGTCTTTTTGCAAGCAGCTATTTCCTGCAAATGCTCCTAAGCGTTACTTCACATGCTGTTGGAAAGATGTGAGCACTAGCCTATCTCTTGAAGCCTTTGCTTCAAAGAAGGCCTAAATAGGAGCTGCAAACCACAATTACTTGATAGTATTCCTTGGATAAGCAAGACTAAAATGCCACTTTCAGCTGCCAAAAGCGAACCCAGGGACCTGCCAAAGACAGAGCATCAAAGACAGCGATAGATCCTTCACTGCTGGAGAGAAGATTCTCATCTCCCAAAGCATCTGGAGGACCCAGAAAAAGAATGGAAAACCCTTTATAATTACGTGAAGGTCTGGGATCATCTTCGGCCTCCCAGGAGGTAGGAAATGTAAGGAATGTGTTTCAAATGCAATCTCCCCCTCCCACGGAGAAATAAACAGTGTAACCGTCTGTAACGAGTTGTTTCTATTTTCCCAAGGGCAGTTAGCATTCTGTTTTGTGACTGTGCTAATTAGACAGGATCATTAACTTTTTTTAACTGAAAGCAATTTAAGATATTTATTCATTTCACAAAATGCCAGACTGAATCAGAATCCTCAACATGTGCACATGGTGGGGGCAAAATTGAGTTTTGTAGTGCCTACTTGCTCACCCTTTGGATAAAACATTATCATCAGAGGTGAACATTGAATAGTTAAAAACTGTTTTCTGTTCGTTCTCTTAAACATGTGCATGCCAATTATATTTATTGAATCTTATACATTCAAAATGGCTTACGTTCTTTCACAAGATTTAGGACAAAACATGAGATAAACAAATGTGAAAATGTCCCTTTATCTCTATCACTTAGTATAGTACTGTTACTCAACCCAGAACATGTTTCAACTAAGGACCTATATTTGACATTCAGTCAGTGATAAGGATTTACTACAGCTGATAGCAAATGTTGTTCTTATCTTCCAGGACCAAGGAGGTGCAAGGCGCCCCAGTCAGAAAGCCAATCAGTGTGGAACTTCATAAGATTCCATATCTTAGATCATCATGACCAAATCAATACCAGGGAACAAACCAGTTTGCACCAATGCCTACTTCTAAAGGCTTGTAGAGATACCACAGTTAGTGGTGATGGACCCAACACTAAGTTGGAACACATATGAACTCTTCATAAACAAACACAGTATGTTCTATGACAAGAAACAAAGAAGAACTGATAGGAAACTGTTTACACCTTTCTACCATACAATACAAGTGAAAAGGATTAAATAAATGTTAAGTATGGAATATTTATTTTAAAATGCCTCTTCAATTATATATTTTCACTTGTTTCATTTCAGATGCATTTAATGAAAATTTAAGCATGTGGTATCAATTACAATATGTTACCTGATTTGTACACATTTGATGTTCAGTTTTGGTGAAATCATTGGACAAACTATTACATTAGTTCTGACTGAATCCGGTCAAGCTTCAGCCAAAAAAGACAAAAGTGGACCACTCTACATTTGCTGTAATGCACTTCTGTAAGTTAGATCTAACAATCAAAGGTAATATGTTTGATGATTTTATTAAACTGACTACACATATTGCTTAAACTAATCACACAATTAATCTTAACACCAAGTAACTTGCACCAGTAACAATGAGCAAGAAATGAGTATTTCAAGTATTAAACTGATAAACATTATCTTTGAAAACTACACTTGTCAAACTTATTTTTAGATGACCAGCCCCTCTACAGAATCCATTTCTATGTATTTCTTACACACAAATTTCTTAACAACCCTGTTCTGGCTGAATGCATAATAATCAACTTGGATGGCAAAACACTGAATGCTGATGACCATCAAACAAAGCACACTGCATGACCTTCTAAAAAGTACTGAAATCAACACCTGCATCTCCTAACCCCATCACAAAACCAGGGTCATTATTTAGCCCTGGGTGCAGCCTGAATGTGCTAGTCTATCCATGACACTGTGAGCCATCCGAATATTGAATACTATCACAAAAACAATCACCAATAGTAAAAGGTCATTTTGAGAAGCCATTGTGAAGCATAAATGACCTGGATTCACACCAGATCAACTATCTCTAAACGACTAAAGAAACTGTTTACCAGGAGCAATCCATCATCTACCTGGAAGAAAGTAGTTCCTACAGCTAAAGTGCAATTACAACTCTGAAGAAACTAACCAAAACTTTGTCATAAGAACACAAAGTACACAAAGTCCATCACTTTTCCAAATATCAAATTATTAAACTCATATTTCCAAAAACACCCCTAAAAATAAATCACAAAAACTCCCACCACAGCCCAACAATAGGGTCTGTAAAGTAAGATTACTTTGCAACTTGAAAATGCAAAATCACCCAGTACAGACAAATCCTGTACCTCGAATGGTATGGTGCTGCCACCTACCAGCTAAATTGGCACTAAATATTAAAACTGCTTATAAGAGTCGCCATAGAAGATCTTAGTATAGTGGTGCATTTGTTTAGATCTAAGATGTTTTGATCAAATGTGCCGACAATTTGAGGTTCTATTTTTTAAATATATATTTGGAGAAAAAAGATCATAATTACAACAGATTTGGTGTACAGTCTGTTGATCTAATTTAATCCGGTACCTAATTTGTTCTGTTACAACTGCAGATATAGACAGACAGTCAGACAGATATAAAAACAACTGCAGATATGAGTAAGATACACAGGAATAGCTGCAGACATGGGATTTGTCAGAGCAGAGAATAGAATTCTGAGCCATCTATAATGACATTCAGCCATAACCAACCTTAAAACATGATCTCACTCTGCCTAAAACAATCATTAACCCTTTACCACTGAATGTCTTCTTTTGCCAATACAACAACTGTTGCATCTTTATAATAGTGAACTATAGCATCACAATGAGACCACAGCACATTATGTATGTACATTTATATTCTATAAACCTTCAGTTTCATCAGTCACTTGATTGGCACATGACAATCAATATGTGTCGTATGTAATGGCGGCCACAGTAAAATCCAACTGAAACTCATCAATTTGAAAACTAAGGCCAGTGCTACATATTGAACAGGACAAAATGGTAAACAACCTGTCAGCCGGTTCAGTTCATTTGTGCTGAGGAATAACCCATTGACATTTGACAGGTACATGCAAACAGCTTTAGGATACGTTCCACTGACATTTATTAACTGAGTCTTGATCCATTAAAGCCGGCTTAATGTGCAGAGGACAAACAATTAAATGAGAGTATAAATGCCATTTAGGGGGCAGGGTGGGACAGGGTGGAGGGTGTTGTTTCTTGTTGTATGTGGGCATTACAGAATACAACGACTGCTGTTGTAGTCAGAATAAAATGGCCTAATTAAGGAGCAGTCATAATTTATTAGGGGTAGGCCAATGGGATAGGAGGAATTAGAGGTTGACTCAATTTTCAGTACACATGATTTGGGATGGGTTGGATGTCAGTATTACAGATTTTGGGTGGGACAATTTTCAGTGTACAGAATTTTGCCAACACTAATTATTTAACTGTTGAGCACAAAAGTTGGATTTCAAATTAGGTTGTGTCGCTTGATTTTTCAAGTCTAAGTCCAAGGTAAATATTGGTTGCTCTGTTACATCATAACTGCAGTTCTATATAAATTACACTTATCTCAGATATATGTGGTTATGAAAATGACACTACAACGTATAGAAATTTATACTTAACCATGCACATGCCTATGTCTATTTAGTAACCAAGAACCCGGATGTTCTTACACTAATGTGAGGGTGGATGCCAGAACACTGCAGGGGCTTTACAACTGCCTGCCCAATATTACGTTTTTCAGTGATAATTAAAATTAAAATGTGTCCACAGTGGCTGCAGATATACAAGTTTCTGACAATTCAAATTCCACAATATATATTCAATTCACAACAACCTTAACTCACCGTGAATTCAACTCTCAGTGACCTCAACTCACAATGACTGCAACTCACAGTGACTTAAATTTAGTGACCTCAGCTCTGTGATCTCAAGGAAATATGTCACATTTTTATAGAGTGGCCCCATTAGTACATTCATTGAAATTTTCATGGAAACAATAACATCATCATCATTCTGCAGCCGTAGTGTCCCGTGGTTGGGTGAGAGCCTCAGAATGTAATTTCCAAAGTATAACATGAAAATATGACCATTAACTAAATATTTACAAAAGCCTTACTGATGATGCATTCAATATCGGTCCTTTATAGAGTGGCTATAACTGACAGCTTAGTCATTCTGATCTGAAGTTTGCATGAAACAGGATTCTTATAATGACCGCAAACGCATTGAACAAACTCACTTATCATCACCAACTAGTGCACTGACTACCCATTAGGTGAGTCGCTTACTTCTCCAGTTCATGAATAGAAAGGCAACGGAGTCGCTGAACCGTGACCATTCTGTCAAAGCTTGATTGCCCACAGAAAGTGCTGTAAACGTCCACGTAGTCAGACATCTCAAGAGTTCAAATGCTTGATGCAGCCTTATGGGCTGTTTCGATGTACATTGGAGGAACACAGATATGTACATTCCCAAACCCCGGCAATGCATACATTTTACAAATGCACTGTGTATCACCTTTGTGCCCTGAGATCTTTAGTAGCACACATTGATCTTTGGAGGTACAATCACTGCAGTAACACAGATTCAGATGTCTCACAGCTGTATATTGTAGATTCGCTATAGAATTAATAAGACTAAATTATTTAAAACAGCATGAAAGAGGTGAACATCTACTGCACAAAAAAGATAATCCAAAACTAGTATTTCCATAATATATAGAGATATAACAGCACACGTGTTGGTATGCTAAGACCTGTCGGTATGCTAAGAGTCTGCTATAGCTATGGTGGGGCATGTCATTTTCTGAGGAACGTTCTTCCACCATTTATTTAACTCTCTAATTCAATTTGAAATGAAACACCATAAATAAGGAATCTAATTCCAAAATACTTCCTGAGCCCTACCAGCTGCTATGAAATGACAATGTTTATTTTTATATCCACTGTTTAATGACCCGAAGAAAACTGAATGGCACATTTTAGGCAGATTTACTAAGCCCTAGTTAGTGCTATTCCACCAGTGAAACCAAACATGGCTGACCATAAACTACCAGTCAGCTTTGCATTTTCATCAATGGAGTTGGCAACAAACAAGGTCATATAACCGATTGATTTCATACAAGAAAGCTGATTTCTTGGTCATGTGTAGACACTACAGCTGTATATATGTGAATGCCTATCTAGTAGCTTCATGAGAACAACCCTGGCTGTTAAGTGTTAATTAAGAAAATTTGCATTAATGCAAATCTATGATATTTAGGACATACAAATGAAAACTGTACAACGGAATACCCCTTTTGCTGGATCTGGTTCACAAGAAAACTCTAAAGAATGTGCATACTATAGCTTTTGCATATTTGATTTCCATAGAGTACAAATGGCTGAAGACATCAAAACTAATTGTCCTGGAAGAATAAAAATGAAAATTCAAGAAAACAGTGTAACAGAATCAGAAGTTTATATCCAGCATTTTGTGCACAAACAAACATCAAAGACTCACCAATGTGCTTCAGTTCCGGTCCAGTGACTTTGATGACACCTGAAGAAGACAGGAGACAGAATGTCACAAGATCATCATTGAAGGACAAGGCTAAGCTCTTCAGCCTCTCAGCCAGACTAACATACCAACATACACCTGCAATCTCACCCAAAACATTGAACAATCCGAGCAATCAGTGAAGAGCAATGAATTATTGAGTTAGCAGAGCGTGACGTCAGATTCAGAAAGATGTTGTGCTGATTGATGTGCAGAGGACTACAAGTGTGAAGCGTGACATTTAATTACCATCTCATATTGTTGCTGTATTCTTCAAATTCTTTAGTCAGCTCATTGCTAGAACAATTATGTGTGTTTGTGTCAAGTTTGATTGCAATCAGAAAACTAATTATATCAGACAGTACAGGAAAGATTATGTAGAATATGCAAAATATCAACCTAGTGTGACTGGAGAAAAGTCAAGTTGCAAAGTAAAACCTGCTGGTTAAATGCCACAAAAACATTCTGCGTATGAATCATTCAACAAATTTATGAGCGTGCTGAGAGGTCGACTTTGGACTTGTGAACAACACGACATATTACATAAGACGCCATTGAAATCAGCTATTTTTTCACCTGGTGTTTCAAAAACTCTTAACTATACCCTTACAGTACATGGTAGACATAACAACCATAGCTGAAGAGATTCTGAGTCATGGGCACACGACATACAATATGTTAACTTACTAACAAGAGTACTGTGTTCCTGTAAGAGTTAACAAGACTTTTTAAATAGAGGCCTTATTTAATCATTGGTATGGTATAAAATAACCACATGCATACACAAGCATACCGGTGTACAGTGTACGCACAAATTATGCATTACAATGTGTTTTAGTATAATTATTATTATGGCCCGACAGTGAAATAAAAATGTAAAAATGTGTCCTACAAAACATACCACTTCATTGCCTGTTGAGTGAGACATGTCCCAGAGACATGAACTGCACACTGGACTCATTATGACCTATCCCAGAGGCAGGTGTACACGTATCTCTATTTCTGGATAAGGAAGTTATGTTTTCATAAGTCCTACTTAACCGCATTGTCACAATGCCAGCAACGAGCCAGTCTGGCCGTATTGAAACACAACAAAACTGTCAGCGACATCACAATTCGTACAATTTACCAGAACTCACACTGAACTCTACCAGAACTCACACTGAACTCTACCAGAACTCACACTGAACTCTACCAGAACTCACACTGAACTCTACCAGAACTCACACTGAACTCTACCAGAACTCACACTGAACTCTACCAGAACTCACACTGAACTCTACCAGAACTCACACTGAACTCATGCCAACTGCTGCCTTGAACATGAAGCATATCTTAAAGGAACTACATGCATACGCTGTACATACCACTGTTGAAGAATCTTCAATTATGTATATTTACATAAGTGACCTTACGTTAACTTGTACGTATTTTACTTCAGTGTTACTCCTTTCAAGCTTTTTACTTATAAGATAAGTGGACTGTGTTTAACATTGTATTATAAACTTGAGTAATTTACAGTCGTGTTGAATATGTTGAATTCCTGTAACATAAACTGGGTCAATAATATACTATGTGACTCAATGTAGATATTTGACCCCGATATACTAAGCCATCGGGAAATGACCCAGGTTGGTATAACAGGCCATCGGGAAATTACCTGAATAAATTTTCCTTTTTTACCTATTATGATTATCACGCTTAATTCATTATAAATACTACTTATAAGCTATAATATACAGTGGATGTGATCAATAAAGTAGGAAGACAACTCAAGACTAATTAAAAACGAGATAAAATTCACATCATTATACATTATATATTGACTGACCATGGGTTGGTTTATTATAGCACTTTTACTAGGCGTGCCAATATGCTATCTGATACCAGCCCACTACAAATAATTAGACACATAAAAAATCCAAAAATTTGATTAAAGATAATTTCATTTACCCTACCTTGTCATGTTATGATCACATGACTGATAATCACATGACTCACAGGTTCATTGTAAAATTTATAGAAGTTCAAACGCCATTTATAAGTACACGACAGAATCAAATACATTTTTGTAACATCTGATAAAAAATCATTTCAGCAGGATGAATAGTCTAGCACTGAGAAGTGTCGACTATGACTATCAAAATGAGTTTGCAAGCGGTATTTTGAAAGTTTACAACATGAGATGTTAATTTTAGAAGTGATATAATATTTCACTGCAGTTTTTTACTGAAATAATTGTTGTATTGGCATATTATTGTTTTAATGTTATTTATATATAATGTGCACTAATAACATATTAAACATCTACTTCCTGTTCCAATGGATTACATATTAAAAATTGCCCTTTGAAATATGTGTCAGTCAGTCAGCCATAAATCAAAATTAAAAGGCCTAATGCACAATTGCTAGAGGCAATATTTCATTGGAGATATCTTAAAGTATGCAAAAAATACACACTAGAAATATGATGCTGGAACCAATACAGAAAACCAATATATTATCACACCACTTGCAGATAATCTTATCTAACTGATTACGCCAACACCCACGTCAAGTGGACTGTTTAGTTATCTGCAAAAAAATACCAATAACAAATTAGGTCACTAAAACACACACAATCTTCAACAAACAAAGAAACCATGGATTTCTTGCGTGCACTCAATGTGCACTCAATGTGCACTCAATGTGCACTCAATGTGCACTCAATGTTGATCGTGTTAATTATTAATGGATCAAGCAAAGTAGAAGCATGTAAAAAAAATTATTAAAATTGAAAAGTTTTTACGAAGAAAGAAACTGATTTTTTTTTAAACAACCATGCCTGAAGGATGATGTAATCCATCAATGAGTAAACAAGTCATGGTTACTGAATGAATGGTTTACTTTGGTTTACTGGCCTTAGATCGTGTCTGGAGTATATATGCTGGAGGTGGTGCCAAGCTGATGTAATTTACACTAAAAGATCACTACCTGGTATGTGATTATCGATCAGTCAATCAATTGTAAAGACAATTTAATTATGTCTATGGAAACTGTCCAGCTTACTTTCTACACCCGGTATAGTTTATAGTTAATACAACATGATTCTACAATAACTATATTGCGTACCTTCACTATAGGAGACACCTAGTGGCACTAGTACAGTGTAGTGCACACTAACACATTTGATAGAAAGCAGTGAAGGAAACTGTTGGTAAACAGCATGCCATGACATCAAGCAGATGATAAGATTCTCAAGCCCTACTCAAGTGCCTTTGGGTCATGATGATAACTAGCCAACTAGGTGTTATGGCATTTGTGGAGGCAGCAAGACATCAGAATGTAACCACCTACGTCAGAGGTAGTGCAAACGTTTCAGTTCAGCAGAAAGAAGATGCGCAGTATTGATGTATCACATTCAAGAGTAATGCTGGGGCCACATTAACTACTATAATGACCGTATGAGTTGGGGACACCTTATGTTTTCTGACACCCTAAAAATCTAGAAAAATAACAACTGAAATTAACCCATGCCTGATGGGTGGTACGGTACAGTACAACCTGCCACTCAATAAAGTCTTTGAACAAGTGTGGGAAACTGGTACCAGACAAACTAAACATTTCACATGGCTGAGGATGTAGTTCCTACATATAACATTTGTTTCACGAGATATTGGGCCATTCATCCACTCAAAATATAGCTAGTAGCAGGATAAAGGACGAGGTAACTAAAGTGAAGTTACAAAGCCAGGTTAACACCAGGGTAATAAAACGGGGACGACATGATGTCAGGATTTGTTCACGTCCCTAAGTATTGGGACAGCTGAAAATTTAATTATTTTTAATTGTCCCAATACATACTGTCATTACAGTAGTCATCTATGTACAAAGACATTCTGAAATAACCTGTTTGTTGTTCACTCATTCATTTATTGGTATGGTGTTAATCCTTAAAAGTAATATGTCACAGTTCAATAATATTAATAACTTTTATCCAAGTATGTCTTTATTTCACAAATTAGGAAAGTGATTAATGGGAATCTAACAGTGATACTGAGTTGACCTTAAAAATTATCACACTGCACAAAATAAAAATAAGGTTTAATGTTTTAAAATGCAGGCTTGTAAATATCCCAGACCTCGAATTTGGCGGTGCTACACAGCTATTTTCCATTGTTTCTAAAAAATTAAACCATGGTTTAAATATGGCCATGTTTTATCTAAAGTAGGTTTGAAATGAGTTTGCCCCTATGTTTTTAATATTCCAAGCATGACATCCTGGTATATACTAGAAGCACACAAAGAAAGCACTGAAATGTCATCATTGCATCACCACAGATGGAATTATTTTTGACATTTATCAAAGGTTTTGTAGCAGTCCACTATTTTGGCACACTGACAATGGTACAACTGATGAATGATTTACGGATGATTTCATATTACTTCACACCATCCCTCTACACCCACGAACACAGACCCTGAAAACTGACATGAATCATTTATCCGGGTCTTCTCTGCCTGACTAGTTCCAGCAGACTCGTTAAGCAGCGTTAATTAATAAATATTTGCTATAGTATGACTGACATGTTGGCTAGTCATGCCAGGACTGGCTGCAGCTATGTCATATTAGTACTTTGATATAGACTTTGAGAAAAGAATATACTATTTGCATGGTTTGGTAGCTATTTACATCCTGAAACTCCTTTTATAATTAGCATTAGAGCTTCATCTATACACATTTGGAGATAGTATGTGATAGGATACAGTGTATTTGGATATATTGTTCTAGAACATTGCTGAATGCTGTGGGCACTGTGTTGCAACTCTTTTCCGAATGTTATGTAGTGTTCATCATTTCCCTTAAAAGTACCAAATCCATCCCTGATTTCTTAACATGTATTTACATACTGTTCTTAAGAACAGAATGACTATGTTGAAATTATATGCTTACCCAATTGTATTTAATAAGCCTGTACCAATGTTCGCAATTTTAAAGATGCATCAAAATGTTCTGTAAACAAAACATTCACGCAGAATCTAAACCCTCTCTATTTGCAACACAGTGGAACCTTCCTATTAAGGTCATCCTTGGGACTCACTGGATAAAAGTGACCTGAATACTGAGGTGGCCGTATTAGCGGGACTAATATCATATGCTTTACTGTATGTGGAAATAATTTCGGACTATGTTAGGATGACCTTAATTGCGAGGTGACTATAAAATGAGTTTCCAGTGTACTTCCAGGCCAGCTGGGCAAATGGCAAACCTTTGATATTTGGCACATTTGCATTTTCAAGACAACCAATTGCATGAACTTCCTGTTAGTAATTACCAGCCTGGCTGATTCTGGGTAATGGAACAGACATTGTAGTAATTTGTGCCTTTAAAGGGGTCATCTCATATTATGCGTGCTATTCTATATGGTAATAATAAAGTAGTCCTTTCTCTTGTCCAAACAACTGCGAATGTTGTCTACATATCAGTCAGAACAAGATAATAGACTCACTGGGCCAAAGAGTTGTCTCTGCCCAAGTCACACACAGACGGCTCTATTTGTGTGTAAACTGTGCATCTAGTAAACAAAATACTGGGGTATTACAGTGGTTGAGGCTCAACAAAGAACCTTATGGTCATGTTCCGGTGCAAAGAATTCCACATTTCATTTTGTTCTGCTCGGTCACGCAGCAACGGCATGCTTGGTATGTGACACCCCACAAATCATGTAATTTACAAAAATGTGTAACTTTTTTGTACAGTAGTAGCATTCCGATGTGACATAGACCCAGTTATTTCCAATATTTAATCGGCTGGAAGCACCATGGATAAGCGGCTGTTTGTCGGTCAAATCCAGATGTTGTCTGTAGTAATAATGTTAGCCAAATAACAAACACTGACGGTAGGTATGCATTTTACTGTCACTATTCGTACTATGGATCAAGAATTTAATGCAATGCATTACTAGTGGTACTCCAGTAGTTCTAGTATCTATCGAAAAAGAATACACTGTATAAAATGGCTTTTACCTTTTCCTCTCTGTACAAAGTATGATGTTGTCACCACAAATTTTCATTTACGACAAATCATTTTAACGCTAGCATGTCTTACTCCAGAATGGTAAATAACATGGATGAGAGTGACATTCAGAGAAAAAACCGGAAATTTTGCTGTGGCCCACATTTCAGCCCGAGAGGACTGTCTCATCTAATGGAGGGGAGGGAGGACTCCTCAGAGATATTATTTAATTGTAGACGACATATGGTGTATTTTGAGCAATATTAAATAGAAAATCTTAACATTTCCAATAGCAAAAAAGCACACGGACTCACGCACACATTGTCATAGTACTAACTCACTCATTAATGATATTTTTTGGGCTGAACCCGAGTTGGCTGACGGGCAGCTTTCTCCTTAGCCAACTTTGTCAAAACAGCTCATTGATGGGACATTCTAATTTTCTTCGTTGCCAGCTCAATTGCTTCCTTAGCTTTGTACTTGGTGGCTGCCTTCGTCTTTGACATGTTCAGCTCAGTTTTCTTCTCCTCCTTCATCTTTCCTTCCTCGGCAAGATAGGTGGAGTACATTTTGTGTGCACCCCTCGTGTTGTGAACGAGGCGACGAGTCCTGTTTGTGGAAGTCCTGTATATCAGTCTTGTTGCTTGCCATGACGGCATGAGTGAGTACTTTACTGTTTGGACAGTGTTGAATGTACTAACATTCTTTCTGGCAGTGGCAGTATTCATGATGGTAGACATGTAACTAAAACACCCTTCCACTTGAGGATCATGAAAGCAGCTCATCATTGCAGCGACCAGCTTTGACAAGGCTAGGAACTTGCCAGTAGAGAATATGGTAGCCCACCACGAGTCCAATCTGGAACTTGTGGAAGTGTGTTGTCTACATGGAATCAGCGAACTTCCATATGATACGCCCTCTGTTTAGGTTCTAATAGAACATTGGTGACCAGCGTGGGCAGTGCCAGCATGTGTACTTCAATGCCTTCGGTTCCTCTCTGACTGCAGTGTAGCCTGTAGGATCCAATCCGCATAGTTGACATCGGCCTCGCACCACAAACAGTAGGCTTTACCTGATGCTGATAATTTACTGATGAATATATCCAACAGTGTCTCCAGCCGATCTCTCCAGCCACACCCAATTCCACGTATTCTTGAAACTTTTGTCAATGTCCGTCACGCAACATTTGTCTTGCCGTACAACAAATCGTCGATTAGCCATTGTGTTCGAAAATGATCGACATCTCCACAAAATACATCGTCATTTCCTATTGGTCCACTGCTTTTGTGCACGCACATCGAAAGCGCTGAAGCAAACAGAACTAAGGGTTTTACTTCGCAGATTCACGGGTTCGGTTGGGTCGGTTCTGTCTCTAATCGGCAGGCAGCGTCATTAACACGTGGCGACACCCGGTGGATAGATGGTTAGCTCAAACTTTTAAAATACTTTTAGTAGTTCTTTTGGTACCAAAATAAACTCTATATTTTTTTAATTAAAATGTATTTACAAGTAACATACTTACCTGGCTCCGTTGATTCATAAGGTGCAATACACTTGGCTGCGCCCAAGTTGCTCGCCAAAAATAATACAAATTAAACATGATCCATCCCTGCAACTCCCACCACTCTCACCCCTCACTGAGTCACCCCCTCTTTGCACTTGGCACATGGTGAAGTGACGGAGCCAGGTAAGTATGTTACCAGGTAAGTAAATACATATTTTAAATCTAAAAATATAGAATTTACTGCTTAACACAGACTTAGCCTGGCTCCGTCACTTCACAAGGTGCAGAATCCAGATGAATGGATGGTGGGGTATAGACAAAGCTATTTCTAATGATCTCCTGTTGGTGGTAGAATAGGCTCTGCAGCCACTATTGGGCCTAGCTGAATGAGATCAGAGGAGTAGAGGGATGGGTCCCTTCAGATAAAAATCTGTGAAAGTGTTATGACAGCGCCAGGTACCAGCTCGTAGAATCTGCTCCATGGAGGCCTGTCTGTGGAATGCAAGGGACACAGCCATAGATAGTACCTGGTGCGCCTTAACCCGATGGTACTCAAGGAGAGTAGTAGGGGATTGTGCATAACACTCCATAATGGTTTTGTGAATCCAACCAGAGATTGTGGATGGAACAGTATCTGATTTATGTCCTGGTTTGAAAGAAACAAAGAGGAGATGTTTGTTCTTCCTCCAAGTCATAGACCTTTCTAGGTAGAATCGCAATGCTCGGACAGGGCACACAACAGTGTGTCTTCGGCCATCCCATCGCTTAAATGATTGTCCAGTGCTGGGATCATACTAGAAAGCACACATTTGGGACCTTTGCCTCTGACCTTATCAGAGGCATTGCGCAAGGGTTCAAATGGGGGCTTGATTAGGGCCAATAGAACCAAGGCAAGATTCCACTGGGAAAGGGCGTTTACTACGTCCCTGTTCAACTCAATATTCCGAAGAAGAGACTTCTACGATGGATTCCGTCCTACCTCAACATCGGAAGTGGCATGAAGGATGCTGGCAATTGCCATTTGATAGCCTTCAATGGTCAAAATTGCCAAGTGTTTCTCCATGAAAAGATAGAGGAGAAAATCGGAGACTACACTCTCAGTAGCCGAGAGTGGATTAATCTGTTGTGTGGTGCACCAAGTAGAGAAGATCCTCCACTTGGACTCGTAGATTGCCAGAGTAGACTCTCGTTGAGGTCTGGAGGCACGGGAGGCAACGTCAACTGAAAAGCCTCTGCTGCAGAGGGCATCCCGGATACTCTCCACGTGTGTAGCTGGAGATTGGAAGGATCGCGATGGATTAGTCCTCGTGGTTGTGATAGCAACTGAGGGATGTTGGGTATCTGTAGAGGAGATTCCACCAACATCCCTAAGAGGAGTGGAAACCAGATCACTTGTGGGGCAATGAGGATCAGTTCGCACTGGTCTCGTTGGACCTTCTCGAGAACTTGTGGTAACAGAGCTGGTGGTGGGTAAGCATACGCCCACAGTGCCTTCCAGTTCATTGATAGTGCGTCTACTTCCATGGCTGATGGATCTGGTACGAGGGACACAAACAGGGGGAGCTTGTGGTTCCACCTCGTTGCAAATAGATCCAACAAGGAAGACAGAGGGGTGTAGAGACCACTCTGTACCCGACATCTGGGCTGGGCTCGACAGGTGCGCCAAGTGGGAAGAGGAGGTGACTCAGTGATGGGTGAGGGTGGAGGGAGCTGCAGGATGGGACATGTTTCATTTTTATTATTACTTTTGGTGAGCAACGGAGCCAGGTTCAGTCTATGTCAGTAAATATATAATATTATGTGACTCTTGTGTTTTAAAATAAACATTTAAAATGCTATTCATCCAAGGAGATGTACAGAGGAACCTCAAAGATATCATCACTGATTATTCAGAAAACTTGACATCATGATTTTATAGGAAAAGAATTTCAAATTATACTAATATACCCTGTTATGTGCATGATTAATTTATTCAGATAACCTGTTAATCCACACACATACACAGAGACTAAAAGTGCCTGGATTAACGATGTACGTTAAATTGAAAATCTGCCTGTTTGACTAGATTTATCAATTATGTGGGACAAGGCTCTCTGTTAAGGTAGTGGAATTATTGACTCGGAATCATGACTAGTTTGCAGTAGACTAGATAAACCATCTCCTGACCTAATCATGTAAATATATATATATCTTAACAATGTGCCTCTTCAGATTGACTTGACTCAACTGATGCACAACAATTTAATGATATACTTGTTGTATGATGCGATCTGCTTAGAGTTTGTCTATCACTCAGTGCCCCATCTATCACAGTGTTAAATCATAGTGTGTACGACTCAATAAGCTATGCACTATAAATGATCAGCCATTGCAGTCCTGTGACAATGGCACAATGGCAAGGTCAAACTGAAGTGGATCGAACCTGAGGTCAGTCCAACTTCATAAGGCCTTATTAGCTGTAATAACTCATTCAATTAGTGAATACTGACTGCCCTGGGAACTATCTACAACACAGGTGTCAACTTGGGACAACTCGTATATGTAGGATCATAAAAAAATCCACAAGATCTGCAAAAAATCCTTACAAATTGTCAACGAAAACATAAACACAATTTTTTTTTATACAGGCACTGCCATAACACATCCATAGACAATAATAACAAAATACAAAACTCGTTCTGACACAAATAATTTATTTCACATGCTCCTTATTGTAAGAGATGGTAGCATGCTTCCGCGTGCACCATTGCTGGCATCACTTTTTATTTTTTTTTTAATATTTCATAGAGATCGCGACAGAATTTTATTTTCAAAATCATAAATATCCGTAAGGATTGCTTCGTACGCCCGTACAATTCGCAAAAATCAAGTAAGGCTTATGGGTAAAACGTACAAGTTGACACCTCTGATCTACAATGCTGCTCTACAAATATGTACAAAGGGCATCCAGTCTTAAAGGCAGACCTGCCACATGCATGCAATCTGAATCAAGCAATCGAGTTAATAACTGCAGACATTATTTTTGCAGACAGATGGAATCGCAACGTAATCAATCCAATTGTAGTGATTTGTATCTGTGGATAGTTTCAACTCACAGCGATATGTGTAGCTTCAACTCACAGCGATATGTAGCTTCAACTCACAGCGATATGTATATTAAACTCACAGCGATATGTAGTATCAACACATAACGATATGTTGCTTCAACTCACAGCGATATGTAGCTTCAACTCACAGCGATATGTAGCTTCAACTCACAGCGATATGTAGCTTCAACTCACAGCGATATATAGCTTCAACTAACAGCGATATGTAGCTTCAATTCTCAGCGATATGTAGCTTCAACTCACACCGATATGTAGCTTCAACTCTCAGCGATATGTAGCTTCAACTCACAGCGATATGTAGCTTCAACTCACAGCGACATGTAGCTTCAACTCACAGCGATATGTAGCTTCAACTCACAGCGATATGTAGCTTCAACTCACAGCGATATGTAGCTTCAACTCACAGCGATATGTAGCTTCAATTCACAGCAATATGTTGCTTCAACTCACAACGATATGTAGCTTCAACTCACAGCGATATGTAGCTTCAATTCACAGCAATATGTTGCTTCAACTCACAACGATATGTTGCTTCAACTCACTGTGATATGTTGCTTCAACTCACATCAATGTTTTTACTGGTAGACTGCCATGATGTCACAGCCCCACTCTGTAGAGGACAGCCTCGGGACAATGAGGATGTACATTTCTATTTCTATTAAATCTGACTCCAGACAGGCACTTAAAAAATTAAACCAAATAAACGGGGAACTATATTTAGTTGCAAGAGCAATATAGTTTTACCAAAAGAACTGAATGAAACCACATACTGGAATAATCAAGCCACACCATATCCCTCCAAAGTGGTTTTAGTCAAATTCATTAATTTATGTAGATGGCTATCTATTAGGGAACATGGCTATCATTATGAATGTGTCCATGTCTGAATACAAACAATATTTGACCGTAGTTCTATTAAAACAGGATGTTTCTTTAACAAACAATGAATTTGTTCTGTTTGTATACACGCGTGTATTTCTGTGCAATACTCATAATACTCTACTAATCATGTACAACTGCAGGTCTGCAGTATATACATGTAAGATAATATTTAAATAAAATGCTCAGAATTAATCAAAATTGGACCGTGTTCACGGATACACGGGTTCCTTCCATCAGTGACACATGTTATGCAAATGTTGTCAACTAGCAACTAGAAATATATGCCTGCAGCCGAGGTGTCATAGTCTGTAAATGTGCCCTTTTCCCTCTTAATAAAAAATGTTTTCTGTGTACAAAAAATCCTTGAAAATTGGCACCGTCTCAAAATTACTGGCACTTTAGTTGTACACCATGAACGACAAACTGAAACAATGATCTATCCCCTTCTCTCTACAGACAATGCCATGGAAGGATGTCGTGATGGAGGGCACTTTGTCATCCAGAGAGACTGAGGACACAGATGGCAGTATGAGTCAGACAACAAAGGTCTCATAAAGACAGGGAAGTGCCACAGGGATGACATCATTATGACGTCATCGCTGTACTGCAATAGAGGGAACAAAGGAAATTCTGTGGTTTTGTTGCATGTAAGGGATCATCTAAAAAAGTCAATGATCATTAATGTAATTTAATCGCAGAACCTCCTCTGCCCGCCGTATGAAACTCACTGAATTACGCTGACACAGGTGCAACTTTTGGGAATTAAAATTTATTGGTTGGTAGTTCTGCGATCATAACAGAAACTCAGCACCCTTATATACTATGATTGGAAAGTAAACAATGTTTTTTGATTGATTTCCCGAGAAGTTCAGATGGTGTTCGATTGAACAGGCCTGCCAGAGTTGCCAGAGAATGAAGCCCTTTGAGCAGTCCTAAGGACTGGATACTGTGCTATACACCTGTTGTGGAAAATACATCCATGTATGGCACTATAAGGTTAACTTCACAAAACCAATTTTGATTAATTTCATTTAACAATGTTTTGAGTGTATCCCTAAAGAGAACCACGATTACATAACAAAGTAGCTACTCAATGATTTCTACTAGTAGTTCCAGTCTACCGATTCAGCCTAGAGAATAGCACGTTCTTCACACAAGAAATTAATTATTTATAACTATAATGGCATGTTTACATTTAAAAACAAGCAAGATTTTCATAATATTCAGTTTCCAGTATAAATAATAACAGTGTTTCTCCTGGTATACAAATAGCGAGGTGGACCGCCTCGCCATTTTTTTATGCCGCCTCGCCCAAAATTGCCGTCTCGTTGCTATTTTGTGCACCCGTTTTTCGTTCTTTTGCGATATATTCAGTGTCAGCAAATGGCGCAAAATTAGAGCACAATGTCACTTATATTCATGCAAAATCGCAGATTTGTAGCAACATTGTTTAGTCATCATTTACCCTGGAGTACCTCTTGGACTTGGAGTTAACTCCATTGGACAACGTGAATGTCAGTTGTTCAATCACGGAATATTCCTGCGGGATCCCTGGTGTCTCCAATGATGACACCTTGCAGAGTTTCGACATACTAGAAATCTAGACATTCCTGTAACATGGCGCACAAACGGTAGCTGAACGAAGATGTCTTTTGCGCTCAATTTTACTATTATAGTATGTGCCCACATTCAATCAGAATGCTGGTGTACCTGATGTTGAATTTCTGGTTTATGACAGTGGTGGGAGTAAAAACTGCAGGCTGATGATGGCACTACATCACTTGTAGTCGAATCACTTGAAGCCCAAATAAAAACCATGCATCCTATTCACTAATCGGCACTGGTATCTAATCCGGACCCTTTTGAAGCCCAAATAGCGACCCGGTCTGTGCCGCCGCGTCCGTGCGTTATCGCACAGCGCGCGTAAAATGTGCGATAGCAGCGTATGTTGATACAAACCAGGGTGCTATTTACACCCTCAAATGAGCTTAAGATGCAATATTCTTAAAGGTAAGTATGCCTAGGAAAATGTTGAATGATGCAACTATCTCACTGAGGTATCAAAGTTAGGCAAAACTCAAGTTATAATGGCGAAATCTAGGTGGGTCTGGATTCAACACAAATAATTAATGTGATTCGTAAGATATCTTTGTGCTAAATATATAATACATATTCCAAAAAAAAGTTGTGGGAACAAACTTTTGGGGAAGTTAATTTGAGTGAAGTACTATAAACCACCGACGTTCACATGTCATAAAAGACGCCTATTGCCCAAAACCGTGTATACTAACGGGTTATCAATAACTTGGGCTAGACAAAATATGTTTGCACAGAAATTGGGTATATTAAACAACTTATCTTATACTGTTTTATAAAAAGGACACAATTTGAGAAACATTCTTGTGATTAATAAAAACATACTTTTGTGGCATTCCAGAAATGACAGTTTAATTAATGGCATAGCATGCTAGCATTGCCTAGCAACAAATAAAATATAATCTTTGGAAAATAAACCATCAATTTACCATAAATTATTATATTATAATGGTTTAAAGGTGATAATGAAAGAGTTTTCAGATGATACCACTGGATGCTTCCCTGAGAAGTTGAGATTGTGTTCGACTGAACAGGTCTGCCTGGGAGTAAAGTGTAAAGCGCTTTGAGCAGTCCTTAGGACTGGATGCTGGGATATATAAGAACTTACCTTTTACTTTTTTACTGACTCTGTCAGCATGGTAACAAGGCCTAGCGTTAGTGGCAAGAAAAACATCACCACAACCAAGTACCAGTGGTTAAGTGGAAACCACACCTCAACAAAGAACCAGTGGTAAAGTGCCTGAACACGTTGAAACAATCATGATTACTGACTTTTATCAATCATGATTACTACATTTACAAGTAGTGTCTTGTTGTTTTATATGTTCCCCTCTAGAGTTCAAGAGTAAATCATACTTCAGAATGCACTATTTTTAAGCTAGTTTTAAAAAATCGACCCCCTAGCAAGCTTCACGCCTGCGGTGCTTGCATACCCCACCTCTACCACCTCACCCTTCATTTTACCCAAGGGAAACACTGTAATAGTTTGATCAGATACTGAATATATCATGTCCCTTTAAGAGAGAACTATCAGGGCCTATCAGTAACTCAGTATGTCCATCCTATTGTAAAATACATTTTCTTTGCTGGGGGAAGAAGTGTCACAATTAATTTGTAAAAGTCTGCATTATTGAATGAAAATGGCAACAAATTATGTACAGTAACAAATTCTGTGTAAACAGTCAGTGGTAGTTGCTCATAGCGTTACAAGAAATATCCTACAATATCATAATGAAATTATAGGAACCACCGTAGGTTTGTCAAGTAACATGAAGACTACGAGATCTATAAAGCAAGCATTTTGTTGACGCTTACATTTATCCGGGCATTAAATTTTATCCAGGTGATGTTTGGCACCAGTAGATCACGTAGTGATAAATAATATCCACTAGTTAAATATGTTTCGTTTGTTGTTGTAATACGAGCGTTATAGTTAGAATACATAATTATAATTTGCTGTTTCAGATTTGTGACCAAGTATAAGAGTAAGTCATGTGACGTGTGCGTGGAGAGTAAACTGTTTTACGACAGAAATTGTTTATGTTTGTGGGAAACAAACATCTTATAATTTATGTATATATATAGACATATATATAAATAAATAAATATATATTTATATAAACATACATAACGCCCGAATAAATGAAAGCGCGACAGTCATAGCTGGTACTAATTACATTCTCCTAGATACGCGCACGCGCAGAAACGTCACCCGGATATAATGTAATGTCCGGATAAATGTAAACGCGACACCGTGTCAAATACGGCAGATGTACGGTATCGTTATGTACAGAATAACTCTCCCTCTCCAGAAATGTCCAGAAAAAGGTGGGCAATTAATGTATCCTCAAAACATTTTAAATTGCTTGGATTGAAGTTGAAAAGTATGATCAACAGTTCCAAGTAGAAATGCAACTTGATGTCAAAACAGAGGGATATAATATCATTGGCCAGAACTTTCTTTTAAAATGGTTTATCATAGGTTTGTATATACAAAAAAATTTCCCAGCACGCCCCATAAGGCCACAAATTTGATACACAGAAAAGAGGTTGTAGCATTCAGTTGGTAGGCAGGCATGATAGATTGCAGAGAATATCAGATTAATTTGAGGTCAGTCAGTGCCAGGGAGTCTGACATGCAGGCAAAGAAAGTTGTATAAATTGCTGTAACATGCTTTAGTGTTGAGAATGAATCACTGAACCATTGTACATATAAGTTGTTGACTTTAGTGAAATGGCAACACCAAAATACATTAACTGTTTGGCATAATTTATAGTTTGTTTTTAATTGATGCCTTCCCCAATTATCATTTCTGCCAGCAGTAAAATAGTCAGTTTATAAATGTTTTAGCGAAAAGGGATCAGAATCTGTGCATGAATGAACAGAGAAGTATGTGCAAATTTGTTGATGTTACGCCTCTTTTGACAGTCCTTTCCATATTATATATAATATTATATATATACATATAGACACAAAGATCAGGAGAAGACGTTTCTTCTGATATGACCTGCCCACTGGGGGCTATAAAGGGCGATCCCAAAGAAGCCATGTCTGCTACGTCTGTCAAACATGTAGGTCTACCACACACACAAACAAATAGCATTCTGACTCTGCACAGCAGAATGAGTTATTTGGTGATGAATCAGCTAAAAGAAGAAGACATCTAGGCAAAAAGCTATTTCTGTATAACAGTCATACTAGCATTAATTTTAAATATGTTCAGGAAATACATATCTGAATTTTGACATGTCGCATGTGTAGGCGGCCGTGTTACCCTCCTACCCATCAGCCATCAAGTTTTCTCAACTCTTCGAAATCTGTTTTGTATTCATGAATATACTTATTTCACAATTTCCACTACATATATGTTTTCTATTTAAATTAATGACCAGTAAAATATTCTAATTTACTTTTCATTATCTCTGTACGATTGTTCCTCCCATGGTAGCGATTTCTTTTCAAGTTTTGGTGGGAGTCTCCATCATTCTCATTGTACACTTCTTTTATTATAATATTATAATTTGTTATACCATTATTGGATGTACAGCCTGGATAAATAAATCCACTTCTGTTCTGTTCTGTTCCATTGATTTAATCCGAACCCAACACTACTAACACAGTGTGTAAATCGAGTCACTGCATTGTTTTTTTCGGATAATATTTTATGATAATAATACCAAAATTCTACCAGATGGTAAGTCAAGAAGGACCGGTAAGGATGCTACTGGTCTATGGTGCCATGTACACGTTGGTGAGAAATTGTCCACTCTAAACGAGTTTGACAGATGGAATGCTATTTCAGAGATACATGGTCCTGTATATCTAAACCATCATTAATCACAAACTGACCACTTGATGTGTCCGATAAATGCTACCTTTGACAGGTGTTATAGCCAGTACCTATGGACTGTTGGCAGAAAGAGACAACGGTAGAGCACTTTGTCCTGGCTTTGTCACAATGACACACAGAATGCAATACAACAACAGGTGACACCCATTTCAAATCACTGACCCCCATCTGAAGATGTACAGATTTCTACACAAAGTTGTCACCACAACACTGAAAATAAAATGAGCACTGTTTTCGGAGAAAGATTGGCATTATTGCAGGTTGTGGAACTGTCCACAGGCCCGTGTGATTCCCATGCCTGCACATTAGCCACCCAACAAGAGACACAAGTGTGTGTCTCTGGGTTAACTGTGTGGCTGGCCAGTGGAATGCTATTGTGTGACAGCCTATTGTGCACCTAGTATTAGAGTGAAGGCTGGTGAATCTGTAACCCTGTGCACGCGTCCAATGCACAACTGAAGTTTCTTAACACATAATGTATTCTAACAGTCATGGTCCAAAACAGAGTCAACTGTGTTATGGCCCAATAGTGTGAGTAAAATCTGTCATGGTCCAACACTTAGTCAAAGTTGCCATGGCCCCACAATGCCAACCTCATGACTCTGAATCAAAACTGTCATGACCCAACACAGAGTCAAAATTGTTATGGTTTATTCACGACAGAGTCAACACTGTACAGGCCAAATTCAGAATCAATGCTGTCGAGGTTCAACAAAGAGTTAAAGTTGTCTGGGCCAAAATAGCGTCAAAAATGACATGGCCAAACAGTAAAAGCTTTCATGGTCCAACACAGAGTCAAAATTGCCATGGCTCAACACAGAATCAAAGTTGTCATGGTTAAATACAGAGTCAAAGCTATCATGGCCCAACAAAGTAAGGTGCCATGGCCCAACAAAGAATCAAAGCTGCTATGGCCCAATACAGAGTTAAAGCTAGCAAGGCCCAACACAGCATCAAAGCTGCCATGGCACAACACAGAGTCAAAGCAGGTATGGCCCAACAGAGTCAAAGCTGCTATTGCCAAACACAGCATCAAAACTGCCTTGGCCCAACATAATCAAAGCTGCCATGGCCCAACACAGAGTCAAATCTGTCATGGCCGACACAGTCAAAGAAGCCAAAGCCAGACACTGAAGTAAATGGTGCCATAATGGTATACCCAATCTGTGTCAAAGCTGTAACACGTATGCACCAAAACTGACACTTTAAATAAAAAATATTCTGAACAAAACTGCCACAAAAATCAAGTAAGCCATTCTCTACACAATCACACAGCTGCCCCAGAGCCTCAGCTTCTGCCTCAGTCTGACAGTAAACAGCAGGGAGACATGACACACTCCCAGGCCAAGCTAGTTAACCTCACACTCTTGATAGAGGTCCTATTGAATAGCCGCAAGTGGTAAAATAAATGGCATAATTCAAATGGGGACTAAACCATGACAAGGGTAATCAATACTGAAACCTCCTTGAAAGTTTAAATACTCCCTTGTAGAATTTTGTAATTTGCTCAACACAGGTGAAATTTGCCAACATTTTCATAAATCTTAATTTCATTTTATCAGTAAACACACAGAACTAAATGACCATGACTGTTATTTCTGTACACCAAAATGCAGTGTTTGCACAAGATAATAGTTGATTTATTTTTATTTTGAATTTGTTATTTTACCAGAACCTAACCGGCTAACACACTGCAGTGAGTGCAATTGCACAATAGATCAATATTTATCTAGTATTTCTCCACAAACACTTGCCAAAATCTAGACTGGAACACACTAATTGAACTCTCAATAAAACAGAGACACATCTGTGAAAGCCAAGTGTGCCTAAATTACTGCAAAATTAATTACCTGTAGTTATTAAAGTGTGCCAGTATTATAACATATTGACTGCCTAAATTAATGTGATTTATGTAAAGTTCTAATCAAATTGTGTTTAATATAATCAGACTATTACGCATTTATGATGAAATGCTTTGTCTGAATATATGCCGATAACAAAATCTGCAGAATGGCAACGTTGCTATTCATAAACATATATCTAGAAATAATGTTTTATATAAAATAAAAACATACTTGTATGGTCAAGACGGTAGAGTTCATATAATTTATACCGGGGTATACAACATTTTTCTGATCAAGTATTTGTGCAAGTTTGTGGCTATTCTTACAAATATCCCACATCTGTACCACAAGATTGATTCAAATTATTTTATTGAGTTAACGTAATTTGTGATGCAACTAAGCATAACTAACATTATCTGCTCCACCTTGAGAAATGTTCATTTTACCCACTTACCCTGTCTACCTCTATTTATGGTTACCCTGCTTACAACCCCAAACTGGTTGAGTCATCGCGCATGATCCAAACAATTATAATATTCAGATCATCCACTTCAGTATCTGTTTTGGCAACAACAACAACAATGGAGGTCATCAAGTTGCTGACATATACACACACCAAGATTAGTCAAGTGTATATTGCACAATGTTTGATTAAATTCATGACTGCTTTAAATATTGCATGCTTTATAATTATATGCACTGTCTGTCAGCAATAAATGTGATTTTAGATCTTACAACATTTATCTTGAGATTGGAATAATTCACTTCTAAAGATACAATTACACACACACAAGCACATTTATTTCTACAAAGTTTGTTTGAACATTTACATAACAATTTTAAATTTTGAAACATTTACATGATTGTTTTTGTACAATAAAACTCCAACTCATGAGTCTGAGCTAAACTGCAGACCTGTACCTGTATGTAAAGAAAAAACAACAAGGAATATGTGAACAAATAATGCCAAAAAATTAGGAACTAAAATCAATAGGACATTCTGAGTAATACTGTAATTTACAATTTCTTATTTACCAGAACAGAGGCTCCCCTCCTGTGCTTGAGTAAATGTAAATGACTCGTGTCAACACTTGTCTGGCAAACACACTCAAGTACGATCTAATCTGACATGCATACACAGATCCATGACTTATAGATACTGGTGAAGATTAGGCTACATTATAACCCACTTCAGGGTATTACCCTCCATGTGCCACATCCTCAGTGTGCCACACCCTCAGTGTCATACATCTTTAGTGTCCCACACCCTGGGTGTCCCACACCTTCCATGTCCCACACCCTCCATGTCCCACACCCTCAGTGTGCCATACCCTCAGTGTGCCACAACCTGGGTGTCCCACACCCTCAGTGTCCCACACCCTCAGTGTCCCACACCCTTAGCATTATACGCCCTCTGTGCCCACACCCTCAGTGTCCCACACCCTCCATGTTCCACCCCTCCCTGTCCCACACCCTCCATGTCACACACCCTCAGTGTCCCACACCCAGACAATAAACATGTAAAAAAGTTTAAAACTTCACATATAAATTAGCAACACAATGTTTCACTCCAAATATCCAGTGTAATTAGTATCCAAAACAAGAAAAACCACTCTTGTTGCCTGAACTGTAAGTGTAATGGAAATGTCATGGTAGAAATTGTCAGTGTTGTTACTAGCACTCAGAGAACATAACTTTGTATATATTTATTGCATTATTATGTGCAACTGCAGCATATTCTATGCATTGTGTTCTACAACATACTGAATAGTACATACTCTGTGCATCTATCTGCAGCATGATGCGTACATAGCACTATACACCGTGCTTATAGTTAACTTTTTATTACAGCTTACACACTTTGCATCTCCAGCATACACACTGTAAGTACAACATACTGTTACTGCATGTATTAAAAGCACTGCACCACAAAACAAGGTCTTCGAACCCTCGATCAATGTCACAATATTTTTTAACGAAATGTGTCTGAGAATCACCCATTAAGTTGGCAGCCAGTGCAGCATGGGCTGACAGTGTAGCGTTGCTCTTGGCTGCCAGTTAGCCAGGGATGAGGCCAGTGACTCATTGCTTCTAGGGCTGCATTCACAGTGAAACAACACCCAGCTATTTTCTGTGATATCGCCATTACACCAATATTGTAAGGCACGTAGTGAGGGGTTGTATAATGAAACAGGTAAACAGCTCAGTTTCAAATGGACCGAAGGCATTCATCTCATTGAACCATCAAACAGCCATATATATATATGACAGGTCATCCTTGAGATCATTGAACGATGAGAATATTAAATTGTCTTTTTTACATCTGTGTATGTCAAGCCAATGACAAACAGAAACACATGTCATGAACATTTAAGATATCTAACTGATGTTGTTCTTATGAAGAAAACTGTTTTTTCGTGAATACTCATCAACTTTTACAATCAGTGACACAATTATGGCCTAGCTATCTCATATAAAATATGTCAACCCTGTGTATAATGTTCACTATGACTACCTGATAACCACTTGTGCTAGTGCCAAGGCAATAGCTCAGCTATCACTTTTCTAAACTGACTCATCTGACAATTCCATAGTGTGAGCACTGAATCCACTGATCATTGGACAATTTCTCAGAATGATGACTAACTCACAGTACAACACTCCACATTGAATTTAATTTAAAATAAGGTCTGGGCTCATTATTACCAGGACATCTGACACCAATGCAAGTTTAGCAATTACTGAATCCAGTCATTGAGTTGGGACCGTTTTTTATTGTTACCTCTCTGTAAAACAGCCACTTCACAATTATGGACACTCCCAATTTAGATTCATGACAGTACTTAGTCCTGCTTGGAAATTAGTCCTGCACGTTCAATCACCATGATACTCAGGTCACTATGGACCAGTCCCAAGGCTAGCCATATAATGATGACCATTAATAGTGAGGTTCCACTGGATATACTAAGTCTTAGAATTGCAGAACAACCTGTGAATACACTGCCTTCTGATCTGCATGGCCTGCTGATGTAATGGTTTCAGTAACAATTCTATCAATTTTTTTACGAGACTAACCCCAGCCCATCTGTTGAGACAGAACGGTTTCATCCGCATGCATATTAATCAGTTGCAGGCCATTGTTCCATGTCTGTTTCGCATACACACCACCACACTTGTAATGCAGTCACCTCCAAACGCACATGTCCAAATTATGCAATACATATGCAAATGTCGAGCTGCCGAGACTTTGTATTCACAGCATTGTTCTTTTGTTACACCTTCCATAAAAGGAGCCGAGTACTGAACGGTGAATGAGGACATGACTCACAGAGGCTTAACTGGACCTACTCTGCCACATCCTATTACATCTGGTGGGTAGGATAAGCTTGGGTGCATTGAGACAAAGGCGGCGACAAAACATAAAGACCATTAATTTTGGATCTGCCCACAAGTCTCATTTAAAAATAACTATTTTTATCAACATTAATGAAAATGATGTGTACTCAAAGAAAGGAACAATGTATTGTGGTTATGCTATAGTAAAACTAATCTGGTGCTGGTTTTGTCAATGAGCTACACAATGGAAATTGAATTGCTTTATAAAAAAAGTGTATGTTAATACTACAGGGTACTGGTCTGGTAGGCTAATTACAATTGTAAATCTCGCCAACAAGCCATTCTAATACATCATAGTTAAATAACACTCAGATCGCTTAATAAGAGCTACATTTAATTATAATCGGGGTAGCTTATGTATGCATGGAGGGTATGTTAGTGTTTCATCATACACAGTTTGAAACAAACACAGGTGCCAAACTTTCAGGGTTTAATTTGTGACCCTTTAGAAGTAACATTTTCCTTTTTTAAATTCACTCATTTGTTTACATTGTTCTGAGGTGTGTGTGTGTGTGTGTGTGTGTGTGTGTGTGTGTGTGTGTGTGTGTGTGTGTGTGTGTGTGTGTGTGTGTGTGTGTGTGTGTGTGTGTGTGTGTGTGTGTGTGTGTGTGTGTGTGTGTGTGTCTATATGTGCATACACGTTTCCACACACATGTGTGGAGGTGGCAGTGTGGGTACATCTGGTACCAACTGGTACATACATGTAATATTTAAAACATACCATCAATCACCTTTGGCATTGCTAGCACTGGTAACATGGGTATTAACTATATTTATAATTACCAATATAAAAAATAGAACTTTACACTTTATTAGCAATTATAACTTGTTTTGAACACATCTAACGGGCTTAGCAGGGACATGTCAACAGATGAGAGGGACTGTGGTGACTGACTCTCTGCATACGCCTATCTGAAATTAACTGCATGGTTTATCGTGTCTTTGATATCGCTATCAGTATCACTCCTCGGCTGCACGAGTTCGCTGGTGCTGCTCACATCGCATTACCGCTGACCTTATGGCTATGCGCCCCTCAGACAGAAATCTCGCCCTCAAACAAAAAAGGTTCAACCGTGTTTTGCATGGAATTTGCCAAATTAGTACATGAAAAATACGCGCAAGAGTGACGACATACTCGTGGAATGAAATCCGGGTGCGAAAACTGACAGTTCGGTGCCACGCCACTGACAGCTCGCACTCGCAGGCCGGAATTACGATTCACCCTTCTTCTGCAGTCAGACATTTTGCAAGTCTAGCAAAGTTACGCTTTGCAGCAGAACCTAAGTGTCACAAACACGTTCTACGACCAGCTGTGTGGTCTGTATCCATGAACTTACCTTGAAAGGTGAAATATGCCTCTCGTTTAGACAGTAAACCTCCACGGACTGATCGGTAAACTCACAACACACCCCGACGTGTGTTTCGCACCGGCTAGACTAGGAACAATAAACAAATCAAAATGGCTCTTCCGCTTGCCTCCCTCCGAAAACGCTCGCACAACGGCGCGACGTCTAATGTCAGCCACAGACATTCGGCGCGACGTCTAATGTTACGCTCTATTCGAATTGATATTTTTATTCGGTTAACTTATTATGCTATCGTTTCGAATGATAGCCATGTGATAAAATTAGCACATGCAAACATTGTGGAATATTATAAAGTCCACTGAATACGAGATGATATGGGTGGGAATGAAACTTTACCTGTTCTCCTACTACCGCCAAAACGTTGCGGACGAAGACAGCCTTATGAAGCTCGGTGAGTCGCTTGACAAAGCAACAGAGTTCTCGAATGCTCACCTCCTCGTTGAACGGGATTTCAACTTTAACTTTGGATTGGGTTATTATGTCCCTGAAACCTAAACCTGTCCATCCTCGTCTCCACAACAGTTTCTTCGATATGATCCACGACCATGGATTGGAACAGCTTATCATGGAACCAACAAGATTAGAAAACACCCTGGATCTCTTCCTGACGAACAGCCCACAACTGATCCAAAGAGTCGAAGTGATCCTGGGACTATCAGACCACAACATCCCATACTGCCTATAGATACCCCTATACAAGAAAGCCGACTGGGAGAGTATAAAAACGGCATTGAAGGACCTGCAAGCGAGAGGGAGGGAGGGAGGGAGGGAGGGAGGGAGGTCAGTGGACAGCTCATAACAGACCCCAAGCACAAGCTCTGAACAACCAGTTCCAGTCCGTCTTCGGTAAAGGGAAGGAGTATACTGAAATCTTCATATCAGCACTAATGGTTAACCCTAAGTCCTTTTCTTTTACAGTAGTACTTAGTACAGTACCCCCCATTGTATATTCTACTTCTTCGTTCCCATGTCCTGTGTGGAGGCATTTACATTTCCCAAAATTGAACAGCATTTGCCACTTTTCAGACCATTTGATCAACCTGTCAAGTTCATCTTGTAAATGCTGTCTATCTCCATCACTTTTAATCCTTCTAAACACTTTTGTATCATCCGCAAATTTCAACACCTTGCTTGTTATTTCATCATCCAAATCGTTGATATATATTAAGAATAAGATAGGATCTAATACTGATCCCTGTGGTACCCCACTCAATACCGATTTCCAGTTTGAAGCCTCCCCATCAACTACTACACGTTGTCTTCTGTCAATCAGCCATTGTTCTATCCAGTTTATTATACCATTTCCTATGCCATGGGCCTTTAGTTTAAGCAGTAATCTTTGATGTGGTACTTTGTCAAAAGCTTTTTGAAAATCTAAGTAGACGATATCTACTGGTGATCCCTCATCTACCCACTTAGTGATGTCTTCCAAAAAACATAACATATTTGTTAAGCATGACCTCGCTTTAAAAAAACCATGTTGAGATGGGTTTATCAAGTTTTGTTTAACAAGAAAATCCACCATGTGATCTTTAATTAGTCTTTCTAATAATTTACAAATCACTGATGTTAAACTCACTGGTCTATAGTTCTCTGACTTGTTTCTCGAACCTTTTTTGAATAACGGTATAATGTTTGCTTCTTTCCATTCTAAAGGAACCACTCCCTCTTCTAATGACAAGTTGAAAACTGTTGCAAGTGGTAGGCTAATTTGTTCTACAATTTCCAATAGTAGTTTGGGTGGAATACCATCCACTGCAGGCGATTTATTATCCTTCATAGCCCTTATTTTCTTAGCTACCATTTCCGGGGTTACAATTAATTGTCCTAAATAGTCTGAATCTGCCCCCTTGAACTTAGCCTCTGGTATTGGCAGTGAACTAATATCTTCCCTGGTAAACACTGAACTAAAGTACTCATGCAGGTCTTCTGCCATTATGAATCCCTCTGATATTATATTTCCAGCACTATCTTCTAGAGGACCGACCTTATTTTGAACTTTCTGTTTGCTTCGAACATACGCATAAAAACTCTTGCTGTCATGTTTTATATTACTAGCTAATTGTTGTTCATAGCTTCTCTTTGAATTTCAAATTTCAGCTGTAGCTTGGTTAAGTGCTTCTTTATAACTGTTGTAGTCTTCATCATTTCCAGTACATCTATATGACTTCCACATCATTTGTTTATACTTAATTTTTCTAATGGCTTCTTTCGATAAGTGTTTCTTTTTGGACCGTTTTCCTTGTTTTTTGAAGGGTACAAATTTATCGACTATGCACTTAATTTCACTCTTTAATATATTCCAGCATTCTGTTGCCGTCTTATTTTTTAGTGTCTTATTCCAGTCTATCTTTGCTAAATATTTCCTCATGTCCTTATACCTTCCTTTGTGGAAATTTCTCCTATAGTGCTTTTTACTATTCCTTTCTGATTTTACTTTGATGGTAAAATGTATCTGGTTGTGATCGCTACTCCCCAGTGACTCACATATCTTGACATTGTCAACTAATTCATTCTGTGAGGACAAAACTATGTCTAACACATTCTCACCCCTGGTTGGTTCTAGCACATGTTGAGAAAGGAATGTATCTTGAACTAAAACTAAAAACTTGTGGTCCTCTCTCCCCATACTCTGTAGAGATTTCCATTGTATATGCCCATGGTTAAAATCCCCCAATATAATAAGTTATGTTGAACATCCATCCACGCTGACTGACCTCATCATCCAAGAGGAGGGCATTTACAAGATTCCCACTAAACTAGATCCCTACAAGGCCTGCGGCCCGGATCACATCAGTCCACGGGTACTCGGGGAACTGGCAACTGAAACGGCCCCGATCTTGACTATTATCTTCCAGTCGTCAATTAACACAGCCGAAGTTCCATTGGACTGGAGAGAAGCCAACATAACGCCCGTTTTTAAGATAGGCGAGCACTATGATCCAGCAAACTACCGCCCCGTATCCATCACAAGCGTTCCATGCAAAATCCTAGAACATGTCATCGTCAGCGCTCTGATGAATCACCTCGAAAGCAATGGAATGCTCAGGCCAGCACAACACGGTTTCCGCAAATTAAGATCCTGTGAAATCCAACTACTGGACTCCACTGAAGAATTCAGCGAGAACATGGAACAAGGCCACCAAGCTGACATCATAATAATGGACTTTGCGAAAGCCTTCGACCGGGTTAATCAGTTTCCTACTACACAAGCTACATCACTATGGAGTCCAAGGCAAAGTCAACCGGTGGCTCGGGGCTTTCCTCAAGAATCGGCGGCAAGGAGTAGTGGTTAACGATGCTACCTCAGGCCGGTCGGTTTGTGGTCAACCAGTACCAGAATACATCTAGTGTCACCGCAATGATCTTCTTCTTCTCTGACTTTTCCCGACATGTGGGGTCGTCGGTGTGGCTGGTAATTTTCTTTCTCCAAGTCGCCCTGTCCATCACCACATCTGCACTCAGACCCACCGTTGCCATGTCTCTTCTGCATGAGTCTTTCCATATGGTCTTCGGTCGTCCTCTCCTTTTTCTTCCTGGTATCTCTGCATTTAGCACTCTTCTCACTATGTGCTCCTCTTCCCTTCTCATCACATGCCCGTACCATTTCAATCGTTTCTCTGTTACCTCATTGAACTCTTGTGTCACTCTCGTTGCTCCTCTAATATATTCGTTTCGGATCTTATCTTTCTGTGTTACTCCACACATCCACCTTAGCATCCTCATCTCATTCGTCTCTATCCTTGATTCTTGTCCTTCGTTGTTGACCAGGTCTCTGCCCCGTACAGCATTGCTGACCTGACTACTGTTTTATAGATCTTCAACTTCACTGGCATCCTCCTGTCGCACAACACTCCATTGCATTTCTTCCAATTTCTCCAAGCTGCACTCACTCTCTGTTTGATCTCCGTTTCTATGCCTCCTTTTTCTTCCAAGACTGACCCTAGATATTTGAAATGTGTCATTTTTTCCAGCTCGTCTGCCAGTATCTTTACAGTTGGTCTGTCTAACTCCTCATTCCGTTCGAACCTGAAATCCATGAATTGGGTTTTCGGTCGACTAACCCTTCCTCCACGTCTTCAGGTACTCTGTCATGTCTACCTCCTTTCCTCCACACAGCACAATGTCATCTGCGAACATAATTGATTCTGGTGCATCTTTTCTCACCTTCTCCGTCAAGACGTCCATCAATATGAGGAACAGGTATGGACTCAATGCAGATCGTTGGTGCAACCCAACCTCTACGCCAAAGTTGCTGCTTTCACCAGCCACACTGCGCACCTTTGTCTCACACCACCGGTACATATCATGTATCGGTCTGATGTACTTTTCCGGTACATTCCTTTCTCTCACACATCTCCTTATTTCCTCCCTTGGTACCCGTTGATATGCTTTATCCAAGTCGATAAATACCACTCTGATGTCCTTCTGTCCCTTACTGTCGTACTCCTGCCTGGCATAAACCCAAACTGACTTTCATGTATGTCTGTGCATTCTCTCATCCTCTTGTCTATGACTCTCTCCCATATCTTAAAGGTGTGCGTCAAGAGTTTGATCCCTCGGTAGTTCTTACACTCCTGAATGTCACCTTTTCCCTTGAAGATTGGAACCAGTATTCTCTGTCGCCAAGCCGATGACATGTGTTCTGAAGTCATGACACGGCTGAATAGTCTGCATAGTGACTTTACACCAAAGTTGCCCATACATTTCCAAGCTTCAGTTGGTATTTCACCTGCTCCTACAGTCTTTCCACTTTTCATCTCTCTGAGTGCTTTCTCTTTTTCTTCGTCATTGATACTCCATACCATTCCTTGATTCACATCCCTCTCCTCGGTTTCTACTCTCGGGTTTTCCTCGTTCATCAGCCAGTTAAAGTATCAAATCTCTCTTTTATGTCTTCGTCGTTCATCAATACTTCTCCCGTTGCACTTTTGACTGTACGTATCTGGCCTATGTCCTTTCCTGCACGGTCTGTAGCTGCTGCTATTCTATAGATGCACTTCTGACCATCACTAGTTTCTATGTTGTCGAACAATCTCTCTACTGCTTCTTCTCTCACTCTTGCCACCACCTTCTTAGCCGTTGCTTTCGCTCTCTTGTACTCTGCCCTGTCTATCTCTGCTCCTGTTCGTTTCCATTTCTCCAGTCTGTCTTTCTTTTCCTTAACTGCATTCTCATTGTCAACATTCCACCACCAGCTTTCTACTTCGGGCTTCTCCTTCCCCGTTGACTTCCCACATATATCCTCCCCACACTTCCTGATCTGCTCCGCAGTTTCTTCCCACCATTCTTCCACGTTCTCCGTTGTTACTTCATATTTATCTAATAATATCTCTACTATATTTATCCTGAAGTTCTCTCACACTTCTTCCTCTTTTAGCTTCCACCATCTGATATGTTTCTTCCCCACTGTTCTCCTCTGTCTCGTTTTCCTCACCTCCAGTTCAGAAACTAGTACCCTGTGATGTGTGGTGACGGCCTCTGAGGGTAGTACTTGTTGTGATATAGCACATACCTTAATTGCTATAGCGAACTACATTATCGCATGTATCACTACGCCCAATAAACACCAGTTGGTGAGTTAGCCGATCAGCGTGGATCGAGTGTTTGTGCATAGCTGAACGTCATTATACCTATCATAGCGAATCACTTCATGGTGGCAGCGGTAAAAACGAGCGAATATCGACTACAAACAGCGGTAATAGTGTACGAACTATAACTATTGTTACTGAGTGCGCTACCAGCTTAACAAGCCGCAAACGAAACGTTTAGTTGAAACAAAATGGCGTCACGCAGATGCAGACAACGTCGAAGAAGTTGCCAAAGCTGATCACCAGAAGGCGCCACCAACGTCGGAGAAGTTGTCAACTGATCACCAGGAGGTGACAGCATCGCACATGCACACCGTTAGCGTCTTTGTGAACTGTGACAGCGTTAGTTTTATGTAAGCGTACATAAAGCCGGACCCATAAAAGCGGTCGCCAGGCTACAGTAGCTATACCTTACACACTGTGCAACACATAACCAGCTAACAATGGCAAAATACCCAACTATGAACTGGGAAGGCGATAACATCGCAGAAACATTAAAACTCTTTAAACAGCGAATGACATTGATACTCATAGACGAGAATGTCACTGACCCAGCTAAACAGGCAATCAAAATTCAGATTGCTGTTGGTAATGAAAGACTCAAGCGTTTAAATGCGTCAATGCTATCAGACACAGACAAGCAAGATCCCGCAAAACTCTATAAGCTGTTTGAAGACCAACTATACATACGGGTGAACTTTCGCATCCACAGAATGGAACTGATGACATTTCATCAAACAGAGCGAGAAAGTACAGACGAGTTTGTCAACAGAGCGCGTCATAAAGGCAGTTTGTGCGACTTTGATGAATGTGAGCTAGTGGAGCGAGTCATTGAGCTCATCATAGCGAGTACACCTCATGAACTGTTGCAGAAGCATTTGCTAGACCAAAACAAAGGGTACGACATGAGGAGTGTACTGCAAGAGGCACGCAAGTACGAGGCCATAGCCGCCGGAAAAGCGTCCCTACAAACATTATCCACACATCACACGTCAATCAGTGAGGTAAAGCACCGAAACGCGTAGGGAAAGTGTGCATTGTCACACGCACCGAGGCAGTGCCCTGCATACAAAGACAGATGCAAGCACTGCGATGGCATCGGGCACTGGGCCAAGTGTTGTAGGAAGAAACAGAAAGATGAACAACAAAGGTATCGCAAACGACGTGATAGCCAGCCAAAGAGCCGAAGCCGACGTGACAGTCGCCGCAGACCAGATAAACCAATCCATGAACTTTCTGGCTACCAAACAGAAAACGAGAACCCGGACTACGAAAGTGAAAGTGAAGGCGAAGTCTACACGAAGTCGTTCAGCACAATGACGACAGAAAACCCGGGTCGCTGCACAGACTCTCCACGTGACGAAGTGTACGCTCAACTTAACATTGTGTGCGCTGACATGAAGGGCGTCCACGAACTCAAACTGAAGGTTGATACTGGCGCTTCGGGCAACACACTGCCCATACAAATGTACAAATGTACGGTGACCAGTGGACAACCAAAGTTGAGCCCGTACCGAACACTACGCTGACAGCCTACAATGGTGGCGAGATAAAATGCTGCGGTGCAATGAAAATACTCTGCCAGTACAAAGAATGCCAGTGGAGAAAGTACAAATTCTACGTCGTCGATGTCGACGGGCCAGCAATCTTAGGCTTGCGAGCATGTGAACAGATGAAAATCGTCACCATCAATGCAGTCAAGTCGAGAGACAAAACAACCCAACATGCGGTGACCGTGAAGTCCGTGGATGATCTGAAGAGGCGTTTTCCAGAGCAGTTCGACCGCATAGGTAGCTTCGATGGGAAGGCTAGCCTAGTACTGAAACCAGATGTGCAACCATCAATCGATGCACCACGCAAGTGCAGCATTCACCTCAAAGAGAAACTCCAACGAGAATTGGACAATATGGAGAGTGATGGTATCATCCGCAAGATCGAGTACCACACGGACTAGTGCTCATCAATCACCACGACTGTGAAGCGGGATGGTTCGTTGAGAGTCTGCTTAGACCCTAAGCGTCTCAACGACAGCCTCAAGCGGTGCCCACACAAAATACCGACTCTAGAAGAGCTCAATCCTGAGTTTGCAGAGGCACGCGTCTTCTCCAAGATGGATGCCAAGTCAGGAACTGACGACCTTCCGCACACCTTTCGGCAGGTATTGCTACAAGAGGCTTCCGTTTGGCCTGTGCGTATCCCAAGACCTATTCCAGCAGGCCATGGACCGCATACTAGCCAGGACGCCAGGTTGCGTCGGCATCGCAGACGACGTAGTCGTGTATGGTCGAGACGACGTGGAGCACGACAAGAACCTGCTGAGACTGATGCAGGTCGCCAGTGAGGAAGGTCTCGTCTTCAACTCGAAGAAATGTGTCGTGAAGACCCACGAGATCGTCTTCTTCGGGTCAGTCTACGGCCAAGACGGAATTAGACCGGACCCGAGCAAGATTGAGGACTTACGCATGATGCCGACCCCTCAGGACAAGGAGGACCTGCAGCGATGCATCGGCCTGATGAACTACCTTGCAGCGTACATACCTCACTTTGCGGACAAGGTGGCACCCTTGAGAGAACTCCTCAAGAAGGACGTACCATTCGCGTGGCACGAGGACCACCAACACACCTATGACGATCTGAAGATATGTATCAGCAACGAATCATGTCTGGCGTACTACCATCCACAGAAGGAAACGACGCTGGAAGTCGACGCATCGCAGAAAGGGTTGGGTGCCTGTCTGCTGCAGAACAACAAACCCGTGGCGTTCGCATCGAAGTCACTCACGCCAGCCCAGTCAGCCTATTCGAACATCGAACGTGAGACACTAGCGATCGTAAATGGCATCCAGAAATTCCACACCTACCTGTTCGGAAAGCAGTTCGTTGTCATAACAGACCACAAGCCTTTGATAACGATACACAACAAGCCGCTGAAGAGTGCACCTCCACGTCTCCAGCGACTCCTGATCAAGCTACTGGGGTACGACTTCCAACTTGTGTATCGACCAGGCAACAAGATGATCATTGCCGACGTTCTGTCGAGTCTCCCCAACCCGAAGAACAACGCTGAGATCCCACTGGACGTGGCTGTGGATGCTGTCGTGCAAGATGAAGAAGAGGAAAACGTCATCGACAGCATCGATCTAATCAACTTTAGCATCGACAAACGTGCTCAGCTTCGAGAGTTGTCCACCTCAGACCGCACACTGCGAGCCCTCCAGCAAGTGGTCTACAGCGGGTGGCCCGACACGATCAGAGATCTGCCACAGGACCTTCGCCAATACTGGTCCTATCGCGACGAAATTGGCATCTCTGATGGCGTCATCTTCAAAGGGAGACAGGTCATCATTCCTGAGGCGATGAGGAAAGACATCCTAGGCCAGCTCCACGAAGCACATCTCGGAATCGAGAAGACCAGACGACTGATGCGTGAATCAGTTTACTGGCCAAACATTCACAAAGACATTGAGACAATGGTGAAAACCTGCGCAGCCTGCCAGGAGAATCAGCCAGCACACCGACAACAACCTCTCCTCGCCCACGACGTACCATCAACACCGTGGACTAAAGTGGCAAGCGACATGTTCCAGGTCAAAGGAAACAACTACCTGCTGATTAGCGACTTTCACTCAAAGTTCTACCTCGTCCAGAAGATGCAGTCAACAACCAGTTCTGCCATCGCGAACATGTCAGCAGAATGGTTCAGCATGTTCTCACCACCACTGGAAATAGTGACTGACAATGGCCCACAGTATGTAGGGCAACCATTCCACGACATGTGTAAGAAGTGGAACGTCAAACACACTACAACATCACCCAGATATCCTCAATCCAACGGACTCATTGAGAGACAGGTCAGGGCGGTGAAAGCGGTTATACAGAAATGTGCGAAGACGGGCAGCGACGTGCTAATTGCCTTACAACACCATCGATGCACGCCGCTGGATAGTCATCTATCTAGCCCGAGTGAAATCTTGTTCAACAGACCAGTGCGCACTACCCTACCGAGTCACCACCCGACGCTGACGCAGAGCCAGCAATCGAACAACGAGCAACTCGAGCGACGCAGAGATCGAATGATACGGGACCACGACCGACACGCGGGTCCAGAGCTCGCTCCGCTGCATGCTGGGCAACGCGTGCGAATCCTGAACAAGGAAACACACCAATGGTGCCCTGGAGAGATCATCGCGCAGAGCACAGAACCACGTTCATTCATCGTACAGACGCCAAATGGCACGCGTCTGCGCAGAACAAGGTCCCATCTGAGAGTGCTGGTGTTGACGCCAACTCCAAGATCCGTGACATTCCGTGACCCGCTGGACGACGACGACACCTCCGACCAACCGGTCGCGGTGCCCGTCACAACGACCGGTGACACACCGCCCTCCGAACCAGCGATCCGACGATCAGGGAGCGTGATCAGGAAGCCGGCCAGATTCAGCAATGAGTAATTTTGACTAGTTATTATTTGACTATACAATTACGTTAGAATAGTTCTGTGTTATATAAGCTTACTCATAATCTCATATTCATAATTATTGTTCTAGTTCTATGTATATCGTTCACTTTTATTTCTGCAGAGGGAGATGTTGTGATATAGCACATACCTTAATTGCTATAGCGAACTACATTATCGCATGTATCACTACGCCCAATAAACACCAGTTGGTGAGTTAGCCGATCAGCGTGGATCGAGTGTTTGTGCATAGCTGAACGTCATTATACCTATCATAGCGAATCACTTCAGTACTGTACAGTTCTTTGATTCCTTAGCATGCTCTTTCCTCACCATGATGTAGTCAATTTGGGTTTCTCGTCCCCCGCTGTTATATGTTACGAGGTGGTTCCTTCTCTTCTTGTAGACTGTATTCAGTAGCCTCAGCTGGTATGCTGTTGCAAAGTCTAGTATCTTTATGCCTTCCTCGTTTGCAACCCATATTCCGTGTCCTCCGTGTACGTCATTATATTCTGTCCGATCTCTTCCAACATGTCCATTTAGGTCTCCTGCCACAACCATTCTCTCGCAACTTGGTACGGCTTGCATCTCACCATCTGTGTGCTCCCATTGCTAGTACTCTGTCTTTCAGATCTTCACATAGTACAATTCCTACTCCATTCTTCGTCCCATCTTCTCCATGGTAGTACAGTTTGTATTCAGCACCGATCTCCCTTGCTTTGCTCCCCTTCCGTCTCCTGTACGCACAATACTTGCAGGTTCTTCTTTAGTATAAATTGTATTACTTCTCCACTTCTCCCTGAAGTGTTGCGAGTTTAATCTTCCTAATTTTCTTTCCTGCTTGGACTAACTTCTTTAGCTGCCTTCGTCCTTCAGACGGTAGCTCTTGTCCATTTATCGCTGAGTTCGGGCGGGGTTCTCGCGCGTCGCTTACAGGATACGCCCTAGCACGGGCGTTCACTCTATTTAATCCAGCCATATTTAGGGATTTGGCTTAGGTTTTTATAGCCGGTTGCTCTTCCTGCCGCCAACCACAGTTATAAGCGGTGGGCCTAGCCTCTAGCACCAATGTACCATCAACCTGTGAGACAGCAGGTGGTTTGAGATCGGAGTTATCCTTCTCCTAGGCCGATTACCTGCCAAGGTTAGGGAGCTGGGCCTGCCCGGGTTTTTAATCAGAGGTGTCCTTCTCCTAGACCGACTACCTGACGAGGTTAACGAGCTGTGTCTGCCCGGGTTTAAAATCAGAGTTATCCTTCTCCTATGGTAAGTTTGGTCCACGGCACCTTCTTCTGTTTTATCCGGTGCAACCCCACATACTAAGGACTTCCCCCATCCACCACCCATGGACGCGCCTCTACGCAGGCTACTCACTGCGCGAAGAGTGTCATCACAATGATCAACATATTCAAGTGGTCTTCCCTCCAGTACCACAGAAAGGTGGCAAGATTGACCAAGTTACATAAAATCGTTAAAACCAAGCAATAGTCGATCGTTCCAAACTCCACCCTGCCCCGATCAGACAAAGAAGAGGGCACTTACAGCAACTCTGCCAGATCCAGTGCAGAACCAAGTACAGACAACATTCTTTCCCCCCAATACCATCAAAGACTGGAACGATCTGCCCGAAACAGCTGTGGCTGCCAGCACCCTTGACATTTTCAAAGCAAGGGTGCCACAAATATATATCTTCCATAGTTAGATTAGATATAAGGGTACGGATTTTAATTTTAATTTCATTATTTATTTGTATTTACTTGTTTTACATTTTATTTTATTTGCCTATGTTTTGGTTTTTTTATTGGGTTTATTTTATTATCATTTTGTTATAGTGAATGTTCTCCATAGGTCTGACCCTTTAGATATTCTTATCTTGGCAAAAACAATTCCTACCTCCTCGCAACCTCCAAAGAGCGGCAGAATAATCAGCAAGTTGATTTTGGCCGCCAAAAAGATGATGATAGTATAAAGCTAGGCCTGCCCTTGGCCAGAGGGGACGGTCAAATAAAACGGAAGTGTCCACCAAAAATTGTAATAGAACACCCAAAGTTGTGTTCCGATTCTGTCATGCGTGAAACCTGCACATGTACTAACATAGTGAGAGAATATTGTGTCTGCTACCGGAAGTTACATATATTGTATGTGTAACACATTGTGTCACAGGAACAGCAATAACATTGTTATCATTGGTGATTTTAACTTGCCCCTCATTAATTGGAGTAACAACAGTTTCCCCAGATCCCAATCATATAATTCTTTCATTGACTGCGTAAATGAAAATGCTCTAACCCAGCATGTCAATTTTCCAACCCGTGGCAACAACACGTTAGATCTTTTACGTTCTAGCGATCCCTTGGCTGTGGCACTGGTTGCTGCAACTGATCACTTTCGCTTTCTAGATAGTGCTAGCGATCACGTGGCACTAGTTTTCACTCTCAACATAAATTTTGCACCACCCGGACCACAACAAACGCAGAATCATTACGACTTTAGACGGGCGGGTATATTTTCTCTAAAAGACCAGCTATCCGGTATAAATTGGCACGGATTGCTGTCAAAATGTCCTTCGATAGACAGAATGCTCACGAATTTCATGGACACCTTCTTTTCCATGTGTTCTCAGTGCGTGTGCCTGAAAAATCCAAAAACTACCCGAAACATAATATTATTATTGTCAAGCTGCCGCACAAAATGTAAACGCCTATCGACATGTAGACCGCTAAACGTCTGCTTAACAGTATATACAAATGGCGGGCCGCGCAAAGCGTGTACATCCAGCAATTTGTTAACAATAGGGAGCGAACGATCCTGCAATCGGATGACTGTTCTGCCTTTTTCAAATACATCAACTATCGGCGCGTACGTAAAGACGGGGTAGTGAATTAGCGTGTGGTGAATTAGCTGTCAGTGATACCGATACAAGGTCAAAGCAAATATACTATACAGACAATTTTCGTCTGTTTTTACTATGGACGATGGGACTTTACCAGAGTTAAACATGCGTACAAATGTTCAGTTATCTAACATTAAGCTCTATCCAGAGTTTGTGCGTAAATTCATGTGCATGTAAGCTGCCAAATAAGTCCAACCGCAGCCCGGGTGGTATAGTCCCTACCCTACGCTGTACTCAAATATCTTTCATATCTAAACTATGTACTCCGCTGTAATAAAGTGTACGTTATTTTCAAAATGTCACTCGACAGCGGTGTATGTCTTTTGCTCTGGAAATTGGCGGACATCACCCCTGTTTATAAGAAAGGAGATGCATCGCAGGCATGTAATTACCGCCCGATTAGCATTCTACCAGCTATGTGCCGTTTGTTTGAACGAATATTGGCCGACAGCATAAATTACCACCTGCATTAAAATCACGTAATTACAGATGCTCAATACGGTTTTGTTAAAGGCCGATCTACAGAGCTGCAGCTATTGAACTGTAGTAACTTGTGGGTTAAGCCTATTGACTCAAAACGGTTCGTTGACACGGTGCACGTCGACTTTTTCAAAGCGTTCGATACAGTATATCATCCTAAATTACTATACAAACTACCGAAATATGGTATATGTGGTAACATTTTATAATGGTTCACTAGCTTTCTGAGCAACCGCAAACAAGGAGTTAAAATAGGTGAAACATTTTCTGGTTATACCGATGTCTCGCCTGGTGTCCCGCAAGGCTCGTGCACCGGTCCTCTATTATTCATATTGTACGTAAACGATCTGCCCGACGAAAGTGTGACTGCTAACACTAATGTATGTTTGTTTGCGGACGATACCAAAATATCCACCGTGTTCTCGGATGTTTCCGAACAGCCTGATATGCAAAAGTGTCTTAATGAATTCGTGGTTTGGGCAGACAAGTGGTAACTTCAAGTAGCTGAACATAAATGCTGTGTACTGACGATTGAAAATAGTATACCCCGGCTATCTATCATCTGAAAGGTGTACAGCTTGTTAACGTTAATGCATACCGAGATCTTGGTGTTACAGTAGATGATAAATGTTTATTTAAGCAGCACATTTTGTCTATTTCTCACAAAGCATACAGCACAATCAATGTTATTTTTTCACAAATTTAAAAGGCAAAATTCTATAAAAAAAATATATAGAAAATCTATACAAATCAAAAACAATTTAGAACTATGTAGAACTGTCATGGCCACGTATTGTTTTATATAAATCTATTGAAATTGACATTGAATTATATAGAATTCTATATAATTGTTATGGCCACATACATTTTTATAGAATTCTATATAATTCTATTATATTCTATTGTTCAAAATATTATATAAATAATCCGCAAAATCCTGAAGAATATTCTACAGAAAGTTTACTAGCTAAGGACCGTATACAAATATAGAGTCTATACATTTTATGCTGGATATTTAACAAATCATCTGTCTGACAATGCGCATGCTACTGCCAAGGTATGATCAAGGTATCAAGCTCCTTAGTAACCTTATTACGTAACACATATTGCATTTCTATACACAAGTTACTGTGCGAGGCATGCAATGCGTGAGTGGTGCTACACATATATGTAATTACTCAGGTGACGCCATTGTTCCGAACAGTTGGGAAATTGACATGTACGTCACCTAGTGAGGATTTGTCGGAGCTTTTTATTGCATAAAAGAATCCCTTCTCATTACGAATTACATAATTCGAAATCCTTAAAAATTGCCAGGCTTGACTAGCTGTATGAGCAGTCGGACACACAAACTGTCGGACGACAGTCACTTATCTCCACACATCTGGCTACCTCATGAAGACATCCTCTCCTTTTGTACTGCATTTTAGTCAATGCTGTTAATATACACTTTTACTTGCAATCAGCATTTTATAATGTGATTTATATTGAATTATTCTGAGTATTCTATATGAGTTTACTAGTGACTTCTTCTCTGGAGTTACATGATTTGTTACACTTCATATTAACACTTAGTTTACACAAACGTATATAGTGTGACTTTGTGGTCATCAGTAAACATATTGTAAACAGCTTCTCAGATTTTTACACAAGATTGTAGTATGTCCTGTATGTGATACTTGTGGCAACACTGGCGGCGACACCGGCGACGACACTTGTGGCGACACCTACCGGCAGCGACACTTGTAGCAACACCGGTAGTGGCATTGGCGACACTGTAGTCCAGTCAATCTATTTTTCAACCTCAAACAAATTGCAATAGTAAGTTTTGAGGCATTTTTAGATTCTACTGTATGTTTTTGTTCCCAGAAAAAAGTCCACAAAAATCCACTTGGTGGAACATTGTCATTTTCGCATATTGCCAAGTGGTCGTATGTCTCACCTAATTAATGTTGTATAACTTAGTTTCTGTGAGAATACTATAAATATGATGTATATCGTCGGAAAGGCAATGCAATTAGCTGTGTAATGGCAACACGTGTCATTGCAATGGATATTAACGTCAGAATCGTATTCTAAACACATTAACAAATTATTGCAATTTACATGTACTCCGATTTTCGCTCTAGTTCAGTCAATCTATGGTTCAGCCTCAAACAAATTGTAATAGCAATCATTTTGGCGTTTTAGTTAGCACTATATGTCTGCATTATTAGATAAAAAGTCCAAAGAAATTCACGTGGTGGAACATTTTCATTTCTGACGATAATGACAAGTGGTCGAAAATCGTTGACGATCACTTTTGTCATAGTAAAATCTAGGGAAAGGACTTATTTAAGCTGAGTATTCTATAGTATGTACATCATTAGATGTGGTATTGATAGATTAATACAACGATATACATCAAGTTTAATTCCATTTAGTAATAACATGAGAATAATTTTCTAAACACAGTGAAACCCGAATTTTAGCCGCCACAGGGAGAAGCTTTGCGATTAACAACATTTTGCTTACATATTATAGTAATAAACCTGTTTATTTCAACACAGTTTATGTCCTTAGCTACTGTTTCTAAATAGTAACACCGTTTTCGTGAATATCTTAGTATGCTTTGTATTTGGTTGAGATTTTAACTCGGGTACTTATTCCAATATCAGTTATCTTCACCAAAGCCATACGCTATAAAAATTGCAGTGAGATGTGTTCGTACATCCTTATTATTGCTTAACATGACACTTTCAAACACTGCTGTCGTTGAGAGCTTCCACGAAGATGTTACTTGCAATTTGACACACCACGCACACACAGAAGTACACTAAAATCCGTTCTTTCCGCAACTACATCCCAACGGATTGTAGTTTGTCTTTGCCAACAGTTCACTCGGTCGCCTGCTGAAATGTATACGCATGGCAGAATCACTCGCTGCGTTTGTCAACTAAGATACAAGTACACAAGGCTGCCGTCGTCACTCGTCATTATCCTTTTGTATGGGGCAGAGGCGTGGTTCCTTTACAGAAAGCAAGTACAACTGCTTGAACGGTTCCACCAGCGATGTCAGCGCTCCATCACGGGACTGCATTGGCAGGACTATGTCTCCAACAAAGAAATCCTGGAAAAGGCAAACTTCCGGAGCATCGAAACCATGATGATGCTCCGACAGTTCCTCTGGGCAGGCCACGTCTCGCGCATGGATGACATCAGAATGCCATAAGTTGTATTTTATGATAAGCTTCGTCAGGGCAACTGATATAGAACCAGCCCCCCCCCACAGGCGCTAGAAGGATCAGCTGAAAGGGCAACTCTCCCTGACAAGACCACAAAGGTTGGCAACAGAGCGACTACCATGGGAGCTGCCCAGGACGTTGAGCATTCCAGAAGAGAAGCAGACGGGGAGAAGCGTAGACGGAGGAAAGAATCTACATCTCAGGCACCTTCAGGCTAAGAAAACCTTTGCCTAACCTGCTCCAGAGCCTGCAAATCCAGGATGGGCCTCTGTAACCACCAGAATGCGTGCCGCCGTCTCTCCAGGGACAGGGATCATCCCACTGATCTTCACAAGCGAACAATCTGCCCCACACAAAGTCCTTGGCTTTTAGAGTTTTCTTGGATCCTTTCCACTGTTGGTTCTGAGAATTGATCCCACGGATGTGATAGTGGGCAGCAGTTGAAGTACGGGGTAGATTTATCCCTGTGCGTAAGCTGCGCTTGATGCTACATTTTCAATGAAGTGCTTGTACAGCAAACCATCAAGGTTTTTGCCAATGTGGGACCAATGTTCCCACATTGGAAGCACACAATAGCCTGGTTTTCCGCAGTAACAAATTCTTCAACTGTTGTTGTGGTATCATACCTTAGCCCACAGCTGGGCCCAGATATTCTGTGAGAGCTCTGATGTACCAGATCGTTATTTACTTGTTGTACTATGCTTTGTTTAGGTTCTGGCATTAAGAATATACCAAAGAGCTCCTGCTGCAAGTGGTAACTCAACAGCACCAGCAAATCGGTGTCTTCACCAATGAGGATAGTGTCGATTTTGTCTGATTAATTCAGTGTTGTCTAACGATCATTACTTTAGCGTCCTCTGCATGAAAACGACAGCACCCAACTTTCTCAAGCTCATTGCTCAGTAAGTTGATGAATATATGTGCTTGTTTTCTCTGTTGGCTAACAAAAACTCTTCCTTTAATAGGATTACCTTGCTGATCAGCCGCCTTCCACAGCATCATCTGATGATGTGCCCTCCGCACATAATATGTGGGAGGAAACACAATGGTGTGCACTGGCTATCCATTCTTTCTCCCACACTCATCTTCTGATGATGCTGTGGTAGGCGGCTGATCAGCAAGGTCCTCCTCATTTGGACATTCCTTAAAATAGCGGATATATGAATGTTAGCAAAGGTCATGTGTAATATATTTGAAATTGCTGATCACAATTCTACACATTAACATAGACATATGTGACATATTTGGTAAGATACTGTGACATTTGTTTTGACAACCGCCATCTTTAAAAATGGCGGATCCGAAAGTCGGAGAAGGCCAAACATAAAACTATTTGAAACCTCTGACTTTTAAAACCCATGTTTTGACACAAAGATTACGGTTGTAGGTGACGCAGTTGTTAAGATATGCGGAAATGTGATTTGGCGGCCATTTTGTAAAATGGCTGCAATTTCTTTAAAAAGAAAAATTGCCACCTCAGATTTTCTGCTGACTGAAATACTGTAGATGACTTTTGTACAAAAAAGTTGCTTTTGGCAAGCAAATTGCACGGGAAGACATGGCACACCGCACTATATTGGGAATTTTAATAGACTCTTGTATGCATGCAACCACTCTGAATTATATGGATTGATAACTATTTATCCTGTGTTGTGCAACAATATTACAACGAGATTCAATGTGTTTTCTATTGTTGATTGTGCTATTATTATTATAGGGGCATAGCCAATAGATGCGAATCAAAGTCATTGGAGGTATGCATAAACATTGCATTGAAGACAAGCATGTAATAAGATCCAACATGAAATGACAAACATGCAGCCGTTATATACATCTAGTGATGTGTTTATTTTAAATGTTGACCATGAAAATATCGGTTTTGACACCATTTTTGTGACATTATTATGCATAGTTGCAAAGCTATTGAAGAAAATATGTATTTCAATAATGAAGGCCCTGATTTGTATATTTGAAAAATATACAAAGAAATATATATCACAGCCTAAATAACGCCTACCCCTACATTTCACTAAGCCAAAACGTCAGTGGCAGTGACTTTTGATCACTTGATATTGTCGTCGAAAATGACAATGTTCTACCACGTAGATTTCGGTGGAGGTTTTTCTGGTAATGTAGAAATATAGTACTAACTAAAAACACTGTCATAATTACTATTGCAATTTGTTTGAGGTTGACCCTCTGTTGGGCATAGATTGACTGGACTACTGGTGGCGACACTTGTTTATAATCTTAATCGTCCATTTGAACTATAACTCTTGTCGACGTTTCTGTACTAATTAAGTACTTTTTTACGAGGTGGAGGTGCTAGCCCCACGCTCAACCTTCCTCCTACTCATCCGTGCTTGGGACCAGCAACGACAGTGGTTTTCGTTTGAATGGATAACCAATTATTATTACTCCTACATCCCGTTGAACTTGCATACCTATGTACACTCAATAAAATAGTTACCACATGCAAAACGCACAGAACAATAAGTTATTTATCCTTTTAAGACTTATTATTTTGGGATGGGTTGCTGTCTAATATTGTGTCAATAGTGACCATGCTACATACAGTCAGCATAGGCGTGTCCGGTACGTGGGTCTGGGGCGCTATGCCTGAGCTACATGGCGTGCCTTTTACCTTTTGAATGTGACCCCGTAACTGAAATTATGGCGGCGCGGCGGTGACACTTTTTTAACAGTAGCCACATCGGAGTCGTGCTGAAGCTCCGGCTCATACCACCCAATATATATTTGGTTGGGCTGCCAGTGGAGGTTTCTGTGCCCTCCCCACAGAATATCCTCTCTGGAATCGCTCCTTGTCAGAAACTAAGACAACTCCTTGGTGTCTCGTCCCCTGGCTTCAACCCAACGCACATGAGCTATTTATATTATTATCAGTGGTTCAGCGTGCTTCCAGTGTCGCGCTATCTCGTCGTAATGTCTCGGATCTTCACATCGGAAGACAGGAGAAGGGGTGCCCTTGGAGATTTGTTACAGGAACTTTATCGGTTCGCTTTCTCGTAGACTCGAAGACGGGGGGAGTCTGTTGGAGATTTTCAGGGAAGATCCGGGAGATTTGCTTGTATACCTCTTTGCCGTTCGTTCTGTTGGTTTAGTATCCATTGTTGTGGATTATGCATGTTTACTCGCTTGTGATTACGGCCATATGGCGGCGTGAAGTCTTTAAGTTCCGCTCGGAGGGTGAGGCGTAAGACTGCTTGGACTCAACTGTTTCAGTCCAGTAGACAGAGTGGTTGAAGCTGGGCTGAATTGTTTCAATTCCCCAGAGAGGACCAGGCTGTGGGATTGCTTGGGCTGAATTGTTTCAGTTCCCCAGAGAGGGCAGCTATGGGATTGTTTGGATTTAATTGTTTCAGTTCCTCAAACAGGGCGAGGCTATGAGATTGCTTGGGCTGAATTGGTTTAGTTCCGCAGAAAAAGCGGGGCTGTGGAATTGCTTGGGCTGAATTGTTTATTCCCCAGATGAGGGCGAGGCTGTGGGATTGCTAAATTGGGCTGAATTGTTTTAGTTCCCCGGAGAGAGCGGGGCTGTGTGATTGCTAAATTGGATTGAATTGTTTTGATTCCCCAGAGAGGGCGAGGCTGTGGGATTGCTTGGGTTTAATTGTTTTAGTTCCCCGGAGGTGGGAGGATGTGGAATTGCTTGGACTTATTTTTTTGTTCCCCTGAGAGGCGAGGCTGTGGGATAGCTGGGGTTGAATTGTTTTAGTTCCCCAGAGAGGGCGAGGCAGTGGGATTGCTTGGGTTTAATTGTTTTATTTACATTACAGAGGGCGAAGCTATGGGGTTGCTTAGGCTGAATTATTTTCGTTCCCTGGAGAGGGTGAGGCTGTGGAATTGATTGTCTTGAATTGTTTAAATTCCCCAAAGAAGGCGAGGCTGTGGTTGGTTGGGCTGAATTGTTTCGGTTCCTCAGAGAGAGAGAGAGAGAGAGAGAGAGAGAGAGAGAGAGAGAGAGAGAGAGAGAGAGAGAGAGAGAGAGAGAGAGAGAGAGAGAGAGAGAGAGAGAGAGAGAGAGAGAGAGAGAGAGAGAGAGAGAGAGAGAGAGAGAGAGAGAGAGAGAGAGAGAGAGAGAGAGAGAGAGAGAGAGAGAGAGAGAGAGAGAGAGAGAGAGAGAGAGAGAGAGAGAGAGAGAGAGAGAGAGAGAGAGAGAGAGAGAGAGAGAGAGAGAGAGAGAGAGAGAGAGAGAGAGAGAGAGAGAGAGAGAGAGAGAGAGAGAGAGAGAGAGAGAGCGAGAGCACGCGCGCGCGCACGCGCACGCGAGGCTGTGGGATTGGGATTGCTTAGGTTTAATTGTTTTAATTCTTTACAGAGAGCGAGGCTGTGGAATTGCTTTGGTTGAATTGTTTTATTTACCCAGAGGGCGAAGCTATGGGATTGATTAGGCTGAATTGTTTTGGTTCCCTAGAGAAGGCGAGGCTGTAGGATTGTATGGGCTGAATTGGTTCAGTTCTCCAGAGAGGGCGCGGCTGTGGAATTGCATAAGCTGAATTGTTTCGGTTCCCCAGAGAGGGTGAGGCTGTAGGATTGCTTGGGTTGGATTGTTTCAGTTTCCCAAAGAGGCGAGGCTGTGAGTTGCTATTGCTGAATTGTTTCAGTTCCTCAGAGAGGATGAGGCTGTGTGAGGCTGTGAGTTGCTAGGGCTGAATTGTTTCAGTTCCTCGGAGAGGACGAGGCTGTGGGATTGCTTGGGCTGAATTGTTTCAGTTCCCCAGAGAGGACGAGGATGTGGGAATGCTTGGGCTGAATTGTTTTAGTTTCCTAGAGAGGGAAATTAAAGGCTGTATAATTGCTTGGGCTGAATTAGTTTAGTTCCCCAGAAAGGCTGGTTGGCCGTGGGTTGCTTTGACTGAACTGTTGCTCTCCTCGTCTATGGAGCTGTACCCTACGTTACCTGGAACTATAGGTCCTACGGTTTTCGTTACCTGGAAATATACGTATGCCTTATGATGCCTGGAGCTAATATTATCGGCCCTACGGTACATTGAGCTAAGCCTTACGCTACCTGAACTAACATACCAAGCCTTACGCTACCTGGAAGTAACCATGCCATATACTGCATGACGCTACAATTCTGCTACATGGAACTGTGCTCTATGCTACAGCTGGAGCTGTATGACCTAGCTATATGTCATATGCTATCAGGAGCTTGCTAATATCCTACAGCTACGCCACATGTGACATTGAGCTACTCACATGCCTACGATGATATGCTTCCGTTGACTCACTTCATACTTCCTCGCAAGCCAAGGGTGGTGACTATGTACACCGAGACAGGTTCCATGTAGCATATGACTTATAGCTAGGCCATACAGCTCCAGCTGTAGCGTAGCTAGCACTTTACCATGTAGCAGAAGGCCTAGCGTCATGCAGTATATGACATATAAAAGATCGGTTTGGCGATAATGTTCTGAAAAAGGCTGACTAGTTGAACGAGACCTCATAAGACCAATCATTACATTGTAACCACAATAATACAGACTAGTCAGTTAATAGAACGTTGCCGAGCGCTGGAAACAACTAAAACTAGGCTATGGTCACTGGTCTATATACAGCTGTGGCTATGGCGTCGAGATGTACGGGCTTAACACGTGACATCACGATTGTTCAACGTACGCGAAAACTGCGCATGTACCCGGTACCGGTTGACATATATTTATTAATCGAGCTAGCGCACGCGTGCGGTTGCAACTGACATGTTACTTATTTGTTATTACTATCAGTCTGATATTGACAACTAAACGAGCTAACACGTGTTCTTTGAATCGCTACGTGACGCTCGCCCGTAGACAGCTAGCTCCACCCCATGTAACTCTTCGTCATTAAATTTGACCACCCCGTAAGCGTGACGTAGGTAATGTACTGCCAACTTTTTCTTAATTCCGGGAGATTCATCAACGGTTCAGCACGCTTCCCTTATCGCGCTGTCACGGATCTTCACATCGGAAGACGGATGAGCGGGGTGCTGTAATTCAGCGGTTCAGCACATCTCCCATGGTGTCGCGCTGTGTCGAAAACGGGGAGGGGGAGGTGTGCTGCTGGAGATTTTCAGAGAAAATCCGGGAGATTTGCCCGTATTCCGGGAGGCCGAGAGATACACCCAAATCCTGAATTTCATGGGAGAGTTGGCAGGTAGGCCTATATAACATAGCCTACCCTGAATGACTCCTGGTATTCACCTGCAACATAAGTTATTGCTATTTAGATCACACTTAACACTATCCTGTATGTACATTAGTGACAACATATAACCAAATACAGCGTAGTCAATTATTAGACACTAATTTTTTTTCACAGAATTGCAGTATAATCCGACGCCAGGTGTCGCTATTAATTGTTAACTCAGGATTCGGTTGTTTCCTTGTCCACCACGTGGCGCCACTATTCCTGCGACGGCCGCTACACGTTGTCGCGCTTACATTTATCCGGGCGTTAATTTTTTTTCCGGACGATGTTTATGTGCATATGTAAGGCATAATATTTGGCACCAGTAGATCGCATAGTGATAACTAATATCCAGTAGTTAAATATATTTCGTTTGTTGTAATACGAACGTCCATAATTATAATTTGCTATTTCAGATTTGTGACCAAGTATAAGAGTAAGTCATGTGACGTGTGCGTGGAGAGTAAACTGTTTTACGACAGAAATTGTTTATGTCTGTGGGAAGCAAACATTTTATAATTTATGTATGTATATAGACATATATATAAATATATATATACATATAAACATACATAACGCCCAAATAAATGAAAACGCGACAGCCGTAGCTGGTGCTAAATACATCGACTTTTTTCTCAAGTGGCGCTTACGTTATGTGAATTCTGCAAATTATTTGACTTCTAAACTCCTTCTCAAGCGCAACTAATGATAAGTGTTAGACTTCTTCTTGCTTGCCCTTTTTCGACAATTTATATATCTATACATTAATAATTAGCTACTTTATTATGTATGTTGTTGTTGCTGAAATAGTTTCATTCATTCTTCACAAGCCCAATATTGGCAATAACAACACTTTTATGTTGTATATTTATTTATTGAATTGTTTTGAACCTTTCATGAATGTTTTACTTCAATCGACTGAACTCTTCCCAATGTGACACCACACATAGCATTCAAGAAAGATACCACTTTATACCAATGATTTTATAAAGACAATATGGTTCACTGAGTAGTGTAATTAATTAGTTAGTAAAGAAACATTAAGAAATACAAACTATTTCCTTGATAGCAAACATAAAATCAACGAATTGTAGTCATTTATTGCTGGGAGAAATCGGTGGTTTGTATGTCTGAGGGTACAAATGTTGTGGGTTTCACTTGGTTTCTGCAAAACGAGTTAATGTAACTGTTCCACAACACTGCAGTGGTAGGTGTGTCATCTTCATGAAGGTGGCTGATATTACATGTGATGTGAAGTAGAATTAGTAAAAAGCAAACTACCCATGTTGGGATTTGCTGGAATTGCCCTTTGGTATGTGGCACGGGCGTCTCCATGGTTCCCACGTCACAATTGTGAAGACAGCAACCAGGATAAAGTACAATGATTCAGCAAACTTCTGTACAATTGTATAGGATATCTGCCAGGTGTAGACAAACAGTGCAATGTATAGGATATCTGCCAGTGTAATGTATGGGATATCTGCCAGGTGCAGACAGTCAGTGTAATGTATAGGATATCTGCAAGTGTAGACAGTCAGTGTAATGCATAGGATATCTGCAAGTGTAGACAGTCAGTGTAATGTATGGGATATCTGCCAGGTGTAGACAGACAGTGTAATGTATGGGATATCTGCCAGGTGTAGACAGTCAGTGTAATGTATAGGATATCTACCAGGTGTAGACACTCAGTGTAATGTATGGGATATCTGCCAAGTATATACAGTCAGTGTAATGTATGGGATATCTGCCAGGTGTAGACGGTCAGTGTAATGTATAGGATATCTGCCAGTGTAATGTATGGGATATCTGCCAGGTGTAGACAGTCAGTGTAATGTATAGGATATCTGCCAGGTATAGACAGTCAGTGTAATGTATAGGATATCTGCCAGATGTAGACAGTCAGTGCAATGTATAGGATATCTGGCAGGTGTAGATGGTCAGTGTAACGTATAGGATATCTGCCAGGTGTAGACAGTCAGTGTAATGTACGAGATATCTGCCAGGTATACAGTCAGTGTAATGTATAGGATATCTGCCAGGTGTAGACGGTCAGTGCAATGTATAGGATATCTGCCAGGTGTAGATGGTCAGTAAAATGTAGTCGACTACCACCACTGGCTTGCGAGGATGCCTTTACGTAACTCGGTAAACATACATTTCGACCGGTTTCACATTGATGGACACCCTTCTTGTGAGGAATATACCCATCATGTGTGATTAATGAATTGTTACTGAAACTATTCTACACAGACTCACATTTGCAGGGTTTCTTCCTAGTGTGAATGTGCATATGATTCTTTGGTGAACCCCTCGCAGCAAACTGTACCTCACACATACTTGGGTCAAAATACAGCTATTAGTGTTTACATATAAAGCAGTGCATGGTGATGCCCCAAAATATTTATGTGACCTTGTATACCCATACAAACCAACAAGAACCCTGCGCTCTGCAAACAATAACATGTTAACAGTCCTGCGGACTCATGTCAAAGCTGGGGACAGTTCGTTTGTGGTTTGACGCGGCGATCTTGTGGAACACTTTGCCTAATGACATTAAAACGTCCGATTGTCTCTCTACTTTCAAGGTATGTTTAGACTCTTAGGCTCTCTTTCTTGTCCAATGTGGCATAGTTTAGTTTGTGCATTGATTAGTTTTATATATCTTGTATATTAATTAACTTATTTATATATTCACTTTATACCTACATGTACATTATTTCAGTTAAATGAATTTGCAATGTCTTATTTCTACATAGAACTGTAGCTAAGATCAATATTTTAGTATATTTATTTAATTACTGTATTTATTTGTATTTTACTAATAATTTTTTTTTTTTTTAGAAAATGCATGTTTATTTAGCCATCATTACCTCTATCTGGGTTCAACATGTTGTAAAGCACCACGAACAATTTGTAATTGGATCTGGCGCTATATTAAATAAAATATATTATTATTTGTATTTGAATATAGAAATTTTTTGTATTTATATTGAAAATGCAAATACAACCAAATTCAAAATGTTTCCGTCAAATGTCATTATTAAAAATAAATATTTATTGATCAAATGTTATGTTTTATTTTGTAGTACATTCAACCAAAACTCTCACAAGTCACAAAACAAGTCCAAAACATAGAGGAGCACAGCCTAACAATTGGACAGAATCTAAAACTATACAAGAATGTTGATTTAATAACATTATAGCCCTGTGTTCTTCAAATAACATGAAATACATCAAAGAGATATACCATGATTTTGAAGTTGTATGGCGGGTTTAAGCTGTGCACCTTGAATAATACACTCGGAGGAAATTCTACCCACTATGATATATAATTGAACTATAATTGAAACAGGAGCCATGTATTTGAATCATATTTGAATCAAAAGTTGCATTGTATTTGAATTGGAAAAATGTATTTGAATTTGATCCCAAAATGTACATTTGGACCCAAGTCTGAGTCCTCACATTTTTAGGATTTCTTCCCAATATGGGTACATACATGTGCCTTCAAAGAACTACTGTTCTTAAACTGTGTACCACAGGGATCACATTTGTAGAGTTTCTCCCCAGAATGAACACGCATTATATGTTTCTTCAAATTACCACTATATGTAAACTGTTTTCCACAGATATCACATTTGTAGGGTTTCTCCCCCGTGTGGACACGAACGTGTAACTTCAATTTGGAAATGTTTATAAATTGTTTTCCACAGACGTCACATTTGTGGGGTTTCTCTCCTGTATGGACACGATTGTGCATCTTCAGTTTCTCATTGTGCATAAACTGTGCCTCACAGATATCACATTTGTAGGGTTTCACCCCATAATGGATAAGCCTGTGTCTCTTCAACCTGTTACTCAGTGGAAACTGTGCTCCACAAATGTCACATTTAAATGGTTTCTCCCCACTATGTATTGTCACATGTGCCTTTAAACTAGCACTCAGTCGATATTGTTTTCCACACGTATCACATTTGTAGGGTTTCTCCCCAGTATGAAGTAGCATATGTATCTTCAAAGAGCGGCTGAATGTATACTGTGCTCCACAGGTTTCACATTTGTATTGTTTCTCCCCACTGTGGATTCGCACGTGTCTACTCAAATCATTACTGCATGGAAACCGCGCTCCACAGATGTCACACATAAACGCTTTCTCACCAGTATGTCTTACCACATGTGACTTTAAACCAGCATGTTGTGAAAACCCCTTTCCACATGTATCACACTTGTAAGGTTTCTCCCCAGTATGGATACGCATGTGCGTCTTCAAAGTACCATTGGTTGCAAACTGTGCTCCACATGTGTAACATTTGTAGAGTTTCTTGGCTGTATGAGTGCACACATGTGAATGTAACTGATGACTCACAGAGAACTGTACATCACAAACATCACATTTTAAAGGTTTCTCCCCAGTGTGAGAACGCACATGCTTTGTCAGTGAACCACACTCGGCAAGCTGTGTACTTCTAGTATCAGATGACTGTGAGTCTTTGCTCAGTTGTCGCGTCATTGACATTGTAGACACTTAGAACTGGCAAACGCAGAAGTCACAGACATCAATGTCACCTGATTGATCTGAAACAATCAATGTGATCATCAATGCAATAAGACGATAATATAAAATAAAAAAGTTGAGAAACTGAGTGACACTGTCACTGTCAGAATTAACACTCGCACACTGACACAGTCACATATAATACCACTGCCACATAAAACAACGCACACCATCACAAGCAGAAATAAAGTGGGTGACTGTCACATAAAACAAACAAACGTTGCATTCCACTGAATACACAATTGTGGATAACTGAAATTCAGCGATTTTGCTATATTAGTCTAGTGTTGTATTATCGCTCACAACAATGTCAAACTGATAGTGATAGATGATTCGGGTTACCGGATGATTCGAAGCAGTGTCAGAGAACTAGAGTAGAGTCTAGACACAACAAGATGAATACGACTTACGAATTGAATATTAAACACAGAGTCGCAAATTTCCTCACATATTTACGATACAAAATTACACAAATTTTTGCGGCAATGCATCCTCGCGCGCCAGGGATCGCTGCTGCTGATTACGTCAGTGCCAGCCAGCAGGGGTTTGACTAAGGCTAAGCCTAAGGCGCACGACCATGCAGTAGACGAACGACCACGCACGACCATGTAATATAATATGTTGGTGGATAGTTTGGCCGTTGATGGTATATATGTGGTTTGTGTGAGCATTATTTAAAATTCTGAGCCGGTATTTCGCTCAGGAGTTACACAGTTTAGGCATTTTATCCAATATTCCGGACGAGTATTTAATCTCGACTCAGTAGCGCCACCTGGCGAATGGAACCGGCGATGATAAAAGTTGAGAATTTTTTTATTCGAATGTGAAGAACATATCTGTGCCACCAACAACCCGCTTGGTTACTAACATTACATACATGTTGGTCGTTCGTGGTCGTGCGCCTTTTAGTCATACCGGCCAGCAGTACCAGTTTTGCATGACAAACAGCTCTGGCTTGCGAGCATGCGGCAATGTACAGAATGCGTACATTGACCATGTGACTGTGGATTGGATAATTCAGCCCACTGGCACTGGCCTGGTGAATTCGGCCCACATCGCTTGGTGAATTCGGCCTCCGAGCACGATGCCTACGTGCAACTTAAAATTGGATATTACTCAGTTCATCTTACTAACAGCACACATAATTCAATTATTAACACTATAAACAGATTAATAAATATGTTAAGTCTAAAATCACTGGTAACGTTTATGTAAACACAATTAACGAACTATATAAACCGGCCACCCTTGAATGGCGCTTAATTTAATCAGATTTTGTTCACCAGATCGCATGAACGTTCAGTTATTTACACTTACTCCTAGAGACAACGCATTACACTTCTGCAGTATCTAACTAAACTGGTTTCCCTTCCATTTGAAGTATCTGCTCGATTCGTGAAACAATGGTGGAGTAGCAAATTAAGCCTGTTAACCCATCGTGTCCATTCACACATCAAAACACGCACAGAGTAGTTTGAAATGTACGTAAGCTCCATATATGACAATCTGTCATCTATGCTACGTTTATTCACACTTCATGCTAATTAAATGTAAACATTGCCAACCCATTCTGTCCTGTTATATAATGACATTGTGGAGGCCCCTGACATTACATCAACACGTAGATAAATGTATGTATGGTAACTGTATGATCCATCCAACTACAGACCAGTGTCAACCACAAGTGTGCCATGCAAATTGATGGAGCACATCATCACCAGTGCCACCATGAACCATCATGAAAAGCATAAAATCCTGTATGACCAGCAACATGGATTCAGGAAGAACAGATCCTGTGAGATTCAGCTCTTAGAACTTACCGACGAACTCTATACAAAGATGGAGAAAGGCGGGCAGATGGACATCCGAATATTGGGCTTCGCGAAACCCTTTGATAAGGTCAATCTCAGTCTGCTCCTACACAAGCTCCATCACTATATATGGCATACAGGATACCAACTTCCTCAGCAACCGGAGACAAGCAGTGGTCGTGGATGGCATTAGATTCAGCTTCATTGATGACCGTTCAGGAGTACCCCAAGGCTCCGGCCTGGCCCCTGCTTGTTCTTAGAATAAATCAAAGACTTACCTCAGAACCTGACGTCACCAGCCAGAATGTTTGCTGATGATACAGCAGAATACGTGATAAAGGCATTGAAAGACCATGAGCAACTACAACAAGACCTCCATGCAGCGACTTGTCGAGTGGGAGAAGAGCTGGGACATGGCCTTCCACCCAGAGAAGTGCACCACACTACCTGTCATCAGAGCCAGGAAGGTCCTGAAGCACCCCTACCAGCTCCATGGCCACACAGTTGAGACCACAGACTCCGCAAAGTACCTTGGTGTTACCATCAACAAGGACTTGAGCTGGAACACCCACATCGACAACATCTATGCAAGAGCCAATAAGACATTAGGCTTCTTGCGGAGGAACTTGAAAATAGCTATGGTCGACCTCCATCAAGCAGACAGCCTATAAGTCCTTCGTAAGACCCATCCTAGAGCACGCCTCAACGGTATGTGGGATCCCCGTACCCAACACGCAAAATAAAATTGAGGCTATACAACGAAGAGCTGCCAGGTATATTCTTATAGACGCTACCACAACACCTCTAGCGTCAAGGACATGCTTGAAGAACTGCAGTGGCCCTCTCTAGAACAACGCCGCCAAATAGCTAGACTGACCATGCTGTATAAAATTCACAACAACCACGTTAGTGCCACTGGACTGAAAAGTAAGCGGAAGCCGCGACGACGCAGCCACAGCCATCAGTTCTCGCAGCCACAGTGTCGCGCTCAGTACCATCAGCACTCGTTCCTGCCCAGAATGATCAGGAAATTGAACGACCTCCCAGTCCCAGTAGTAGAGGCCAACACAGTCGACACTCTTGTGTCAAGGATCTCCAGACTGACATTCAACTGCTAGGGTCTTTGTTAGAGAGCAGTAGAAAATTAGTAGAGCTTTGTAGTTTTTTTTCTTCTGTGTTTTGTTTTGTTCTCTCGGGCCTGACACATAAGAGGCAAAGAGCGAACGATGGTAGCCTGCCGGTAACTCCACCACAGTTAGGGTTTATTAGTGGGGTGTATTTTTTATATATTTTGTAGGAGGTAGGTTTTAATTCTTTTCAAATGCCAGATCCCCAGAATAGTGGCAGAATAATCAGATATTGAGTGTGGCCACTTAACGGAAGAAGAAGAAATTAATCCAGTGCAATAACGACTCAGTTACATACGTAATAGCTAATAGAACTTGCAATAACATAACATACTCAACACATCTTTAACACATTTTTTGGACATCTCGTTTATATATTTATAATGCGTTTAAAAATAAATTTATGCTATTTATTTAATTATAACAAATCATTTAAGGTATTTAACCAGTTAACTATTTTAATTTATTGTAGTATTTTTTTGACATTTAACTTAAACACACACATTATGTGTGTGTTTAAGCTAAATGTCTAGTTAACCATGATTTAATTAAACAATCATATTCCCACACACTATATATATATATATACATATATAATTTGCTTCCGCTGATGGCATTTCGTATCTTTTGTGTAATTACACTTAATTATATAATTGTTTTATTACTCCATTTTAAAGGGAATAAAAACATATATTGCTTGAATTCATGTTATATTACATCCTGCTATCTATTTCCACGTCCACCCAGCCAAAAAAATCAAAAAAATTCAATGAATTAGAAATTCCACATTTTATGCTGTGTATCCGGACATTTTCGAATATGCATATTTTTGGCGCGCTTTTCGGGATGCTGAGATGTGACGTCATTTATGACTCAAACTCGCATCATGCCGACCCTTTCCAAGCATTCAGAGCATGTTTACAAGTATAGCTTTTTGGGTCGAAACGAGCGTCAGAACGAGTTATTGTGCAATATTCCGACGTAATACAAACACTAGTCATCATAGAGGAACAAGCAGTTATCTTACGGTTCCACATGAATCGAATTTTATTCAAAACAACGAATGCGAATGGGCTTACAAGTCGACTAGGTTTCGCCGAGCTTGGGCTCGTTTTCAGAATAATTATATCGAATGCAACCAACGGGAGATAATCTACACCAATAAACATACATAGCAAACAGATATTGTATCCAGCTACAGAAAGTAACGTGTATAATCTCATAATATCACTAGAATATCGATATATGAAGGAGTTGTACAATTTATCATAACAACTTAAAACAGTCAGATAATTTCTGCTGGTTCCGCTAGCTCAGTGGGTAGGCGCGTTGGTTACTTGTCGTTTATTTTACAATCAGGCGACACCGGTTCAATCCTGACAGCATGCAAACCATTGATTTTCTTTACACTTTTTTGGTTTATGTTTTCATGAAGTAATATAAACAAAATCATTTTATATTATAATGCACTGTTTGTAAATAATTTCTATTTTTGTAGTAATTATTTATTCGCCACAAAAATGAAAATATACACGTTACTTTATGTAGCTGGATACAATATATGTTTGCTATGTATGTTTATTGATGTAGATTATCTCCCGCTGGTTGCATTCGATATAATTATTCTGAAAAGCTCGGCTAAACCTAGTCGACTTGTAGGCCCATATTCGCATTCGTTGTTTTGAATAAAATTCGATTCATTGTTCTTCTATGATGACTAGTGTTTGTATATTACGTCGGAATATTACACAATAACTCATTCTGACGCTCGTTTCGACCCAAAAGCTATCCTTGTAAACATGCTCTGAATGCATGGAAAGGGTCGGCCTGGTGTGAGTGTGTGTCATAAGTGACGTCACGATACCACGTGATCGCCTAGCTCATTAAAATTTTATTTTCCGCGGGAATCGCTTCACAGACGGGCTTAAAATCGAATTTATGTTACAAATGTATTTTTCTGTATGTGTTTAGTGTTGTCAAATGTTACATACAATGTTAAACTTTGTGTACACATGGAAAAAGGATTTTAGCTAATGCCTTATTTTTATTTCCTTTAAACCACAAATTACTAATACATTTTTTTACTAATACAAAAGTATAATTACATTAAATACAGACACAAATTAACACATATTAGTAACTAGTGATACTAGTCTACAATTCAAACCGTGATTCAGGCATGTGTGCTGCGGGTAAACAGCGATGCATATTCGTGAGATGGAAGAAGGTATACACGCGAATCTCTGACGTCAGTGGTAAAGTTAATGTCACCTATCGAACGGTAGAACGCCAACTGTACGTGGAAGGGTAGCGCGCTCCAAAAGACAATAGTAAACCTGATTGACGGGGGTTAGGGTTAAAGGTGCTCAATCCCTTCGTTTGCCCATCGCCAATCCGGTTCTTTTATGTCCAGATGTGTAATGTGTGAATAGTTTAATTAGTGCGCACAGTCGGTTTAATAAAAAAAATGCGTACTTGTTTTTTAATCGTAAAAAAAAGAGTTGTCGTTACAGCGGGTATCTCTGGCGAAAGCCAATTGCGCTGTCTGCCTACTGCGCCACTTCGGTCACGTGCTTTACGCGAGATCGGCATCCCAGGCATTCGAAAACAATAACAACACACACGTGCTTTAGCGTATCAAGATGAAGATTATAATTCCAAAGTAGTTGTACGAAGGTACGTATTACACTATCGCAGTTAGCAACAAGAACGCGTAGCTGTGTATTAATTCAACGAGAATTGCAACTTGCGAATGTCTACACTCGACTCGAGCCTGACAAGTCTAAGTCTAGTCAGTGAGTCACCATATCAGCCAGAGATTCAGTCAGAGAGTGACAACGAGCATAATATTTGATATGTATTGTATTTGGTTACGCAGTATGTTGTTAATAAGCTGTTATTCCGACAATACATATTGAGAGTAGATGACGTGAGGGTGCGAAATGACAAGTAACATTGCTTTGGCAGCAGGCCCCTGTTGATCGTCCAAGTAACTTAGTCAGGGAGCATCCGTAATTTTGTGCAACAGAACGTCAAACACGGAAGTATTATGTTGGTGATCGTAATTATGAAAACATTTTTTGTGACTCATATTTTTGATACTATTACTGCAGAATATTGTTGATTTGCATTGTATTTTATGCAAAATAATTTAGATTTTTATGACAAGCATGATGGTGATGATTTTATTCAATATAAAAATGTAAACGTGTAAATACATAAAATATCAATACACCTAGAGTACACCATATATAAGGATTACACAAGAAAATGCACGCACTTGTCTCCATTGTGGTCTTTGATGCCTGGCAATAGTGTATGTAATGCATTAATTGGTATCCTGTGATACCTTTCAACTGACATATGCCGGTTATTCTTATGTATTTACCAATATATGTATATACTCTCACCACAGCAATATATGAATACATAATAATATATGTAACTTGAATTGTGATATTGCTAGAGACCACACAGCAACCCATGAATGAGAATGAGAGGAGGCAGAAGAGGGGCTAGAGGCGGTCACCCGGGCCAGGCAGACACAGGGAGGATACATAGTCTGCGGCAGGCCCACATTTGATCAATCCAGGTAATTTCAAATTTATAACAATCAACCATGTATAAGTTATCAAAAAATTGTAATGTGTACATTTAAATATACCACATTTGTTTTCATACACATTTTAATAATAACATCTTGGGCATGGAAAACTAGATTGACTTCTGCACTTGTATATTATACCCACAAGTGTATCAACACAGACATATTAATACACCTTTAAACAGTATTTAGCATATGGCGATGACTCTGAAATAAGTTTATAAAATAAATTAGTCATTCTTAAAGAAGGTAGACATACGTATTATGAACCTTTGACGAGGAAAATATATTGTTAGCATCACAATAACACCTCATTCTGTCATTTCTAACATTCACCTTGACCATTCAACCTCAGGCTTAAAATGTAAAACATGAATATGTATAGTAGTTACATGGCAGATACTGACATGAAGTTGTATACTGAAAACAAAACTAAAAATATAAATGCGCTTTACTGATGAGCAGAATTCAAATCAATATATAATATTGACTAAGATCAGGCGTCACTGTAATGAAATTGAAAAATTTTAAATTCATGTAATGACAATGAACACCTAGCAAAGAAAAATAGTTAAAATTGTTCACCGTTTTGAGAAATTGCATATTCCACTAATGTCTGCATGCTGTATCAAGCCACCCTTCCCCAGAACAACCCTGGTAAACACTGACTGTTCCTAAGATATCAACATGTATAGATGCAGCTGTAGTAGAACATTTCTTGCTGCCTTTTTTCTTGTGAAATGATGCAGGTCATACATGAAACATTATTATATACTGATTATGACAATGAACACATCATAATTATTTACTCCCAACACTACTATGATGCCTGTTTTTGTTTACTGAATATATGCTTTTTTTTACAGGAAATTGAACTAGTGTGCTTAGTACCACTAGCTCTCCAAGTTAATATGGCATACTGGGCAGTTGTATTTGTCCAGGATCTCGGACAAGATTCTACAGTCATGCAACATGCTGCATATTAACAGTTTATCATATGAATGTCCACTGAGTGATCCCAATTGTGTCGTGTTGAATCCGTGACAGATTCCCCAGTGCCGATGGGGTGTACACTGGCTTCCAGGTCAGTCAGTTAGCTTGACTGCCTGGAAACCAATGTAGAATGCAGGTTGCTCGACATAAGAATGTGATGACGCCTGACTAGCTCTGTAGTTGGTGATGGAACGGTGGGTGCCAGGGTCTGCAGAAGTGACAACTTTCGATGCTGTCAGACAGGTTCAGTGTCGAGCATTCTTCGGTGAACTGCATCGGTTTAGATATCGATGACATCACTGTATGTTTTCGCTGTCTTTGATGGTACTGCATACCAACTTCCTGACATTTTGCTGTACGTCTGCATCTACCTATGCCGGAGACAAAATGACAATTAGGATGGCTCTGACATGCATGATATTTTTATATGTGACAACACATTTATCAAAAGTCAATAATACAAGGTATTTGTATTCAATTCAACTATAACTTTTAGCAGTGTCCATGAAAAAATACATTAATTATCCAGAATTGTTACAACTGGTAGGGTTTCATTGCCTTTGTGTTGCTGATAGTCAGTGGCAGCCAGCTGAGTTCTTGCAACATACACCAGGCACAAGTTTGTGAGGAAGTAATGGTATTGAAAGCCTTTTCACATTTTTCAACAACAATCTGTTGATACACTGACAGCAGCATTTTACTTGTTTAAATTATCTATGTATCACGAGGACTGTTATATATTTTTCATGCCATGTATAATTTTTCTAAATTATTCTTTTTTATCACTGTTTTATATTTTCACAATTTACATTAATTTTCATTTTGCATGATAATTAAACAACACTTGGGTAATTTTAGTTCTGATATGGTGTAGTATCCAGTCCTTGGGATTACTCAAAGCGCTTTAATCTTTACTCCCTGGCAGACCTGTTAAATTGAAAACACCATCTTGACTTATGTGGGAAGAATTCAGCCACACTGAAATTAATATGTAAAGATTATTCATACAAAAATATCCACCGTCTGTAGCCGGTACTCTTCATACAGCTGAGTAAACTGGAGCAATGTAGCATGTAGTGATTGTACATGTAATTCTCAGTCACATGGCGATGACCCTGTCTAGTCTAGTCACTATTTTTTTACGAGTTGTAAACATACCAAGCATTGCACATACTACAACAGTTTTGAATTTTATATCCTATTGATGTTTTTTAACAAAAAATCATAATATAGTTATTTTTATTTGATATGTACATATTAAATTTGTTCAACTAAACATCGTCCTAAGTAATTTGTTCTCATTGGTTTACATTTTATGGGCATTAAATGTAAAAATTTGTTGTTAAATACACATAATTGTTTAGTCACTAATTTTGTGAGTTGTAAACATATAACTAGCATTTGATATCACATGTGTAGTGTTGTTTTTTTGTAACAAAGAATTGTGATAAAAGTAACTGTTTGTTTTGTTATATGTACCTGACATTTTTTCAACCTCTTCCTAATTTTTTTTCTATTGTTGCTTTGCATTTTATGTGTATGTGATATTAAAAATTATTACATTATACACATCAAGTACAATGATTGTACCTGTATTTGTGTTGTGCTTTTCATAATTTTGTAGTCATGATCTCATCAAATAGTTTCAATAAAGTGTTTTTAATTTACATTGTCTTTACTTTAATTCACATGCATTTCTAACAATATGCAATTTAACGAGGACACCCATTACTGCAAAATCCTAATGCAGACAACCAAAACTATCACATACAGTGGTAGAGTCTGGTCTGGGGGGCACAAAAACCTCCACTGGCGACTGAACCAAATGGTGTAGTCTAAATTTTGTTGCTATCAAGCCGCTATAACTTCAGCTGCTCTGCTGTCTCGGCTGGAGTGGTGATATCAGAAGACGGGGGGGTGCTGTTGAAACATTTTCAAAGATGGTGTACCAAATAATAAGATTGGTCAGAATAAAACATAATTGTCAAAACAACCAAACACATGTTTGTATATCTTCCAAATGTTATACTATGATTTATGTATATATATATATATACAGCTGTATATATCACGTTTGCATACCAGCAGCAATTAATACTTACGTTTACTTACTGTCCTGAGCTGCATCCAGCCTCAGCAAGTGACTGGACACCCGACAGTGAGCTGCCTTTGCTATGACCGCTGATGCTCGATAGAGCCACCACAGATCTTGTCATATGTGATGGCTGCAGTGGTGTTGAGGTAGTTCACGCCTTTGTGTTGAAGCTGTCAAACAAAGTCATGAATTGGAATATGGAATGAGTCGGATTATTTGTGAAGGTGAACATGGTTTGAAAGCACTACTACACGTAAATATATATAATATATATGTATGTATATGTAAATATATGTGTGTGTACATGTGGTGTGTAACTTATAAACGTTTTAATTTCATTAATAGGTAAAAATATTTTGCACGATCATTTGCCCAGCACTCAAGTGTGAAAAGGTCATTTGCCCAGTTGTAAAAAAAATACAATAAATGATATGAGAGTGGCAAAGTTATTATTGTATTTATTGTAAAATTGTTGTATGTAACAAACAAAATAGACAATTTACAAGTGTCAGAGCCAACAATGTGAAACAATTTGGATTGTGCACCATCCAATTGCCAGTATAATTAACTACCTGTAAGTGCAGGTAGAGCATAGGTGGGTTGGAAAGAAGGTCACAGGAAATAAAGTCACAAAGTAATTTTATTCAAAAAAAAAAAAAGTTTTGCAATTTTTCACTGATAGTACTAGCGACATTATATCATATGTCTTATTAAGTCTCCCCAACCTTACGTATTATTAAAATAATTCCACACATTGTATGTTTAAACAGGTTAAATTAAGTTATTTTGACTTCTGAACACACACACACTAAAATATATATTCAAAGATACAAATCAGAAACTGAACATAAGCATCTTGTGCTGTGCAAGCCAGCAGGTGATTATAGAGATAAAATGTCATGTGACATAACATTAACATTAAAGCAGTTGCAGCCTTTAGCAGATCTGTGCGCCAGCATAAGCATAATTATTATGAAATGACAATCACTGAGGCTTGGCTATATTTTGTCACGTATACTTACTTGCATTGTATATACACATTTATGTTTGCAATACAAACATTCCAAATTAAATAAAAAGAAACATAAGTTTAAAAAATGATCTGCAAATGAAATGTGCTATGTAGTTGACAGTTTGACAACCACCCTATCATACAAACATTGAATAATTGTACACACATTAGACTGGTCAAACCAGAACATAACAGTACATTAATACCATTACTTAAACTGACATTGGTTGTAATGGTTTAGAGCTGCACCCAGCCTTGGGAAGAGACTGAATACCTGACAGTGAACTGGTTTTACTGCGACCACCGATACTCGATAAAGCCAATGCAGCGGTTGTTGTCTGTGGTGGCTGGATTGGCGTGGACGTCATTTGCATATATTTGTGGTGAAACTCAAGTGAAGGCATAAAGTGGAATGGCCAAAATTTATTAAATTTTACATTTTTTAATAGTACTACTACCCCTAAAAATGGACAGCGTAGTATAACACATCAAAATAATATCCAGGCTATTTAAATAACTTTCAGAAATAACAAAATAAATTGTCCTCCTATGTTCATACACCCGGTGTAGTTGTTTTCTTGCTCCCTATCAAACTAAGGTTAGCATAGAGGCCTAGAAGATCTCTATCAATGTGTATACATATTCTACACTTTTCAGAGATGTAACTTATAAACTTTTCTTTATATATTATACATACTTCTACACATACTATATGCAGTTTGGGTCGTTTACCCCTTGGTAATATATGTAGACTATTACGGTCACAATATACATATAAATGATTAGTATTCTCTACAGAAATCATAAATTATTACTAATCTTTAAATTTACATAATACAAGATTATTAAATTTATATGTTATTACAATCAGCATTCATGTTGTACATCACACATGGACAAACAGTAAAGAAGTGTTATTTTGTATTCTACATTGCTGAAGGCAAGTAAAGATATATTTATATCATACAAAACATGGTAGTAAATATCATAGACTCATACTGCTATTGAGTAGGCATGGGTAAAGCCTAAAGGTAAATTGGTAGCTGTGTTTTACTGGGTATTAAGTGATTCCTGAGGTGATTGTCACTGATCTGCTGTCAGTAAATGTAACCAGCTTTGATGATCAAAGTGCACACTACAAGCAGCCAGTGACTCAAGTTTCAACTGACATCCAAGAAAGCAAGTACTTATAGTTAGATCCAGGCAATTATTTTAGGCATTCGATTATTTTATTAGTCTCAAATGTCCAGCCAGTGGCAGTGTCAGTTAGTGATTGGGAGTAACGTGTGAATGTCCAGTGGGTGCTACAGCTGTATTATGTATTACATTATACATAGTTAAATATTGATATAATACGGCATGTCCTTAAATATGAAGGCATAATATCTACATTACTGTATATTAATTTGCGATGGAACGACACGGATTGATGGAACGTCGAAGAAACGTCGCGGAACGTCGATGGAGCGGATTTTTAAGTTCATCTACCATTCGGTGTGTGCTTCGCAAGAGACTGACACTTCGCACTTAGTTAACTATTGATATAATATAACATGTCCATCAATATAAAGTCATAATATCTACAATAATGTATATTCATGTGCGATGGAACGTCGCGGAACGTCGATCGAAGATGGAATTAAGATGGCGGACGATGACGGCTTTATTGTTTTGTCTGTTCCATCTATTGAACACACAGTCGTGTGTGTGTGTGTGCTTGCTGATAAATTCAATATTACTAACCTGTCCAGAAGAAACTTGGCGAATGCTGCATCACTTTTCACGCCAGCCGTTTCTTTCGTTCGGTTTCACAAATCCATAACCTTTCCAATATACACCTTTGTACGCGGATACTCTCTGTCTTTCCGCTCTCACCCTCGTTTTAGCCGAGTCGGTGACATATATCCGTGGGCATCCCTTCGTCACAGATAAAATTATGGAGCTATCACTTGTACCAAAAATGGATAGCGACTCGTAAATACGTAATGTTGACTGAATCCAGGCACCGAAAGGTGGGGGTCAAAGGCCGATGTCGCCGCATATTCCCGTTCACGTGACTATTACACGAGAGGTCTATCTCAGACCACATCCAAGTTCAGATATGTGTCTTGATATTCGGTTAGGACTGACCGAAAATCATTTTATTGTTTGTCTGTTAATTTCACTAAAATGAAGTAAAGCATACGTACAAATGAACCAGTGTATCAATAATGAATACCTGATACGATTACGTTTCGTGAAATTAGTCCGACACGTGAGGAGCACAACAATCGAAATGATTGAGCACCTTTAAAGTGCTGTCATCTTATTAGAGACAATTTCGTGTTATACAACCAGGTGCTGTCACCTAGCGATTACCAGCGCACCATGATTACCTCAGTTGTCACTGTCAGTGAGTATGGCGTGACGTAATATTTCGTCTAACAAAGTAGTTATTTTATATAATATTGAACATAAATCAGAAAACGGGGTATTAAAATTAATCCCATGTTTAAAAATAAATCGTTCATATGCGGCTACCGCAGCGGTCATATATTAAGAATTTAAGAACTATACAAAAGAATAATTGTACTAAATATAAGGGCAAGCAATTGATTACTGTTGAGATTGAGCCATTTCCTATGCCTATGGCATAGCGCGCCGATTGTTAGTCGCAGCAAGATAGCGGGTCGCTGGCGTCAAAATAACGTTGCCGCGCGTCACCCAGTCTAAATATAGATCAGCGTTTCATGTCATTTTGGCGAGTTCACAAGGGCGAGCGAGAGGCTACGTCGAGGCATGCCGCACATGCGCAGTGTCCCTTTCCCATTGCTGCGTACCGGGAGAAGTTGTGCAAAGACGTGTTTACTAAAATGGGGAAAATTAAAGGTAATCAGTTAGTAATTAATTGTTTTTATGGAATAAAATATAAGGCATGTGTTACATATAATATAGCCAACGTTGTTTTATTTTGTAGCTGGCCCGGTTGTGGAAATTCAAGGCGATGAAATGACGAGGTTAGTGACTGACAACGATACTGTCAACGTTACGCCGGTAATATATCACGCTTGCGGTCCAGTATCACGGCTATTCACGCGTCGGTGCCGCTGAACAACATTCAACTTTGATACCTTGGCATTTAAACGGGGCCATCATTGTCATACATTGAAAGTATTTTGATGTTTGTCATTATGAGCCTGCAGCTAGTAGTAGTAATATCATAATTTATGCAGTTTATGACATACCATGTCATACTCATAGCCATAGGGACATAGCCATAGGCATTGGAACCAGGGCAGGGGGTGTGGGGCATTGGAAACAGGACAGGGGGTGTTGGGGTAAGGCCCTCAAATATTGTGGCTGGGTGAGGGGGGGGGGCTGGAAATGTGTTTAAATTTTAGCCCTCCTAATATTTCATGACTGTTTAGAGATATTTGGCAAGCATACAATGTGTGCAATTGGAGTTTTTTGTGATCCTCAAAGGGGTGCACAGTTGTTGGTTTTTTTTGTGAGCCTGGCCTGGTGATGCAGGCCCAAAGCATCTTGTACCAAAATGAGGTGCTAACTTCAGTATGTGATGGTAACGGGCCAGAAGTAGACCTTGCCAGAAGTGGACTCCATTGTTAACATGTGGACAATTATTTCTTTTAAAGGCATGTGTATGATGTCTTGCAAAAGACTTCCATTCCTGGAATTAGCATCCATGTGGTCATGGTAATTTTTTTCAGCTTTAGCTTGTAATACAACATTGTACCATTTGTAGCCAACTGATAATTCTCTACAGTGATTGATCACTGATCTATTCTTTAGAACTTTATAGAATCACTTACATGATAATTACCACTCAGTACCATCCAAATTCTAAACAGGTAGTTAAATTGAGGTATACAGAGACTGAGAGAAGAGAGATAAGAGAAATGCTTGACGTGGCAGCCCATGTGTTGCCAGGTCTAAAGTACAGGTCTAAAGGGGATCCTCGCGGTAGCACTGGTTACTCAATTTTACATGCATAACATTATGGAGCAGTTCACATGAGATAACTCTAAATGCTTCCATTCTGACAACGACAATCTTGTTATAAGTAGGCTATAATATTATGTTCTGACCTTATTCTTTTGCTATAGATGCTGTGAACTGTTCATGTCTAAGACTTTAAATAAACAAGTTCTATTGCAACCCCATTTATGTGTGTGAAAAGTTGCCAACAGTTGCTGTGTAATGTGCCTGCAAGTGAATCAGTTTCCCACATCACTAGTTCCAAAAGTATCCATGGTTAATAACACAAAACATGAGCCTTATGTGCCACACCTATACACAAAAAGGAAACAATAATATATAGTAATAAACTAGAAAGATTACACTCAAAATTCCTGACATTCAGTCTGGTAAGTGGCAAGCAAGCAAATTATTTCATTATCGTGCTACGTGTTCAAATTGATGTTGTTTTTCAGATGCTGTCTGAAACGTGATATTGTGGTAATGCTCAATATATTTTGTATGAATATTATTGTTATATGCTGAATGGGTTGGCTTGGTGTTATGTAACATGCCAGTGGCAAGAAAGGCTCAGGCAAAGGTCACCCGCACTATAGGAATCACTTAGCAGATAGTAGAAGGGTTGTCACATATAAAAATGGGTTAATTAGGCCTCTCCAAGGGATGTAGAAAGTTGACTGTTATACACAAAGGGAACGCAATAGTGAAATGCTTTTCTGAAAATTATGTATAGAAAATGTCTTGAAAGAATGTAAAATAATTATTGTAATTGCAATACAAAACTAATATTTCTACTGAAAGCACTTTATTTGAATACAATCATTTAACATTAAGTATTTAACATTGCCATTGACTGTTAGTTATTTAATGAATAAAACATCATAATGTAGTCCTGACCATAAGTAAATGAATGGACTGTGTTGTAAATTTAGACACTCACGTGATCATTATTGGATATTCACTTGTGGAGTCTTTCTTAAGTGAAGCAGACGTAAACACTTGGCATTGTCTGGACTTTGACAGCTGTAATTAACACAATGTAACTTATTGCATTCCTTTGAAGTAACTTCCTAGACATAAATTTTATAAAAAGTATTCACACTGACGTGTCACATGTCTACTTCATACAACGAAGATATGTGATATATATACGAATGTCTTACTCAGTTTAAAATAATTTGTGTTATTACATGTTTGGGACTCTAGTTACAACTGACATGCTTGGGAAACTTCTTCTAGTTTCAGACAAACTTTTTGGGGTCGTGAGGATCCTTGAACCCCCCATGTAAACCCTTGCATGTATGTTTTGTAGGATCATATGGGACCTTATCAAGGAGAAACTGATATTGCCATTCCTTGATGTTGAGCTGCACCTATATGATTTGTGCGTTCAAAACAGAGATGCAACCTCTGACCAAGGTGGGTAGTGAGAAAACCCCTTGCTGTTATTTCTTGTCTGAATATTCAAGACATAACTAGCGACAACTGCAATATTAGCAGTATGAAGTTCAGATTAAACAACTATTCATACAACTTGTGGACCATTCCACAACAATAGATAGAACCCCAAAATTAAATGTAATGCATTTCATGTAATAGCTGGTATGCTAGAGTTTAAAATGTAAACTGACAAAAGCAGGGAACTCAAAAAGATTTTTTTAGAGGACCTGATTCTCAAAGTAAAATAAAAAGAGTTGTTTGCAAAAATCCTAATGTATTGTTTTAAACAAGTTGCAAGCACTTCAGTATTCACAACTGCATTTTATAACCTGAAGTCGAAGACAATATTGTCTAATATAATGACCAAAAATTGACTGTCTATTCCATGATGAAAAATTAAAATAAATTTGGTTTAAAATTTTATATTGCCATCAGCAGCTACCTGTTCTAACTGACAAGTCATATTGTTTTTTAATGTTTCCTGTTGAATTCCAGCAATTGCAATAATCTGTTTGTTTCACAGTGACAGTAGATGCTGCAAATGCTATCAAGAAGTACAACGTGGGCATAAAGTGTGCGACAATCACACCAGATGAATACCGCGTCGAAGGTATGTAGGGGCTCATATTTCAGTAACACATACTATAAAATATTATGTAATATATAGTTTGTGTGAGTGGGCGTGTGCATGGGATATGACCACCATTACATGCTGATTGGAATGTTATATAAATCTGGTGTGTTCGTGAATCATGATTAACTATTTGTTTCTCCAACTATTTTGCATTCTGTTAAATTATGCCTGGCACATATCATTGCATCAGTTCAATAAGGTTGTGACTGACATTTCTGTCAAATCTGAGTTCTTGTAGTTCTGAAGTCCTACAGCTAGTCAGTGTAAGAGAGCTGTATCTGCCCTCCCTGCATCCAGCATAATATGTATGTGTCTATGACATCCTGGGGTCAATTACATTGCAATGCAATCTAGTACTATTACTTTGTTTCCTTCCTATTACTATTACATGCTGAATTCTTACTATTACATTTGAAGCAATTACTACTACTAGTATTATTACATTTTTTTTATGGTATAATGCACTGTATGCATAAATACAATAAGTACAATTGTTTGACTCACAGTCTCAAGAAGTTAAACAAGACAAGTGAACAAAAATCTAACTTGCCATTTATTAATACCCACACCCAAAGTATTTGAAATAATATTTGAGAATGTCAAGTACTTTCATCATCATTGGGGAAGTATTATAATGCATAAAAAGATTTATAAATATTTACAACAATCTATATCTATATAGTATAATAATATACCATATTTAATACAATCTACTAACTACATTGACTAAGGATAGAACATTACTTCAATATTTCTAATCATTACTATTACGTATTACTATTACCCTAGGCCTGGTCTATGAGGCCCAGTTCTACAAAGTTGTTTCTACAGAGCAGTGCAAAAAAACAGGGTCATTCTCAAGACAAGCGTAATGTTAGGGGGTACACAGACCAGTACTAAGAAGCATTTATTCCATTAAAGGAGATGTGGGTCTCAAAAACATCCAAACATAGTGTGACATATGTTAAAGATGGCCCCCTAGTTAGTTTTAAATATAACATTAACATATATATGCAACAGTTTATGGAATCTTATCAGTTATTACTGTTAAGCTTTTGTTTGCTCTGCAGTTTTATGGAAAATTAGAATGGGTGTCTAATGGTTTGAATCTCAAAATGTTTCAGAGTTTGGCCTGAAACAGATGTGGAAGTCCCCCAATGGTACGATCCGTAACATCCTTGGCGGGACCGTCTTCAGGGAGGCCATCATCTGCAAGAACATTCCCCGGCTCGTGACAACATGGAAGAAGCCGATAGTCATAGGTCGCCATGCCTATGGTGACCAGGTGTGTTGTGCATAAAATAACATTCTGAATAGTGGGGAGGTCACATGTTTTGGTGACCGGTGGCGTAATGGCCCCACTTATAGGTTTAGGCTAAATCTGGATATAGTGTAACTTTTCAGCAGGATTATAGTTAGTGTGAATGAATGGTGTGCTTGGTTATTACGGTACAGTGCATAAGGTCTACTGTGATTACAGTAGTAATGCTGTTGTTTTATATATCTATAACAATACTGCTAATGTTGTATATGCCGAAATGTGGGCTCTGTCATCCAGAGGTACAGGAGACTAGTATGGGCTCAGTCACAGGCCTGGCCTTGGGATGTAGAGCCCACATTTCTCACTCTAACTTAATCTCTTTAATAAACGTCATTCATTTGGCCTTATTTCATCACTATTCATGACTTGTGTTGGTGCTTGCATAAATGTGCCTTTTGTCCTAACCATAGAAACACCACTGTTCTCATAAGCGACTGAAACATTTCTTTTTGTATGTATCATTTCATAAGAGGGTAATATGTCGCATTGTTTCCAAGCATAACTGATTTTATATTTAAAAGCACAATGAACAAAATAAATATATTTGCGATGGAACATGTGCAAAAATAGTCCTTCCAACGTTACATTCAACTTAAAGATGTTGAACAATGGATGTCTTATGTGAATACGTCAATGGTATTATCATGTGGCACATGTACTAACACAAGCAAACCTTGATGTATGTGTTGCTTTCAGTACAAAGCCATAGACTTTGTCGTGCCAGGTGATGGGAAGCTGGAGATGACATTTACCCCAAAGGATGGGGGTGAGCCAATCCGCCACACAGTGTTTGAATTTGAGGGCACTGGTGGAGTGGCACTTGGCATGTACAACACGGACAAGGTATGCTTTTGTTTCCTTCATTTAGTTATAAATGCCGACCTGTGCAGGAAGCATGCAAATATTGCAAAACAGTGTGGTAAACATTTGCATAATTCTCCTCTTTGGAGACATATTTGATCTCACAGTCCCTTTAATTTGTAGCAAAGACTTTTCTCCACCAGTCTGATAGATACACATCTTATTTTAGCAAACAAATATAAATAGCAGTTTGATGTTCGTATAGCAAAACAGTGCTGAATTAGCAAATATTTCTGTTGCTCATATTCCAGCATGCTAAGTGTAAACATGTTTGGATGTCACTGTTCAATGTTCATTAATTGTTTAAGTCGGTCAAATACAGGTTTCTGATATCCGTTTTCCTAGGGATAGGTATAGTAGAGCCACAATATGTCATGAGGATGGGACATGTTTAATATTGTACACATGGTACATATGTTTGTTATATGTTTCAATTTGTAAATGTTAAAATGATGATTATATGAAAATAAATTTCTTTGTAGTCTATAAGAGATTTTGCCCACTGTGCATTCCAAATGGCACTAGAAAAGAACATGCCACTCTATCTCAGGTAAGTTCATATTTGGTTCCTTTGTAATGTTATAACAGTACTATGTACACAAAAGTAATAGTAAAACAGTAAGCAAAAGCAAGAAACTTTAAAATGTTCATTGCCCCAGTGTTGTGATGTAACATTTTTATAGAAGTTGTCATCTCATCCACTTCTTATGAATGAATCTTGACCATGACATTTCATTTTTTTGCGGGAGCCAAGCTGGGCTCCCTATGTGGCGGTCATATTGGACAAATCCAAGATGGCCACCATCCAGAGTAAGGTGCAATAACTCGAGAACCAAAAGAACCATAAGAGATAACTTTTTATGGGTTTTCGAGTATGGGTAATCCATTTCCTGTGTTAATTTGCCGATAAGGTCTCATTCAAGGTCATTTTGTCCCAAAATATTGATATTTCAAGCCAATACTGTAGCGTATATTCACCGTCTCGGTGTCATGTTCCATCTAAAATATGATTGCCTTAGATTATAGATGCTTAGACTAGATGCATTTGGAATTCATATTTGGGGTAAAAGTCACTTCAGTCAAGGTCAAAGAAATGCGTAAAAATCTATGTATCTGTTGATGATTCAATTAATCTTACTGTGTGAACAGGGGTTTATTTTTATTATAATGTTGAAACCGATATTGAATGGATGGAGGTCAAGGTCAATATCATTTATTATAGAAAACTTTTCATTATATACAATTAGGAATGTAATCCCACTCCACAATAACGATACTATTATTCTAGAAATAGAAGTGATATGTCAGTTAGATACACAAATTCAATTATTTTTTCAACCGTTATTATGTACATATAATTATATATATAATTATGTACATAACATTTTAAAATAGTTATGAATCATAGCTTCAATGGATCGAAACGAAACCTACAATGAATGTTAATAAGAACAATCTAGTCAATCATCCATCCATCCATTAGTAGTGGTGCAATGGTTAGTATCTTTGTCCTCATTGTTTAGGCAGCCACCCTAGCTCTTGCACGTTTCATGCAGCCAAAGTGTAGGAGGAGGGCACAAGCTATACTTGCATCGGTGAGAGTGGTCCAGAAAGGGAGCCATTGCTTGCTGTGCTCATCCTGTTCCCATTCCTATTGACCAAAGACATGGATTGCCTGGTGGCAAGCGGTTGACTGCTTCCAGATGAAACAGGCTTGGAACAAGGACCTCTTGACATGCTCGAAGAGTGTGGCCTGGGTCAGCGACATATTGTCAAGCGAACGAAAGAAAGTGACAGCAAGTCACTGTCGACAGTGTGCATGAATGCTTTCTCATGACCCTGAGACGAGGCATTAACTAGATGCAGGATGATATGCATGTCTGCCTCTGGATGGTTGCAAGGCTGGAGTTCTAACACATGGAACGGGTTGTTGGAGAGCACCGTCTCAGACTCAGTGCTGGGGGGAGTCTTCTATCCATGTCAGTCTTAGCCTGCTGTTTACTGACAAAGAAAATAACTCCTTTTTGTTTTCCGCATTTTTTTAGTACGGTTGCCAGTCCCTTTTGGGGATTTGTGTGCTGCCATCGCCATCTGGTTCGACTCGAATACGACGCTGCTGTGTCATTGATTTCAGGGTAGTTGTCCTAGACTGACGCGTTCAACCGTGGCTGTCATCTGAACTTTCAGGAAAGGCACAATGTGCAGGTGTACACACTCATCAAGTGTTGCCGGTCTGGTCGGATGCACCATGTGGATGACGGCAGCCATGTCGAGCACTTGAACTGTCACTTGTCTGGCTGGATTGGCACGACCGGTTGGCACGTTGACGCACGCGAGGATGTCTGACTTGAGCGAACTTCGGTCTGATGGAGGAGGCTGTCGCTGGTTCTCAAATTTGAAGAATAAGAGAAAGGAAGTGTTGGGTGACGAGCACGGTATTTTGTTTCCGTATCCCAACCATGTTTCCTTTCTTTTGGGGGTCGGGACGGCTGATGAAAGGAACACCTTTATCGTGTCAGATAGGAACTGTTGTCTTGTCTACCCATGACTGTACGTATTCCTTGTGGAGGTTCTGGCCAAATTCGTGGATTTGGGACAATGACACGGCTACTACTACCACATCACCCTTCTCCAGGTCCCTTCTCCAACACTCCCGCAACTTGCAATACCGACGCGCCATCTTTCGCTTCCTTACTGTTTGTGGAGCGCAGCGGTGCAGTGGCCAGAACTTCGGACTCTCGACTGAGAGCACCCGGGTTCGAATCCTGTGCTACAGTGTCGAACCTTGGCCATGTTCGTTCACTCTACGTTGCTCCAGTCTACTCAGCAATATGAATGAGTACCTGGCTACATGCAGTGGTGGATCTTTGTGTACGAATAGTTTTCGCGCATTAATTGCAGAGTGGCTGGATGCTTCCCAGAGAAGTTTAGATGTTATTTGATTGAACAGATCTGCCAGGGAGTAAATTGTAAAGCACTTGGAACAGTCCTGAGGACTGGATACTGTGTTATATAAGAACATAACTTTTTATTGTACTATCACCAGGGATGAACCTTTCCTTCACCGCGTCTGGGAACGAAATGGTTGTTTTTGTTGATTTTGACAGGAGGAACAATAACGTAGCTATCAGGCAACTTGGGTTTAGTGTGTCAGAAGGATCAAGTGTGATTGTCGGTTTTTATTTATAGAATAATAATATTGTTCCTGCTTTTGGACTGGGTTACATAACTAAACGATTATATTGACCTTGATCTTCTTTATATGACCTCGTCCTTCGCCTTTTGGTACCGGTTCCAATGTTATAATCAATAAAAACCTGTTCACGCAATAAGATCAATAATTGAATAATTGATCTTTGACTGAAGTGACCTTTAACCCAAATTCATTCCACGTTCATCCATAGACCGCCTAAGACAATTTTGCAGATGGAACACGACACTAAGATGGTGAATATATACACTACTGTACATTCTTGACTTGAAATATCCATATTTTGAGCCAAAATGACCTTGAATTTGACCTAAAATCTGCAAAGTAACACCAGAAATGGATTCTCCATATTCGAAAATCCCTAAAATGTAGTCTCATTTATGGTTCTACTACTTTTAGTTCTCAAGTTATTGCACAGCCTTACTCCAGATGGTGGCCATCTTGGATTTGTCCAATATGGCCGCCATAGCGGGAACCTAGCTTGGCTCCCACAAGTCCAAAAATGGTGCTTGTGGAACGATGTGAACAATTTAGATGTTTTTTTAAGGATAAACCCCCTAACTAGTCATATTTGGACACAATGAGATGAATTAAACAAATATTAAACAATTTAATGTGTGTGCATGCGTATGCATGTATGTATGTGTGCATGTGACTGATAACCAGTGTAATGCTGAGATGGGCATTGTGTGCTGTGTAATATTACCAGTGTAATGACTGAGATGGGCATTGTGTGCTGTGTAATATTACCAGTGTAATGACTGAGTTGGGCATTGTGTGCTGTGTAATATTACAGGTGTTTGATGTACTCACTGTGACAGGTGGCTGATGACTATTGTGATGGCCGATGTGGGCATTATATACTATGTATATTCTGTGATGTTGATTGCAACCATAAATCAGTTTATATTTTCTAGCACAAAGAACACTATCCTAAAGAAGTATGATGGACGATTTAAGGATCTGTTTGCCCAAATATTTGAAAAGTAAGTGAAATAACCATGTATTTTCTGTATATGTTATAGAGATTCTTATGTAAAACAATCATTTGGATGTTCTTTCTGTAACTAAGGTGAACTATGTGGCCAAATCATAACAGCAAATATTTTAGCCCAGTGTCAGAATTTTATTCTGTAAACTATATATGCCTTTTGTAAAATGATTCTAAAGACGTAGTAGTCCCAGTATTAAAGTGTATAATACTGACAGTGTTGCTGTTTTCCTGACAATACTTGACACGGTTTTTAACTATTATCGACAACAGGCTGAAAATTAGTATAAATAAAATGCATGCAAACTTGGATTACTGAACAGACAAGAAGTGTTTGGGGAGCCAGGTTTATATGCACCAAAACGTAACTGTTTATTTTAGGTAGTTTCTATTGAATGTACTTTATCTGGTAGTGCAGACGTTTTTATTACAACTGAATTTGTTTAGTTACTGTAAGACAACTGATGTTGCAGGGACTACAAGGTGCAGTTTGAGAAGAGTGGAATCACGTACGAGCACCGACTCATTGACGACATGGTTGCCCAGGCGATGAAGTCAGAGGGAGGCTTCATCTGGGCCTGTAAGAACTATGACGGAGACGTCCAGTCTGACTCGGTAGCTCAAGGTGAGGCACAATTAGTGTTTTTGTTAGTGGTTTTTATGATATACAAAAGCAAGTGTGTAAATTTGTATTGTATGTCGAAACTCCACTTTTGTGTCCATGTATACCAGCAGTTCCAATTTTTTTTTTTCTCTCTGTTCCCAAGACGATCATTAGGGTACCTCCATCATGTTAACATAAAATATATATACACCACACAACATTATACACTTAGTCAGTTCGGTGATAAAAGACAAATGTACGCCAAATTTATAATAATAAAATATAAAAAACCAGCAGGAATCTAGCCTTTTCAAAATCAGGGATTAAATTCAGGAAACAGTTTTGGACAGGCAGATTCAGAGATCATTTGTGACACACAGTTGGGCTCGAAGTTTGTTGTTCTGTTGTCAGATGCAGCGCATGCACTCTTGAGTCACACTGGCTTGGGCAGAATGAACAGTTCAGCACAGTGACCAATGCTGCTTGTGTTTCAGGCTACGGGTCGCTAGGCATGATGACCAGCGTCCTCATCTGTCCTGATGGCAAGACTGTGGAGGCAGAGGCAGCCCATGGCACTGTCACCCGCCACTACCGCTTCCACCAGCAGGGCAAGGAGACCTCCACCAACCCCATAGGTACGCCAGATACATGCTCAAAGAAGAGATGACGTTTAGAGGCATTTTGCTGGTTGACGGAGCTAACGTAGACAGAAGTATTCATTGTGATCAATGATGCCAGCCACTATATTCATTATTACTAACCTTAGCGGAGTCTTCTTCTTTCCGTTGATGCCCACAAATATTTGGTTGCTTATTCTGGCACTTTGGGAATGGGAGTTTATAGAATAAGATACCTGCTCAGTCTGTTATGACTTCTAGGTAATAAATAATATATTGCAGACCTCTCGGCTTATGCAACTCATAACCCACTTATGAAAATGGACAGGTTATTAAAAAAAAACTGTTAATACAAAAAAAAATTTTTTTCTCTAAACTGGACAGGGAATCCTTTCACATTTTATCAAACCCTGATGGTCAAAATTGTCTAGTAGCATTATAGGGCTTGAGCCAGGTCTGGGGTAATAGTAATATGTAATAGTAATAGTAGTAGGTTGGACCAAAATACAATGTAGTAGTAATATGAAGCAATGGAATAGTAATTGACTTATTCCTGTCATATTACTTTTGAGCATTTCAACCACATTAAAATTCAATTTGATTAGGCTGTTATGTGCCAATATGATCTATCAACCTGAAACTGGACTGAGTTATTGTTTAGGTATACTTCACGTAAACCACCGTCACATACTGGACCTCAAAGGAATCAACACTTTACAGTTATACTCGCATCTTTTGTGTTAGACCTGCAACAATCGGTAAAGACAATGAAGGTTGCCAGTGAAGCTATGTATAGTTTACACAGCATTACCGTGTGGGTTATTTGTAAAATGTTGTGTTCCTTAGTTTAAACTTTAAAGCATATATCGGATTGGACATTGTATGAAAGAGACCAACAACTGCAACAGCAGTAAATCAACGATGATTGTTAGAATAAGGAATCATAAATGAGAACTAAGGCCACACCAATTTTATTGTTAGGATTCTGGATTTTTGTTAGGGAGGAGGGGGGAATAAAAATAAGTCATTGCACGAGAAAGGTGTTTTGTGCAAATACATGAATTATCATGAGCCATACATTGCTAAAAAAAATATTTAGCCTTGTAACAAAATTATTAGACGCATACTTTTATGAAAGTTTAGTGAAAGTTGATGACTATTAGAATAACAAGTACTGATAATAAGACTTGGCAGATGCCATTATGGTGTGTTAACATTACAGCCATAAACGTGTAGATTAGAGGTAGGATATATCTTGCTGTGATAATATTAATTTGACTGGCATAATTAGGATTTGAAAGCAATGCGATGCTGACTATGCAAGCATTGAAGAGTGTCTACAAACCATTTCCCCAGCGTGTCAAATTGATTGGCCAAAATCCGATGTTAAGATTTTTGCATGTACACAGAATGAGTAGCAAATTAAATATGCGCACATTACTGGTTTTGCCTGTGTTGCACATTGGCAGTTTATTTTCTTTTTGGTATTTTTGCATTGTGTCTAAAATGTCAGCCTTCGGGTTGCCTTTTCACCCCATTTTGGTGGCATTAACGTTGTCGTCGTTTAAGAAAATAAATGTGTTAAACATTGAATTGCTGATGTAGCATCTGCAAGGACACTCACTGTCATTTCAACAACAGTCCGTGCATTCAACGCCAACACATACTTTTGATATCAGAGCTGCATCGCTACAAACACGGGAGACATTGTTGATCGTGTCGGACAATTTAAATTTTTGTACTTCCTTTTGGGAAGCAGTGCCAAACTTAAATTTCTTGATACAAAACCACAATCCAGCGCCTGGTTCAGCCATGATTTAGATAAATTAATGACAAGTTGGACTTTCGTGGATTCAGTGGATCGTAGACCAAAGATGCACAACAACGAATGAAACGGTGTTTAATATACAATGTTCGGTATGATGCGTCTATGCTCGATGAAATCGATACAAAATCATTACTTCAGCATCTTGATTAGAAGTAACAGTTCAAAATTGCAATTTTATTTCCGTTTTGTCAAAAACGTCAGCGGGTCCATAATCAGAAAAATTAAATTGGTGTTGCCTAATCTACTAGTGGCTAAATAATTAACATATGCATGACATACCTGATAGATATCTCAACATTACAACACTCCTCCAAAATGTTTAATCGATGTGAAATAGTTCCGATGAACAAATTTAAAAGTAATAGTAATTGCTTCAAATGTAATAGTAATATATTACATTGCAATGTAATTGACTCCAGGCCTGGTTTGAGCATGATAATTAACTGACCGAAGCCCAAACCATTTACCTTTGATAAGAATGTGAAATTGCATGGTAGATACATGTTGACAGTTTGAGGCAGATGTTTTGGGCAGCATATAAATGTGTTGTCTTGATTCTTACATTGTAGCATCAATCTTTGCGTGGACACGAGGGTTGGCCCACCGTGCTAAGCTCGACAGCAACACGGCACTGGCGAACTACAGCACCACACTGGAGACTGTATGTGTGGAGACCATCGAAGAGGGCTTCATGACAAAGGACCTTGCTATATGTATCAAAGGTCTTGCAAAGTAGGTCAACTTTTCATTGTATGGGTTGATTATCTGTGGATATTTAAAATATCCATTCTTCATTACATTTAATTATGCTTAGTCATGCCTACTTACAATATAACCTCATGTTATAATGAACGTAATTATTATTTGATACGTAACTCAGTAATTCACATTAATTTAGATGGGAACTGTTGCCTCATTTCAGACTGCTGGTAGAGATCCTTCACAATATCACTCACTGAAACGTACCCCTCAGGTAGTGCAGCAGTGTCCATAGAATTCGTTATTCATATAATTGTCAATGATATGTATAAAGTGTTCTTTGGCCAAATTTTGAAGGATTAATGAAGCTGTTGGGAAGTAAATACAGCCACTTGGGAGTTCTATTGGCTAACTGGATGTCATGCACATTTCCCAACACAACTTGGCAGCTCTGTGTACTAGTTTGATCAGTCTTGTTATTGTATGCATGGCTGTACTTGGTTGTTTGCAGTGTCACCCGAGCTGATTACCTGAACACATTCGAATTCCTGGACAAACTGGCAGAGAACCTCAAAAAGAAGATGGGTGTTTAGATGCACTGATGGTGAAACATGTGGATGTCTCCACTGCCATTCGAATGCTTACTGCAAGTTATTGTATGAGAGAAATTATTAATAACAATGTATAAGTAAATCATAACAAATGAGGAATGGGCATCGTAATAACGATGGATGTAGTTAGATAATAGTGGTTAATTACAAAGATCCAATCAATGATATTAGTGTTACTGAACATTCTTCAGGATAGTTCAGTTTTTTTAATGATAGTGATTTTGCTGTTATTAAAATCACTATTTATTGTAACAGTTAACAATAATAAAGCATGCTCACCCTACATGTATTATGCAATTTATTGCAGTAAAGGAATTTATCCAATAAAGGAATTATCCCAATTTAATCTTGTTGAAAGTACCCCACATCAACCTTTGTTGTCCTTATCTCCTAAGTCCTTTTGTCTTGCACTGTCCAGGCAACTGCTTTCTTCACTAACCATTTTTCTCCCATTCGCTCCAGGTATCCAGGCATAGCCGACTCCTCACCAGCTTAATGAAACGCCTGATATGCATAAACCTATGAAGTACTATTACTGACAAGTCACAAAATCAAACAAACTACACATTTGCAAGACCACTACCTTTATTCAGAGATTTTGTAGTGGCAACATATTAGTAACTATCATTAGTTACCAGCCAGTGTTATAAAGGCATCCAATAATTGAAACGTTAACAGAGTATTCCGCATATCTCTCCTTGGTGAAGTTCTAGCAGTTGGGCAGGTAAGTGTCGGAACTTGCAACAATGTTGCCTAGGGGCTGTCACAGGTTTACAAACCAAAATATGTCACGATTTATGTGTTCTGTTTGGTCAATGGTGAAAATAAATTGTTACAGTGGCACATCCAAATGTATCATGTTAATGCAAATTGACACTTGATAGCCAATTCCAAATTCCACACAACATAAAAGCTGAACATTTTTGGACTTTTAAATAACAATTTTCTTATTTTCACAATTCGATTTGATGAACATTTTCACGAGTTTTTGGACTTTCACAAATTTAAAATGAATGTATGTGCAGAGGCTGTAATTATGCATTTACAAGGAATTACAGAACACTCTGAATGTAAGTAGTAATACAAGTAATACACTCACTGATGAACACAATGTGGTAATTACATAGTACAAGATGTAGCCTTTGACAGTTTGCCCTTAATTAAGGGGTAGCCACTACATGAAACCGTCCATATTTCCTTTATTACTGAACATATTTTGATCACATTTACAATAATTAATTAAATAAATAGTATATGAAATATGGGGTATTTTTTTCATTGCAATAATGAAACAGTGTACATATCATTTACTATTCATTTCACTAATTAGTATTCCAAATCTGGTTAAGGTATATATGTTCACTTTTAACAGATATGGCCATTTTCAAATTAACAGATGCGTCCGATTTTCAAAGAAAAAAGCCTTAAGAAAAACAATTCTTCCTAGCATGAAAAAAAATTGAATAAATAATGTTCTTATTTATGAGGTCAAGCACTTACAAATAATATGTTCACACAATTCATAAACAGCCCCAGAAATGTATTACGTTGATCAAATCCTCACCACTGGGATCAGTCCAGTATTTGAAGTCGCTGGTAGTAGACACAATGGAAGGTAAAATAACAAAATATTGACTCTAATATGTCAATTTATAATAAATATTGGAAAGTTATACTTATTTAACTGGAGAAAATGTTGCATTACGGTTAAATCATAATATGAACATTTCCAGTATAACAAACCGAATATCGTAATTAAAAACTATGAAGGCAAAGGTTGTGAAGATTACATGGTTATATTATAATATATATATAATATATATGTTGTCAACTTTGCTACCAGTACACCCATAAAAGATAGTTTCTAAATCTTGTATAATTTATTAACAAAGCAGAGTATGGCCCATTGTGAACATCACAAAGGCAGTATTTAAGGTAACCCCCTATAACATTCCAGGAAGATTTATTAAGTAAGATATAAACTCAAGCCTTAATACCCTTATCAGTATCTGTCTTCACACACATCAAATACTGCATAAACGGGCCACAAAGACCGCAAAACCCAACATCCTGGACCATATTTAAACTAATGGGTATGAATTGTGACTGAAGGCCAACCTACAGTTTCTGCGACAATAAGCAGATATAAAGTAGAAAGACAGGATAGTACTTTTTGGACGGATGCAGTATAAACAAAATGTTGCACCCAGTCAAACTTTAAAAGAACAGGATGAAGAAGCAAATAAATGTAAAAGCGCATTAGTAGCAACAATAACAACATCAACAACGATTGTACGGATGAGTGGAGACGAGGTGTCGCAGCCAGCAGACACAACTCTAAGCACCTTCCTCCTCATCTGAAGACACACATTCGAAGGCCTGCACAAACAGAACGACACGTTTAAAATCACAAAAAGGTGGGGCATTCTGTGTTGGATCAACCAAGGCATGTACTTAATATACTTAAATTTTGTAATTAGTTAATTTTTGTTGGATTTTGTAATTTTATATATTGTTGGCATTGCGGTTTAAAATAGTAAATAATTTTGGTTAATTACTCCGATAAACACACTGGTACTTGATCAGAAAAATTCCCTTGTTTCTTGTGCATAGCTGTGTAACGCAGCTAATTATGTAATTGTGACATGTTTATATCCATGGCCAATAAAATTCGCTTCCCTTTAAATGGTTATTTAGTGTAATACCCAAAATATTTAAATAAATTACACAATTACTGTTCGCCCCATAATTACCCCCATAAGATTCTTGGGCTCAATTCCCAGTTTGGCTGCCTCAGACATGTCTTCCATTGGCTGGTGGAAGCTGGTGTTGGGCGTGATCGACTCATTCGGCTCATAATCAAGACGAGACGCTCGACTTGGCATGGGAGACGAACTGAAACCAGCACAACAGTTTTAGCTGGGATTTAAAAACACAAGTACATATGCCAATGCGAGAGCCAAATGCCGATGTTAGATTTGGTGTCAACTCCAGATCTTGCACAAAACACCATTAGTAACCGTTCAGTAATTCTGTTAGAGTTGAAATTTAGAACATTCACAGCTAACAATTAAGGCTAGCCACTACCCGAAAACGGCCATAGGCCACATCTTTGTTAATACTGAACGTATCTTACCAAAATTTGGAGTACTGATTAGTTAAATGAATAGTATTTGATACGTGGAATATGGGCTCAGTTGCTTGTGTATTACCATGGCAATGAACGTTTCTAGTATGACGGAGGGGCATGCATTCTTGAAATTTATTCTGCGCTAACAACTGTACGTGTGATCATGCAGTTGTCAAGAACCAACAGCTAGAATACTCCTTTGTGCAATAAGGTGGTTTTGGGCAAGGAAATCTGACTGCAATGACTTTTGTGAGATGGGACTTTAGGTTTGAGCACTTTTCAAAGCGTCTTAAAAAATGCTAATACCTGAACAACAGTCAGTGAAGTCAGATATCCTTTCCCAAAACCACCTTATTGCACAAAGGAGTATTCTAGCTGATGGTTCTTGACAACGGCATGATCACACGTATAGTGGTTAGCTCAGAATAATTTTCAAGGATGTGAAAATCAGTCTCACTAGAAACATTCATTGCCACGATAATACACAAGCAAATGAGCCCATATTTCAAACATCATATACCATTCATTTATCTAACTAGTACACCACATTTTTTTAAGATATGTTTAGTATTAGTAGAGATATAGCATATTGATCATATGGCCGTTTTCAGGTAGTGGCTACCCTTAAATTACCTTCCTTGCCAATTTGAGTTTTTGAAATGTTCTTAAAATGGGCAACACGAGAAGCAATTCTGCAAGGCTCTGAATATAAAATAAATTTGTCATTTGGTACTGCTTTAAGCGTATGACATGTTTACTGTTTGCTCAGTGTCTTCGACTTACCTGAAGATGTTATCATGGCAGCTGAGAATGGGTGAGCCAGAGCTGTTTGAGAAGTAGGTGCGTGGGGGGTGATACCGCAGCCCTGGGGTGGTGCATGCCTTCTGGGCTGGCACACTGAAAGTGACGTCATATAATCATTACCTCTTTTTGTGGTCACCAATACGTTGTATATCGGTGCTACATTTTCTGAAAGGTCTTAACCCTTTCATACATTGATTCATATATATCATAGTGAATTTTCAACAGCAACAGTGCTTTAACAGGCGTCTATTGGTGATTTGTTTGTATAAACCATACAAAATACCAAATGCACTAAGCTGTGATTCTAATGTTAATAATAATATTGCTTCTAAAAATTAATGCAATAAACATGCAAAATAAGTTACTTTCCCCAAAATATTATCATCTAGATTTATTATGTATTGTTCAGCTGGAGTTTGACTTATCTATTGTAATTTTATCTAATTTGGTGAATGATTGGACTATGAATGGAAACAGAAATTAAATCAGTCTGTGTGGTTATAGACAGCAAAGGTATAGTATTTTGTATCATATGATGTCGTACTGATTCATTCGTACTACTGCTTGCACATAGTAAGTACATACTGAGGAATGAGGAAGCCATCGTGGTCTCGTGCCGAGTCATCGCTAGAGCTGGAGAAGTCTAGTGGCACCCCCAGAGACGTGTTGTGCAGGCTGATTCCTTCATCATCAAACATGTCGTCTGCAAGACAACATCAAGGTCATCGGCAAGAGAATATGATATTGGACAGTATTGAGAGAATCTAGTAGCACACGTAGGGCAATATATTATAACATCGTCCTCAAACATTTCTTCCTGGACCGACACTTCACAGAAACCTGTGGACAATTTAGGAAGCCTAACTGTGTCTAGTTTATGTTCTCAAAATATGAATGTGAGCATGACACATTTTTATAGCTTTTGATAGGGATAGTTCGCTTTGATACATATCAGACCCAACTGTCCCCATTTTTTGAAAATCATACATTTATGCATACAGTAAAACCTCGCTTTACGGTAATCCTAGGACTATAATCTCGCTACTCAGGTTCTTTGGCCCAATCCCGAAGGTGACCGTAATAGTGAAGATCCACTGTATCATTCTTATAATGTGCATCATCCTACGAAAAGCTCAATGCAATTTGGCCCAACCTAATTTTAAATTATTTTACACAATTAAGTTTGCTTTTATAAATGCACCTGTACAACTATGATTGTTTTCCATATTTGGATGGTTTTTCACAACAATTTGTGACCCGCTACAGCGAACCAAGTATTACGTTACACAAATATATTCTGCCCATGAACCAAAATTAGCTGTCCAGGTCATGTCCCATAAATGTTTTGATTTTGGCAGAAATGCACACATTATATTCTTACCTTTTAATGCCCAGTTTATCATTCTTGGCAAATAATGCGAAACTAATCAAATACATGCATTTACAAACACACATTAAAACACAGTAGCGACTTTGTATCTCAAAACATCGCTTTTCAAAAAGTGTGCTCCATTTTTATTAATAAATCAAAAACGACTTAAGATATTTCAATAAATAACGTATCAAATGTACAACCAGTGGAATAAAAAGGTATAAAATTCCATTTAATAATTTTGCGACGTAATACCCACATTGCGGCGGTGTCACATATATTACCAGTGGAAATGCAACCCTACAAAGTACTGTACACAACCCACCGTCTGAGAAGCTGTGGTCCCACTCCGGGGGGTGTGTCAGTACGCTGTCCTTGGTGGGGGTCTGCTGGAGGTGCTGGGGTAGCAGACTCTGCAGGGGGTAGGTGATGGTTAGCCATAGGGTGAACAAGAGAGACAGGATGCCTCGTATGAAACATTTCCCTGATGAGACCTGTTCCAAAAGTAAAATGGGCATCTGTTCACAGCAGATGGGGGCGGCCGATAAGGGTCTCGGGCGTATGTCAAACATTGATAATTGTAATTACTATATCAGTAAGGCCAGTTGTCATTGATAAAATTAAGGGTAAGCAGTTACACCAGTGTTCACGTTAACGCCGTTTTTGAGTGATTACGCGGTTTTTCGAGGCGGGATGCAGTTTTTAAAGTTTTGCCACGTCTCTGCGACGCAACTCTACAGTTGATCGAAGTTGTTTCTTGGCCCTCGAACACAAGACAACGTCCGCGCGGACAACAAATTGAACAATGACCTGAATAAAAATTATTTCAATCACGTTACATCGATGACTGGACCTTGAGAACAGTCTAATAAACACCATTGTGTCTTGCCTACCCCTTGTGTGTCATTGACATTGTTTAGAAGCTTTAGATACGTACCTTGAACAGTATTTGTTGCCGCTGATACTGTATTATCACCCACCGTACATTTTTGAAATCTTACAGTAGAAAGTGCAATCCATTAGCATCTATACAAATAATGTCCATCCATACATCTACACATTCTTAATGAAAACAAATTTTAATCATATTTTTAATTATCATATATTCCTCCGTCACCAAGTTTTACAAATAGTATGTATAGTCATTACAAATTCCTTGGTTAGCCAGGGTCACAAACTTTGAAGAAATCTGGTCTTACATGTAAAGATTATGTCAGTTGTGTGTGTAATAAAATATGATGTGGCTGCTGTTTATCATGTTTTGCAGCATGATACATATCAGAAGTTGAACAAATGTCTTAATGTTATGAACATTTATTTATTAAGGCCACACATTAATTTAGTCCATTTAATAGTCCACATCTTTGTTTTTGGATGTCTTTTTTCAGAACGTGGAGTTCCAGGACCCCATTTTTTAAACCCTAATGCAAACACTGCAGTTACACTACTCAAAAATGGCCATATAACCAATGTGACACAGCTCTTTTAATACTTAACGCATCAAAAAACCATGCAATAACAAACAAAATGGCGGCATAAGATATGGTTACATTTAACAACTCACTGAATGAATGCAATAAAGCTTCTGAAATAGGTGTTCTACTAGGCTAAATACTTCAGATCAAATAAAACTGCTACCAATAGATTTCAAAAGAAAGTTTATTTCTGAACTTAACAAGAAATAAGCCAACTTCAATACTTCATGTTTTTTCATAATTACACTTAACGCCCCTAAATCAGGCCAACGGAAAATATCATTTTGCCCAAATAAAATGCATAATTTATATGCATTAGTCACTATTATCTGTTACACTATGACCAAATAATTACATTAAACATGCTGATGTACAAATAAGTTATAATATTTCAATATATACACATTTTGTTCGGCCAGGGCTGGAACATCAATAAGCGTTTATAAGGGTCGATCATTCATTAGATATGAAAGGTCTGTCTATACATATATACTAAGTTATTGTAATAAATTTTCAACAATTTATGAAGAAACACATAGTCACTGATATCTTGATTATTAAATAAACAAGCGAGAAGTGTTAATAATTATTAAAACGTGTCTACTCACCACAGATCTAGTCACCTGTTCCCTCTTCCGTCGCTTCCAAACCTACAATGTCAACCCGTCACAATCACCATTCACCCTACTGACTGTCCTACCATAATGACTGTATGGCGTCACACTAAAATAGGTTATGTTGTTATTAATGTTCCTCTTACATTCCAATACAAAGCACATGTTTACGTCATGAGTATACTTTAATAAATTACAAGACTGTTTCTCAATTTGAAATTTTTTGTTTATAAGAATTGGGAGAGGAGTGGAGGTTGAGAGCCAGACAGAAGGGAGTGGAGGATGAGAGCCAAAGACAAAAGGGAGTGGAGGATGAGAGCCAAATACAGAAGGGAATGGAGGATGAGAGCCAAAGACAGAAGGGAGTGGAGGTTGAGAGGCAAAGACGGAAAGGGAGTGGTGGATGAGAGCCAAAGACAGAAGGGAGTGGAGGTTGAGAGCCAAAGACAGAAGGGAGTGGAGGATGAGAGCCAAAGACAAAAGGGAGTGGAGGATGAGAGCCAAATACAGAAGGGAATGGAGGATGAGAGCCAAAGACAGAAGACAGAAGGGAGTGGAGGTTGAGAGCCAAAGACGGAAAGGGAGTGGTGGATGAGAGCCAAAGACAGAAGGGAGTGGAGGTTGAGAGCCAAAGACAGAAGGGAGTGGAGGATGAGAGCCAAATACAAAAGGGAGTGGAGGATGAGAGCCAAATACAGAAGGGAGTGGAGGATGAGAGCCAAAGACAGAAGGGAGTGGAGGATGAGAGCCAAATACAGAAGGGAGTGGAGGATGAGAGCCAAAGACAGAAGGGAGTGGAGGATGAGAGCCAAATACAGAAGGGAGTGGAGGATGAGAGCCAAAGACAGAAGGGAGTGGAGGATGAGAGCCAAATACAGAAGGGAGTGGAGGATGAGAACCAAAGACAGAAGGGAGTGGAGGCGTTTGGAGGAGACAACAATAAACTCTGAAAGCCTCACTACTTATGAGTGAAAAAATTCATCACAATCGATGTTTCAAATCATTAATCTTATTATATTTTAAAACGTTTTTTACAATCAACTCTTTTTCTCATCATGTTTCAACCGCTTTCAGCAGATTTCATCAGACAACTACAGCTAGATAGTGGTACACATTCCATTAAAAAACTACACACCAGCATGACGGATGACATGTTGAGGATCTCGTCAACTGTCGCACGTTTACTGGGTTCTACCTCCAACATCTTCTTGAGAACCTCTTTTAGATCAACCGAAATACCTGGCAACAAGAAAATGTGGAACAAGTTGATATGCATGTTTCAAGAGAACACGGGAGACTGAACTCAAAACATCACATGTATGCCGTCTACAATATGACATGTTAACCGTGGTGTTGCCAACTGTTTCCATCAGGAATTTGCTTAGACATGCCAGGTTAATTTACACAAGCGATCTGTTATTTTGTGGTTTATCTATCTATTAAAATGATGTTCTTACCTAGAAGGAATTCTTCAGGAAGGGCTCCACTCCTCAATTGGTGCCAAAGGTCACCACCCCTAGGCAAGTCAAGGTCACTTGCCAGCTCTAAGATGGTTATTCCAAGGCTACAACACAAGTTTTTAGTATAAAACTTCAGAAGATCCTAACTTTGTTTTAGAAATGCTGGATCTTTATGCGTAAATTGGAAGGTCTCACGATATTGGGGATGCCAGTGTATCAGAGAATTGCGCGTAAATCAGAGTATTTCACATTTTCACCACTTTATCACCAGATCAACACATTGCACCTGTGCTATACATTGGAGGCAAATTTGCAACTCGATGACAGGGTAAACCGGTAAAATGATCAGCAGTTGTGCATTCTAAAAGATCCCAGTTAATTATGACAGAACCCACACTGACTGCCTCCCAATGATTTATGACTACGACTCTGCCTCCAAACAACTCTTGGCACGAGCTACCTAAGTATCTGCACTACTAGTTACTGTTATAATAATGACATCAGTTTGGTTAGTGAACAATGCGGCATTGTCTTCGGGATTCAATTTTGTATACTTGTTTTGAACATTCTTCACAAAAACTCTGTAGCATACACGAACACATGTCACAAAACCATGGCTGCGTCATAGTTCAACCTGGCCATGAATGGCACAGATGCTTTCTACGAATATACTGGCACAGTGGCATCCAAATTTAAATGAAACTTCAAACAAATTAGACATACCTGAACACATCAGCTGGCTTGCCAAACTTGCCTGCCATCAACTCAGGTGCCAAATACTTGGGGTCCCCCTCCTGGGCTTCCGACAAATCTACACCCTGAAAGAGTACAGAACCAATGTGACTGCATCAGCACTGGTGGGACTACTGGCTAACAGGTGCCATTCAAACGTACGACAAAATGAACACTTGGACATTGTTATAGACCATTCCAAAAATAAGCCTAGGGATCTCTGACGAATACAGCTGGAAATCCATAAGTGACGTGAGTCACGTGACATTTTGTTTAGTTCCTCTGCATGTATTAGTGATCAGGTGCTTGTTGGCAATTTGCTGCAACTTTCATGGACTACATTTCTATTTAAATGTAAAAACGCAGTTAAATGTGATATTTCAGATGCGCTTCTATTCCGTCTTCAAAGAAATTAATAACTGGTGATCCGTCTTTGAAACCATGGTTTTGACTCACTGAATTATGTTAACACACTGATGTCATTTTTAGCAGATCAGTGTAGAAAAACACATTATTAACTAAGGCAAGCAATGAAGCCACAGGTACTCTGTCTGTTACCTTCCGCAAGTCAAGCACCAGACCAAAGTCACCCAGTTTACAAATGCCGTCATCCGAGACGAAAATGTTCTCAGGTTTGATGTCCATGTGAACTAAATCATGGTCGTGGAGGTGTTTCACTGCCTGAAAGCACAACACAGTCAAGCAGCACAGTTCACAGAACTTAAATATGCATGAGTGTACATGATTTCACAACATTTCCTATTTACAAGAATTTACAACCTATACCAGGGACCTCGTGCCCATTTCAGTTAGCTGAGCACAGTTTAATGCAGACACATCATTCTCAAACACAGAGCTGCTTACAAAATGTCTTCAGCATGAAATGCTGAAACCCTAAGTGTAGTCTTATTGAATGATCTAGTATGACCAAAATTCCATCACTGATTATCATTTCACATGCTATTCTGCGTCACCATTGTATTGTGTCAAATGTCATCGTGTGTAATGTCCACAAACCCAGAGGTTAATTTTTAGCGTTGAAGATACTTGTAACAATTTCGACCAAGGACAACCTAAGGTAAGAAAGAAATGTGACATGTACGTACCATGAGCAGGTCAACCAGATAGTTCCAGACCAGTAGTTCAGGTATGTTGTGGTTGTGCTCAGCAAAGTCATATAAACTGAAAAGGCAAATGTTGGCTGGCTGACATGCAGTAGTAATTGTATGAAAAGGGCAGGGTTTACAGTAAGGTAAAATATAACATGCAACAGGTGCTTAGAATGTAATTCTCAACATAGTATGTGTGGAGCCAAGGATAGTGTTGTATATATACAGTACATTTAAACACCAAAGTTACCATGTGAAAAAGGTTCTGTTTGGGTGTCCAAAAGCTGTAACACTATAACGGGTGAATGAAGAGGTTCATCTGGGTGGTTTAAATGAGTGATATTTTTACTTATTTCATCAGTCTTCTTCTGACGACTACCGCTAGATGGTCAGTTTATCTTTTCTTCTTCTGACGACTACCGCTAGATGGTCAGTTTATCTTTTCTTCTTGTGACATTTTAACTGCTTTCAGCAGTCTTCTTCTGACGACTACGAGACGGTAGTCCTTCAACACAGACGTAGTCATTTAGGTGTGAAAGACAAAGTGGAACCACACAAGATGTGCGAAGGAGTGTACGTTATATCACGTAAGAATTGCAATGCCACATACATCGGAGAAACTAAACACACACTTGGAAACCGCATCAGAGAACACAGAGATGACACAGATAAAGCAACACCAGAAACAACAAAAAAACATCGGAAAAGGAGAACAAATCAGCCATCACAGACCACATGACACAGCAAAATCACATAGTAAACTGGGGGGCCAAATTTGGGAGGGAGCCAAATTTTTGGACAGCGAGTCGGACTGAAGGAGAAGAGGCATCAAAGAAATGATCTGAATTAGAAAAACCAAGGACTGCATGAACCAAGACGAAGGACGGTACCGGCTTTCACACATCTACGACGATCTCTTGAAGAGCCACCCAGGGCGCAGCCGGGGGGGCACACACCTGAGTGACTATGTCTGCATTGAAGGACTACCGTGTCACCATCTAGCGGTAGTCGTCTGAAGAAGACTGCTGAAAGTAGTCGAAACGTCACGAGAACAAAAGGTAAACTGACTTTGAAATAAGTAAAAATATCACTCACTGTATAACTGAGCTCTATTTATAAATATAAATGCTGCACAACATTAATAAGGGCCTACCTTGTATGACAGAGCTCTGTTTGGATGTACAAATGTTGTTTCTCCTCCCAAGCCTTCACAAAGCCGACACAGTTGGGATGGCGGGGAAGTTCCTCATGTTTGGCCACCTCCTCCAACTTGCGACGCCTGCAGCAAGCAAGGAGTCTTTGATAGAAAAACATACGAGTACTGTATTCATTCAATCAATCGAGCATGCCCAACTCGCATACACCTCTCCCCCTTTTAGCAGCATCTGACACTGTGACAGCCATCTCCAACGCCAACTTGGACTGTTCTATCCATCATTGTATTTTTGTTATTAATGTTGTATTAGACTCAAAGCTCAGCGATGAAAATAAATATTGAAAGGTTCACCTAAGTTATCACACTTTACAGTATTCTGATATCCTTTTGCTCGTACACATGGACGCATAAATTACTTGCCAGTCACATCTACTGACTCAGTACTGAGATGACTCTAGCCAGGATCCCCATGAGCCAAAGAAAATGGGTATACCATCCATGTAAGGTTATTGGAATGCAAAATGTGACATATTTTTACGTCTCAAATATTGTTAAATGCCATATCCTAGGATAAAATGTGTTGTATTCCATAATAACAAATGATGTACGCATTTTCAAATGATGCTACTGAAAATATGTTAATAAATCGCGTAAGAGCGTACAACATAAAGAGAACCTCTAAATTTGCCATCTTACGGGAACTGCCGAGTAACAGCATCGTGAAACTGTGCGACGTTAGTAGTGGAACACAGCCACCAGTCTGGACCACCTTGACCGATTGACAACCACCCCGTATGCGACCCGTGCCGTGTAAACAACTGATAAATGGCGGCCGGCAGATGGTGATGATGACATTTGAGAGATTAATGTTGTTTCTGCTGATGTTAGATTGCCTGGTGTCGGTGCGGTGCTACGTATACAGGCCGAGGCATGAACCTGTCGAGAGAGTCCGGCAACTAGCGGCCAGTTGTTGACTTTGTTGTGGTGAAAGAGCCAGTGGTGTTGTTGTGGTAGTCGTTTGCATATTGACGCTTCTTTTAAGTAATTTTTATTGACATATCACTGTATTTTGAAGCCTATCTTCCACTTCATAAGATATATTCATTGGCAGACCTGCACCACAAGCGATGTTATTCGCCGTAGGCGTAGCATGGATCGTGCTTTACATATGCGCCTTGGAACATTTCCGCAAAACAGACATTTCCACATTTGCACTATGACAGGTCGCTGTTTAAGACCAATGTTATCAGTGTTTTGGCAAACGTGTGGCTTCAGATTTGTGATAATATTGAATAATACACATGTACAAGTATATTTACGTAGTTCTCTAAAAAAAAGATATGGCCTTTACATATACTGTACAATAAGGGGTGGTATGGCAGCTAGATAGGAAAATTTTTTGGTAAAACAATTTATATATTTGTTATGCCCAAGCAGTAGAGAAGGTTTTACCGAGTAAAAACATTTGTTTTGCCTGACCCCCTGTATCCATGGTAACAAACAAAATGGCCACCAAATTTAGTACATATAAAATTGCAACATTCTGGAAGTAATAATGATATAGTAATCTGGCTCGGATTGTTGTGTTCTCCTGGATATTTTCTACAATCTGTATAAAAACATTTCAATTTTATTTAGTATTTTCAAAATATGTACTTGTAAGTGCAACAATTTTCGACACATTTTGGGACATTACCCTAAAGAAAAACCAAAATGTTTTTATACAGATTGTGGAGAATATCCAGAAGTACACAATAATCCAAACCAGATTATTATATCGTTTTTAGTTCTGGAGGGTTGTAAGTTTATATCGTCAAAAATGTCATTTTTTGTAAATGCCCGTCAAAGATTGAATAATCGCATCGATTGCTTGAAAGATCCATATCTCATCAATGAATCATTTTCAAATTGGTCCCACTTGATAGTTTTAGATTCGGAACAGTGACTTAAAGTGTATATTTGTAGTGCAAGATTGAGCTAAAATATGTTTATTTTTGAATTCCGCATATTCTCCATTAAAATCTGGACCTAACCAAAAGCCCTACTTCAAAACATCACAAATATCAAACACCATCAAACAACAGAACAAACTCTACCAGGGAATTTGCTGCAGTAAACATGTCATTCCTACCTGTCACATTCACCGCGGAATCTTTCTCTTGATCGTTTCACAGCATAATACCTTCCATCTTCTTTACTTCTCACCTTGAAAACCTAAAAGGACGTTTAAAAAATTGAACTGAAATAATCAGTGCTATCTCAATCCGAGTTACTCATTTGAGACGTCAAGTAAGAAACACACCAACATGAGCGACATCCAAACGACTGGTATCAACTCACTGACTTAACTATGTTATTACGAGAAATTAAGCATACATATAACATAATATCCACAGTTATTAAACTACACAAGGAACTGTAGGGAAAGGCGAGCACTGCAAAGCTGTAACAAAATTGTTATACAAATCTACTTGTACTCATGGAAATGAATTAATATTCATATTTGTACTAGCCTGTTATCAATGCACTTGTACTCAGCTTTCAGTGACTGTTCTTGTGAAAATGTACTCAAATATTGATCAAGACATTAACTTATCTGATCAAGATATTAACTTTTAACATAATCACATTCAACCATTACAAATTTACTTAAATAAAATTAACATGTACCACAAAATATGAATAATCCAGAACAAAGTTAACAAACCTCGCCAAAGGAACCAACTCCTAACTTGCAGACGATTTCAAAGCATTGGTCAAAGAAGAGGTCTTTGATTGCAGTGTTGTAATGAGGACTCAGTAGAGCTGGCACTAGGTTAAGGCATTCTCTCGCACTAATGCTGGATACTAGTTTTTCCCATCATGACAACGCCATGCATCATGTGCCTGGACATTTTTTACCAGTCCAAATAGTTTACAGTGAAGTCGAGAGCAAAAAAACCTCAATTTCTTTCTGTCCACATGATGGGCTGATCACATTTTATATATATATATATATATAATATATATACAGTGACCATATTAATAACAACACTATGTCACCAGTAGAATAACGTTTATTTAACTTAACAAACCAATGTGTCGCCAACAAGAGCCTGCGACACGACAAACAAAATCAGCGACATAAGAAACAGCCAAGCAGCTTCGAGTGGAAAAAATTCAATTGTGGATTGGCCACATGCTAATGACGCTGAACGCGACGACACGGCAGAGATGACGCCGCCAAACGTGCACAGGTATCACCGACAATACAGGCAGAGCCACTGGCGCAGTCTCCACTCGGTCCACGCCATCATCTTCTCGGTGAACGATTTCATCGATGGCAGTCATCGTAATTTTCATTTCGACATTTCTTCAACGGCAGCGGCATGGCGAAGACAAAATGCTACATTGTCACATGCTTTCAATTAACCGGACCCCTCTAGGGAAATAATGGAGCACGTGCGTTCAGTATGCTGGGTGGTAAAACCCCGAAAGCTTCCGATTACTCTTATTTCCAATGGAGAATAACGGGTCAGCATGCAAATGCTAAATAAGGAAATCGTCCTAAACCCGGCTAAAATGATACCATCGTAATTTCGCCAAATCGCATGTTATAAAACAGTTTTTGCAGGCAAAGTTAACGCCACGTTAACAAGGTGTAAAATACGGTCGGCGATTTGTTTATTGGCAATTCAAACACCAGAAACTTTCCCACAGCAGTGCCGACACAAGTCTTTGTAGTGCCAGTTTTTGACAGCAGTAATTAACAATGTATCTATGCTGTTGCATTAAAACAGTATCCATTTGAATATTGCGACAAACTATACACACGGAGTGACACCACGGGTGAGCAGAGTATTTCCAGGAACTGCCCTGTGAAGGCTGTGCCAACGTCAGAGAAAGGCTCCGTGCGTGCGGCGCCTGCCACACAGCCCGTCGTATAGCGTGGTGTCATTACACAGTTGATGGGTTTGCACCTGTCAATCAAAATTCTTACCAGCTCCCAGCCGACTCAGCCCGTCCAAATGACGGGGTGTCATGTCTCTGCATTAGTCTGTGGGCGTTCTCTTGCCAAATACAATGCAACCACATATTTAGACTTGACAAAATGTTTAATAAATGGCTAGTTCAATGGGTCCTATGCTTTGTTTTATCATTAACAACATACATATATCTACTGAACACTGTTCAGTGAACTAATAAAAAGGTAAAGGTTCTTACACAGCACAGAATCCAGGACTGTTTGAAGTGTTTTACATTTTACTCCCTGGTAGAGCTCTTTAATCGACTTCTCCGGGAAGAGTAAATTTGAGGGAATACCGAGATTGGTGCTGCCTGTCAGGGACACTTTCATGCAATGTTTCGTTTTTTTAGAATTGATTAAATTTTGAATTAGAACTAACAAACTAGAATTGACCCGATGACTGTAACTGACATTATTTCCTGTACGGTTCATGCAAGTCTTAACTTTAAAACATGATTAAAAAATTATAAGTTGTTCAGTCTATTTCCTCATGAAGATACAAAATAAAGGATACAGTTGTTGTGGTGTTTGAATGAGATCGGCTGTGCTTTGCGGATGCTGGGCCTGTGAGGAAAGATACGACTGATAGGCGGCGCACTCTTCACCGGTGGCTTTGGCAACATCGTCTCTCGCGGCGTATCTCCATTTCTTGCCTGCAATTGCAACGATGCATGATAATGTATATTACACATTTACAATGAGCACATTCGCAAACACATCAAGGATCACTTGTGCAAAATACGGACACACCTGCTGGTTTTCCGGTATTTGGAAATGTATGGTGGTGGTTGATGAATGGAATATTAATAAACATCTCAGAAGTGTGGTCGTGTCTATATTACATTTATTTTAATCATTAATTAAAGATATATATATTTGCAATTATAATGTTGCACATGTATTTTCAAAATTTATGCATCAGATCAAACTGTGCCTTTGGCTACAGGTCAGTCAGATGTACACACAACATATACCAGGAAGACTGTACTTAGGTTTACTTAGGTAGTTCCTGACAGTAGGCGGTGGCCCCAGTGGTCAGATCTCCAGCTTGTCCAGTAAAAGCTCTACGACTTCTTGGTAAGACGGCTTTGTAATCGTAGAGAAATTGTTTTGTGCTCCAGTGTTTGTTTAGGCAGTTTTTAAATGAGTTAGTGCTGGGTGCAGTTACAACTTGTTCTGGTAAATTGTTCCATAATTGTGTTATTTGGATTAAAAAGGTTTCCTTTCTGGTATTTATCCGTGCTCGTTCTTGATATAATTATGGCCCCTTTATATCGCAGTCTTTGTGTAGCATCAGAATGTTAGAACATACATTAATATCATACTTCCCACTGAGCAATTGATATACCTCTATCATATCTCCCCTTGTTCTTCCATAGGTTAATGTTGGTAGTTTCAATCTTTCTAGTAAAGAATATCCTTCATTCCGGGAAGTTGTTTCGTAGCTCGCCTCTGCACGTTTTCTATAGTATCCTTATAATTTTTTTATAAGGGACCATATGTTTCTGCACAATCTAAATGACTCTGAACAAGAGCTTTATATTTATATAATTGTATAAAACTCTTTTCATTTAAAGTTGCAAGACCTTCTAATAAAAAAGTAATCATTGCCATGATACTGTTTGCTTTATTAATCTTTTTATTTATATGTTTATCAAATTCTAGTTTTGAGTCAATAATAACTCCAATGTCTCCAATTCATCTATGATTCCTAGTTCATGGGCCGTATCATCTATTTTCAAATTGTAAGTGTACCCATGTTCGTCTTTTTCCCTAAGTGCATTAATTTGAATTTGTCCAGGTTAAATTTTAATAACCATTGATTAGACCACAATGTAAGTTTATCTAAATCTTCTTGTAATATATTCTGGTCACATGAACTATTAATTGTTCTAAACACCTTGATGTCACCTACAAACATATACACATCTGAATCTATATTCCCAGGAAGACCATTTAGACAGTCGCGCCTCGTTATAACGCGGTAGTCGGGGTCCACGAAATGAATCCGCGTTATAAACGCGGCACGTTCCCATATCTGCCGTCAGGGGTGCTACGACGACGACCGACACCGCTGCTGCACGAAGAACGCAATCGAAGCCAAAGTGTGCACGTCGCACAGTCTATACTCAGTTTATGAAGCATATTAAACTGCCAGCCAACGTCAATGTGTATTCTGTTTAAATGTCATACACTGTTGGACAATGTTGAACTGAATAAAATTGATGAATTGTGTACCGTTTTTAAATAAACAACGGACCAACAAGCCACGGTAAACTGAACGATAATATGATACCGCTGACGTAAGATGACCTGGCACTCGGCAGCCGAATACGCAAATGATTTGACAAATGCTGTGTTAGAGTTGATTAAGAATTTATAGCTATAAGTACGTTCACAATTGGCTTAACTTTGTCTTTCAATCAATATCAAAATACAAATTTAGAAAGCACATTTACCGTGCCGAACAATATTACGATTCACCAATCCATATGCGGTTAACGAATTAATATTTTGGCGCACCAGTACAGGCAGTAGCTTTGCGTTCATCGCAGCGAAAAGCTAATATTTATTACACAATGTTAGCTTACTGATCTTGCCTACTAAGCTGTATTAAAACGTATTTAACCCATTCTTAAGCAAGGCGTATTTGTGAATTTCAATTGCATTTACAAGCCATCCGGCGCCGAAACCAGGCGAACTCACGATCCGCGGAAGCCATGCCCATGACTGAGCATGACTAGCAGATTGAAAACGATTCGTTTGATATTGGCGCAAAACAAACAATACCTCGCTCGACATTTACTGTTCCTAAAGTTAAAATTGACCATAATTATAGTCAAAGAAACTTATCCCTTTGATCGCATTGGCAGTGCAGAATAAACAACGGCAACGTAGTGACGTGCCTCACACTTGATTCGTTGCAGTTGTACGTCAACGTTAAATTTAGTATGTCCGCCAACTAGTCGTTCAATATATACACATGTCGTGGACAAAGACAGGGATAACTTCACACAAAACAATTGACAGTTATTACCGTGTTAATATAGTTTGTCATATCACCCATTTCCCCCCTGGCGGCAGAAATTTTGGGTCCACGACAGACCGAGTTATAACCGAATCCGCGTTATAACGGGGCGCGACTGTACATACAATAAATAGAATTGGTCCTAGGACACTCCCCTGAGGGATGCCACTGGTTGCACGTGTCCAATCACAGTTTGTACCGTTTATATTGACCGATCAGACATCTGAATGTTGAATGTTACTTTCAGAAAATCTAAATACACTGTGTCTGTAGTGTCACCTCTCTCTAACGCTTCGGTCCATGATTCCAGAACATTTAGCAGTTGGAGTACTTTCGACCGCCCTTCAATAAAACCATACTGTTGTTTACTGAAAAGGTCATTACATGTCATATGATTTACAACATGGTCTTTTGTTCCATGCATTTGCATAGTATACTTGTTATACTTACAGGTCTGAAATTTCCTGCCTTTTTACGGCTTCCCTTTTTATATATTACCAACTTACCAAGATCCTTCCCTGTTTCCATTCGTTTGGTAGCTCACACATAGCCAGATAATTATTAAATAGCCTAGCTAATGGAATACCGGGGTACTTAATTGGGTAGCTAATTCTTTTATGAATCTAAGATGAATAATATCTGGTCCTACTGATTTACCCACATTAAGATTATTTTGTTTTTATAAACCAATTCCTCATCAATAATAGAATTTTCAATGAAAACACCTGAGAAAAAGTTTCCTAAGACCTCTGCCTTTTCCCTAACAGTGTTTGTACATACGTTTTCATCTAAAAACTGTCATTTCTTTTCGTTTTTTCCCAAAGCTTTGATTCCCCTTGAAAACTGTTTGGACAAGTGAACATTTTGGCAGACATGTAGACCTTAAAACTGACTTGTCCAGTGTACAAGTGAAAATAATGGCTTGCTTCTATCAATGATTATGACGAAACCGAGGATAGAATTTAACACAACTGCCCACTGAGGTATGAAATTTAGGAAAAACATAGTTGTAACTACAAAATTGATGTGGACTCGGATTCTACGCAACTTCGCAAGCACCTAGTCACGGTTCAACAGTTGCTAAAACAGATGAAATGGTTCGGGGCACTTGTGCCGAATCCGGACCCACCTCGCTTTCGCCATTATAACTTGGTTTTGCCTAACTTTGATACCTCAATGCGTTAGTTCCATCATTTAACATATCATCCCAGGCATATTCATATTATCAAAATGTTGTGTTTTAGCGCACTTTTGAAGCCCAAATAGCGATATCCTTTGCGCTACCGCATCGCGTGCATCAAATGAGCAATGTAGCAGCATATGTTCTTGCAAACCGAGCCGCTATTTATGCCTCAAAAGTGTGATAAGCTGCAATATTCTTCAAACTAAACATGTCTGGGATAATGTTGAATGAATGGTGGAACTAACACACTGAGGTATTAAAGTTCGGCGAAATCGAGGTGGGTCCGGATTTGACACAAGTGCCTGGTTTGGCCCATGTATCGCCCAGGCCTGCAGGCCATGGACGGGTAATCTTTTACTTAACTGGTCTATATTATTAGGACCTTATGAAAACGGTTTTACCTCCTTTTTTGATATGTATGTGTTCGTAATTTAATTCTTAATCACTTCCGGTACAGAGGTCAAATATTAATTTTTTTATTGTCTTTTAGAGCAATTTAATCCTATCGAGTCGATGTAAACCCGGTGCCATACCGGGGCATGTACATGCGAATTGAGAGCATCCCGGGGGCATCAAAACCGCGAAGGCGACTTTCTTGCGATTTTGCGGACATGTCCCCGACCTCAAATCATATCAGATAAACATTTTTAATTATGATTTTTGTTTTTATAAATGGCTAAATCTTATTTGTAATGTTTCTTATGGGAATTTATTTCATCGCACGTCTTGCGAAAGTCTGTGAAAAAGCGGTTTGCCTAGTCTCTAGGCTCGATTGTGTGCGTGCGTGCGTGCGTGTTAGTATGTGAAGTTGTAGTTGTAGAGGTCTGGATGGTCTCTCCAGTCTCTCTGGAGGCGGGACTTCAGCTGATTGATTGTCTGTGCTTGGACTGTGTCTTCTGATAGTGCATTCCAGGATCTTACTACACGGGTGGAGAGGAAAGAATGTCTGGTTCCTGTTGATGTTTGTGTAACTAGTTTTTTTCTGTGACCTCTTGTGGTTCCAGTGGCTTTTAGGTACATCTGCTTTTGTGGACAGAGTTGGATTTACAGTCCTGGTCGATTTGGTCGAGTCCCTTGATAATTTTGAAAGTTTGAATGAAGTGTAGGGAGTTTTAATTCTTTCAATCTGCTGCTGTAGGGTAGTCCTTTTGTTTCTGGAACTAGTCGTGTTGCACGCCGTTGGACGTGTTCGATGAGGTCTTGATCTTTCTTTAGGTGAGGGAACCAGACACAGGATGCATATTCCAAGTGTAGTGTAGTAGGAATGTCTCCTTGTTGAGATGCCGGAATGTTCTGGCTAGACACCCCAGAACTCGATTGGCCTTTTTGACACTATTCTCGATGTGGTCAGAAAACTTGAGTTGTATGTTGATGGTGACTCCGAGGTCTTTTTCTGAGGTCACTGCATCAAGCTTGTGACTGCCTTCACCGTCCCTTTTATTTCGTGGGTTTGAATGTCCGAGGTGTAGAACATGACATTTGTCAGGATGTAATTTCATTTGCATCGTATCCGACCAGTCTTGTAGTTTTGTCAGGTCTTCTTATAGAGAATTAGAGGAGTTGATGTCGTCTGTAAACATAGAGGTCAGATTGTCCATGCGTCCTGGGATATCGCTGACAAGCATTGTGAATAGTATTGGTCCCAGGACTGACCCCTGAGGAACTCCGCTAAGTACACTGCTCCAGTCCGATTTTTCTCAGTGTACTGATACCTTTTGTCTCCGGTCACACAGGAATGCTTTTATCCATCCTAAGGCTTTGTCTTTGATTCCTAGGCTTTCCAATTGTTTGAGAAGGCGCTGGTGTGGGACGGTGTCAAAAGCCTTTGCATAATCAAGGTAAATTACTTCAACAGGTATGTTGTGCATCAAAGCCTCAGTCCAGACATTCAGTGCTTCCAACAAGTTTGTGGTTGTACTTTTTCCTGCAGTGAAGCCATGCTGTTGCTCACATTCGAGGTGATTTATTTTGATGTGTTCTATGAACTGTCTCTAGAGTCTTGCAGATGATTGACGTCAGAGACACCGGTCTGTAATTTGCTGGGTTTCTCTTCTCAGATTTCTTGTATATGGGACAAATGATAGCATCTTTCCATTGTCTTGGCAGGATTGATGTGTTGATGCTTGAGTTAAAGATTATGTTGAGAGGCACACATAATTGTTCTGCCATCTCCTTCAGGATTCTTAGGCTGACGCCATCAATGCCTGGTGATTTGTCAGTCTTCAGTTGAAGAAGGCACTTCATAACCAGTTCTTCTGTGACTTTGAATGTTGTGAGTGCTTCAGTAGTCAGGTTCTTTGGTGTGACATGCGGGACATTGGAAGTGTCTTCTTCTGTGAATGATTTGAAGAAGTGTTGGTTTAGTACTTCAGCCGCCTCTTGGTCGCTTTGCGTAAGTGTTCCGTCCTGCTTGAACAATTGGCCTATGCCACCCCTTGTGTTTGTTCTGTTTCTAATGTATTTCCAGATTCTTTCATTGTTCGTCCTACATTCCCTGGCTAGTTTATGTTCCAACTGTCTGCGTGCTCTTCTGATTGCATGTTGAGCTGTGTTCCTGGATCTGATGTAGGCCTGGTAGTCTTCCCCTTCCTTTGTATTTAGGTATCTGATCCACGAGCTGTGTTTCCTTCTTACCTTTCTCAGGGATGCTTGAGTCATCCACACTGGCTTGGCTCGGGCATTCTCGGTGATGGTATAGTGTGGCACACATTCATCAACTGATTTTTTAAATATTGTCTCCAGTTTGTCTGTTGCCTCCTGTGTGTTCATTCCATCTAGTAATGTTGTCCAGTCTAGGTTTAGCATCTCTTTCATGTTTCCATAGTCTGTCTTGTCATAGCTGTAAATGGTCCGTTTTTTCGGTAGTTGCGCCACAAACATGTTAAGGTTCATGGTGAGACTGATGTGGTCGCTATTCCCCAAATGTGGACCGTATTTTAGATTTGTTATTGTGTTTTCTTCTGTTGTGAAGATCAGGTCGTCCAGTGTTGGTTGTTGGCCTTGTCGTTATCTTGTTGGCTTGTGCACATGTTGATGATAGTAATTACTTCAATGAACCGCTGTTCATCAGAACCATCCCTGTAGGTGTGTGGGATAGATGGTTCAGGATCCCATACTATCCTGTTGAGGTTGAAATCTCCCATTACAAGAGCATGTGTAATTCCTGATGCTTCTGAACTGTGTCTGAGGGCTGCATGTAGTTGCTTGTCTCTTTGCTTTGCTGTTTCTGGTGTGCCACTTCTGTAGACGCATCCTATTAGATTAGATGTGTCTTTTGCATTGAATGTTATCCACACTGCATCTACAAACTGGTCAATGCTTGGGTGGGTATACCGGCATGCCTTGTATTCAGTCCTTATGTATATGCATGTACCCCTTATATCTGGTCGTTGTAGGTCGTTCGTAAAAAGATCAAATCCTGGTATGTGGAGGATTTCCAAGTTTGGTGCATTTCTATTTTTAGGTTTTATCTCGTTGAGGGCAATCACATTGTATTCTTTCGCAATGGTGTGTAGTTCATCATATTTGCTAAGTATCGAGTTGTCAATGTTGGTGTAGTATGTCCTTAGTGCATGCCGTGCTTTGCTGTTTCTTTGTGGTGTTGTGTTTCTATGTACATGTGCATTGTGGTCCCAGTTTTCCACTGGGTCTCTATGATTTCGCTTCGATAGATTTTGTAGGTCTTGTTTGGATTGTCTTCTCTTCTCCAGACCAGGGTTTGCTATGGTCTGGCTGGCCAATTCGAGTAACTGATTCTGGTGCGGAATCTAGCTTTAGGCAAGTTGTCATCATCTGTTTGACTTCGTGTAAATCTTGGCCGTTCTCTTTCATACCATGGATGATTAGATTGAGTTTGTTTGCCGTGATTTGTTCTCTTTCTGTTATTTCTTCTTTCACTGCTGTGGCCAGGTCTTGGTTGACTTGTGTTGTCATTGTTGGCTGATTGACTGTAGTGTGTGTCTGATGTTGTATCAGCTTGCTGACCTCCTGTTGTAGTGTCTGTATCTGTGTGTTAATTTCCTGTGTGCTGGTCTCTAAATCCTTTTTTGTTGCTTTTTCTTTGAGTGACGTTTCTACTCGGATGCGTTTTGTTATTTGTGACATGTATTCTGCACAGCGGTCTTCTATTTCTTTGTCTGTATGTATAGCGTTAAGTGCCTTCGGTTTACATTTGTTGCAGAACCAACTGACATCATACTGTTTCAGAATAAGTAGATGAGCTGTGTCCATCTGCTGGCATTTCGCACACAGTATTTCTTTTGCATTTTAGCACTTCCTGTTTATGTTGCTTGCACTGGCCACACTTTGGCGACGTCTCTGGGTTGTTTGACTGTACCTGTGATCTATCAAATGTCAGACTGTCTTTATCACTATATGCAGATTGTGGACCAACAGCATGGTTTATTTTGCATGGCAAATTTCTTTGAGATGGGACTTCATTTATTGTGACAGTCACCGGGCTGGTACCGGAGATGGAGTCGGGCCCGAAGATGGCGGGTGTGGTCACCGACAACGGCGACGTTGCCGCCGGTGTCGAATTACTGGCACATTGTCTTTGAGAATTGCAATTGGATTGAACACAGTGACCTTTAGGTTTCGTTGAGGAAGGGGTGTGATGATGCTCTAACAATTCTTCAATTTCCGTGTCACTTTCCTGGTATTCGTTCAGTTCTATAGTTGTGTTGTCGTCGGGACTGGTTTGCCGTGACCCCGGCCTTGACCTGTTAGTCGATGTTTTGCCTGTTGCGCTGGGCAACCGATCTCTGCCAGGGCAGCCGTTTGCTTCATGATCAAACTCTTTATATTTTTTGGGGGGTTTTACTGTTCTTCCGCTTCATGTATATTCTGTACCAGTTCCCCCTTCCGCCATGGTGATCTTACTTGCTAATTGCTAGTAAATTTGAATGAATTTTGTATTTGATGTCGGAGTCAATTGAGCCCAACTGGTCAAACCGGAACCAATAAAAACAAAAATCATAATTAAAAATGTTTATCTGATATGATTTGAGGTCAGGGACATGTCCGCAAAATCGCAAGAAAGTCGCCTTCGCGGTTTTGATGCCCCCGGGATGCTCTCAATTCGCATGTACATGCCCCGGTATGGCATCGGGTTTACATCGACTCGACAGGATTAAATTGCTCCAAGACTAAAAGACAATTAAAAATTAATGTTTGACCTCTTTGTACCGGAAGTGATTAAGAATTAAATTACGAACACATACATATCAAAAAAGGAGGTAAAACCGTTTTCATAAGGTCCTAATAATATAGGCCAGTTACCCCGAACTCATCGTGACAAGACAACCGGCACCCATACTACGCGATATCATTCAAGGTTTACCTCATTCATTTCCTATTTTTGTAGATCCTTAGGTGTCAAAGTTTTTGTAACCACAATTACTTCACCTGTCTGTCACATGATAGTAATTATATGTTCGGTTTGGTTCTCACCTTCTTTGTCGAAAAGGTCTGCGGCTGCAAAAAGTACTGTGGTGCTGGCCTAGGTGTCCTTATTTCGGCTGTCATTTGATCTTGTCGACTTTTCTCTATGAAACTTCTACATAGAGCAACGTAGTGCTTATAAAGTTGATGTACGCTTATTCTATGTGTAATGCGATATGCGAAATCAGATACAACATTTGAAACGAACTTCGAAAATTACGAACTACGAAGCAAAACAACCGAGTACTAGTAGTCATTTTACCCGCCATAATACCACTATTGCATGGTGGGAAAACGAGCACACTGATTTATTTTAACAGTATATATAATATATAATTATTGTCCTGCTGTAATATTCAAACTTATTAACACTTAAAATGTTAAGACATCTCATATTTTACAAAAAGAATAAATAAATAAATTCTGGAAACCTCAACATTGACCTACTATGCATACGCGTCCCATAGAACGTTCTTTGTAGGCAAGGATATGGCATTGCTTTGGTAGCATCCATGCAGAAACCAGAAACTGTAGTTTTGAGGCGATTTGCCATAATTTTGAATTTTATATTGAAATGCAAAGAACCCCCAATAAACCAGTATTCCATATCTACAATCAGCGTTACAACAGGCGTGCAGGTTAGGGGTGTAGTGGGTGTGAACGAATATGAATTGTGTTTTGATTTTGCTGTTAAAAACTAAGTGAAATGAACTTTTAAATGTCTTCGAAACCTCGTATAATATGCCAAATATGAAGATATATATATATATTATTAATCATTTCACAAAAACAAACTCGATATCATTACAAAGTCATCCTTTGGTGGATATTATGTGGTGTTTTCCATTTCGCAAAGGTTTTGACATAACTATAATTATATAATGACGGTACATCTCTGAAAAGCAGTAATCCCTTTTTATTATGATGCCTAATAAACTGGTCATGTATGCATGGTCAATATACGTTTGATATGCTAGTTAGTCTTTGTAATCAACGACCATTTTCATCCAGTATAATTGGGATAAATAATTGAGTCAAATGAGTTCAAAATCGCACTTTGCCTAGCTGTTCAGCCTTGTCATGTTGCACCCTTTTAGTATGTTCCGAATCTTTGTCCATGCATGCAAATTTACGGACATGCCGAAGTTGGCGCGGGGTAGGCAAGTTAATTGAGCGATAATACAGCGATGCAGCGGACCTATGATAATCATAAAGTACTTTGAATCTATGCGATAACAAAATGATCTGAGAAATCAATTGCCCAAAAGAACGAGAGTCAAAACAGGTTTTCTTAATCTTGCTATTGAGTACTCCAATGTTATAATACTAATATCCCTTCATGGGACGTTCTATTCCGTGATACAACGGCAAATATAGTTGTGTATCACTGTGAGTATGTCAATTTCGCCGTACGTAAATACCGACACGGCGACAGATTATTATTACTGACAATAGTCGCCGTACTAACATCTCGCGCTACCGCCTATATCTAACCACTGGAACAGCAAAACCGAGGCGCTGTGAAGGGAGGGCTCCGCGGTGAAGGCGTTGCCGGACAAAAAAGTTGTTTTTGACAAACTAAGCAAAACATAATCTGGCTGGTAAAAATAAAATACATATGATATGATTAAAAATATAACATGGAATATTTGCATGATAAGCTACACAAATAAAAACCAACATTACGCAGGGCCTACCTAGCATATAATAATAATCCATACGTAACGTGATTATTTGTGCCAGCGGAAACGCAATTTTGCCCATTTAAAGTTGTAAATTACAACTTTAAACCGGCAAAATTGCATTGTTTTGAGAGTAGTAATTACAGCTTGTCATTGCTACACTCAAAACAATGTTTAGAACAATTTGTTTGCACCAGTGAGGTATATGGTAGAGATTTAGAATATGAATATCTTATGGGAGAGTGTGTCCAGGTTTGTTGTTAAAACGATGTGTTCCTATTGTGTACAGCAAAATTTCGGACATCCAATATTATATCACTGTCACAACCAGGACACTGGCACAGGAGTTATGTTTATTTGATGAACCCTAGGGCTTGGACTTTATCCTTGTCTTGGTATTTCCAACTCCTTTAAATTTTACATATACAATTTTAGTTAGGCCCTATTAGCTACTTGGAGCCTGGGTGAGATTGGAATTTGGGTAGTTATTTGGTAACAAATTTTCAGCAGACCATGGTCACTGGCAAGGCAGCTGCGCTTAGATAATAAACACCATTAGCTAATCCAATTAACTTTAAGCACAACACGACACCAGTTTCGAGCCAGACCGCAAAAGTTATTGAGTGCTACGTCACAGATATTGCAGTCCAGTCAAAGGTCAAATGCTGATCTGCAGTTCAACGCAGCATTGATACTTGATGAATATTCGGCATATGCACAAACACTGCATTATTCTGTACCTAAATAGTTACGTTAATTGAAAAATAACTATGTAATGTAACAACTCGACCTCTTAGGAACACACAAATATACAGAAAGTTGAGCATTTCTGCCAGTCAGCAGATTTGACAAGTTTTTAAAAGACCTACAAATTTCTTGTTAACAACTGCAGTGATGCAGCCAGGCACTGTGCCGAGCCTGTGGCAGTGAAATAAAATGTGTTTATTGAACTCTTTTGGCTTAGTCTTAGATCTGTGTATTTTTTTTAGCTGTGAATCTTCTAAATAGATCACATTGCTATGCACCAACTATAATGGATTTTTATTGGAGTCGAATGTAGAACCCCTTACTGAGCGGTTAGCTAATGTTGTTTTGCTAGATGCCAACGTGAGATGTGAAGTCAGCTTCAAATCTGACGTCATGTTCGGGTTTCACCTATATATGCAAACAGTGTCAGCGTACAGTGTTAACTCTGTTAGCTAGTGGTCTTTCTTATCGTTGAGATCGTTGTAATTGTTTACTTCTTCAAGTCTATCAAGCTTACCAGTTCTTCAGTTGTGATATGTCCATAGTTAACTACTAATTATATATAATATAACCAGATTATAATAAATCTTCAACGACTTTATCTTCTAGACTGATGTGAAATTCATTAATTAATATAAACAATAATTAATTCTGAAGCTTACGATTTACTTTTGGGCTTGGCTTTGTTGTTGTAGTGTTGGTGAGTTAAGGTGACACCTTCCACAACAATGACGCTCCCTACAGGAAAGATGCAGCCACCGATCCTTTCGACAGCTGGTGCTGTAGCAGTTCGAAATGAGAAAGGTAAGTATAACCAGGCCCTTAGCCAGTGTAGTGAATTTTTCCAGTTTACCAGTTCTTATTTGTTATTTACCATTTATGCACATAAAAACAGTTGAGAGTGGCCAAATCAATTTTCAAGATATGCATTTACTGCCAAAATCTGTGTATTTGGTTAAAATAGCTTTTTAGTTTTTTTGGATGTAGATGTAGTTTTTTATCAAGAATTTGTTATGGTGTTTCATGGTATATGGCAGGTTGGGGGAAATAGCATGAAACAGGAAGTGGCATTTACTGGTGTGCATGTCAGTCACATTTCAATAATATCTATATCAAGGTTTTTATATAAATATCCAGTTTTTGGTCCCCAGTTTAGGTGGTAAGGCCCTAGATTTTGGAAAGTATTGGTCCTGTTCACCCCCAACAATGTTAGGCTAAATTCTAACCCTGTAAATCTAATGATATGTTACTATCTATCGTTTATTGTTATCTAGAATAATTGAAAAAACATTGTAATTAATTATAGATATTGTTTGTGCTGAAGAATTAATTTTTGTTTTATCCTTGCAGGTGAATTGGCTATGGAGAAAGTGAAGGTCAGCCGATATGTGTCTGGCAAAAGGTGAGACAAGTCGGCAAGCAGAATATAGGGCTTATCTCCTGGTTCTTTATTCCCAAACAATTAATTTTTAATTTTTACAACACAACACACTATTGAGCTTTTTTTCGTGTGAAAGGCTTTAAAAACCACTGTCCAGAGGTAATGCTAGTGGGTGGGACAGTTGCAAACACACCATGTAATATGGTAAAAGGGTTACAGTTTTGATCCTAAGATATATTTGTTAACAATGGTACTTGGTCTTTCATGTGGTAGGAGGCTTGGTTTAAAAAATAAGAACAATATGTGAGAAACTCGCCACACAAAATGAAACAGTTTTGACAAGTTAATACATTTCAGAAGATAACCCTACAAGTTGCCATCTGTATATTAATACACTAACTTAGAGGCACTGTAAGTGTATCTTCTCCTAGGTACTGACTACTACTCGGATTCACTGATGTCTTTCTATGTTCATTTATATCCTTGAACTATTGGCCTCTGATCTACTGATTGGCTGGGGAGCTACCGTGAAGTTACAATCAATTTATAAGGAAACTATTATTATCTGCTGCATGCAATGCAATCAAAATATTTAATGGTAATAACTGCTGCCTTTGGTTTGTTGCTGCACGACTGGGTGTACGCTAGAACATTATTATTAACATTTCATGCCAATGGGGAATAATTGGCCCCCTCCTCCTACTAAAACTGTAGTAAAAATTATGATAAGTTCTTATGTAGCACAGTATCAAGTCATTAGGACTGCTCAGAGCACTTTATACTTTATTCCCTGACAGACCTGTTTGATTAGAACTCAGGATCTCTCCGATGCTCTGTCCAGTGTATCCACCCATGTTAACACACCCCACCCATGTTAACACACCCCACTCATGTTAATACACCCCACCCATGTTAATACACCCCACACCTGTCAGAATATAACATCCAGTAACTTGATATAACAATTCTGCAACAACTGTATTTTAAATCTGTATATTCAAAAGTTGGTTGTGTTTTCAGACCTGAGTATGCACCTGAGTCAAGTGATGAAGACGACGATGTGGAGTTTGGACTGGGGTACATGAAGAAGTCTGCCATGCCCGCTGCAGAGAAGATAACAGCAGAGGTAGATGACAGAAGACTGAGGCGACTACGGAAGCTTGTGAAGGCAGATGACCAAGAAGACAGGTAATGTCAACTACTCCTGAGTCCTGATATTTAAGTTTATATCTTGTATAATAAAATATTTTATCAGTACAATGTAGTGTCCAATGCAAACTGCATTATCACAGCGGCTCTCTTCACATGAGTTATATTATTGCTTATTCACCCTGCTAAGAGAAGGGCCAGTTTCTTAATAGAATTGTTCCAATCCTTTAACCCTTTACACCTCACGTCTTTTTATGAAACGCGCTCCGAGTCTCCACAGTCCACATCACCAAGATACGGGTGCATGTACTTTTTTCATTTAAAATTTGTGTATTTAATTTCCTAACATTGCAAGTTGTGCTTATTTTTAAGATAATTTAATTCAGCACAAGGCTGTTCTAAATATACTAATAAACTTGTTAATTAAATATGTGAAACACAGTGTGCTCTGGCTGGGTGTGTATCCACGGAATGCTCCATATATCTACAAACTGTTTGTTAGTTGATGTTTCCAAACAGCACTCATTCAAAAACATCCAATACAAAGCCATATGACAAATACCCCTAGTACCCAGCAGACACACTCAAGAATGCAATGACACAAGTTACATAAATATCCAGAAGATGATTCCACCTCCACACATCAAAGCGAAAGGATGGTTGGGGAAGCGGGCATCTGGACATTTGCAGGAGTTTGGGGGTCTAAAGGATTAATAACAATTGTGCCAGTGTTTTAATGAGTGTGTTCAACGACAGAGTGGCACGTCACCGCCGACTACACGAGCCCGAGGTTCTCGCGGCAGGCTCCGACGGTGAAGGGGAGGAGGAGGAGATGGATGAGGAAGATGTGGACAAAGACCGGGGAGAGAGGAGACGGGAGGAGATGGAGGAGAGCAGTGAGGAGGAGGAGGAAGAGCTCGATGAGGAGGTATGGCAACACATTCAATTGATGTGTTCTATGTATATGTGAATATTAATACCTTATAGTTCAGGTAACACCCATAGGTTGGTACATACAAATAAGTATAAATATGCATAAGTTTAAAAAGTAAACAAGTAAAACATAACAAACAAATAAATAAAAACATTAAGAAATAAATTAGTTATAAGCAATATAAGAAGTAATTAAATGTATAAAGCTAGGATATAAAACCACCAATTTACAGCGTAGAGTGATTTTGCCTATCTAGTGTACATGGGCCCATTACATTTTTTTAAACATTTTATCATATTATTATCATTGTTAAGCACCTGTTTTCTGCCCGCTGTTAAACCTTCTTTTGGAAATGGTGTAAATAATAAAAATATAAGAAATAACAATATGATATTGTTATATTTATACTTACCGGTATTTGAAGGAAGGGTGTTGGGGTTGTGCATTAAAAGCATTTTAGCAAAGAAAACTGAAAACGTTCAACAAGGCGATTGCAGTAAACACCATTACTATGTTGTCTTGTGTATTATGAGTGTACCAAAAAAACCAGTCAATATTTACATTTTATTATAAGAAAATTTTTTGATTGGATTTCTGATACATGATTGGGGTGTTGTAGGAAATAGAAAGGAGGCGAGCATTGCTGAGATTGAAGGCCGTACAACAGAGAGAGGAGGAGGTAACATTATATCAGTGATGATCAGTCATCTTTTATTTTAATAGTATTGTAGTAATCTTTACAAGATATTGTATTTGTTTGATCACTACTTTGACTCCTGTGATCCATGTAGAAATACTAGCCACAGTGTCTGCGTTAAAATCAATATTATTAAATGATTTGGAACCCATCCATCTCATCTGTTTTGCACTGAATAAGTATTTATATTAATACGTGGACCACCAACTTCTCAGTTGGACCACCAACATCTCAGTTGGACCACCAACGTCTCGGTTGGACCACCAACATTACAAATTTGATGATCACCAACTTCCCAGTGCAGATTTTGAACATCATTTTGGTTATCACATCACTGTCACGTTCTTTTTTGCATACTGACAATTCCCGGTTGCATATTGATTGGAAGCCTAAGTAAGTTCTGGTGGATGTGTTTGACAGGAGGTGATGGAGCTGGAGGAGGAGAAGCGGGAAGGAAGTGAGGGAGACTCCTCCGAGTGGGAGGAGTACACAGACTCGGAGGAGGAGGACGCAGGGCCCAGACTCAAGCCAGTCTTTGTCAGGAAGTTAGTGCATCACGTCTTCTTGTATTTCTCTCCACTAATAGTGAAGCAGTATAGGTCCCAGTAGTTTTATTAGACCCACTTGTTTGTAATTGGTGGTCTTGTTTAAAGATTGTTTTTGTAACCAAATTTGGAAGTGGATGACAAAGCTTTTTGAGTAAGTTATCCCGTATCACTACAGTGTTTGGTCATAAGGATGGCAGGTTGGTATGAACACACTCATTCATAAGGAAAAGGCTGAAATTTCAACACTGGTTAAGGTGGCTATGGCATATATATCGTATAACAATAGCAGGTGTTGGACATGTCTACCCCAAAAAAGATGGCACTTGCATCGCATTTGTAGAAATGCACATTAAGGGTAGCCATTACTCGAAAACGCCCATATAACCAATATGCCATATCTCTGTTAATATTGAACATATCATAACCATATTTGGAGCACTGATTACAAAAATTTATGTTATATGATGTGTGAAATATGGGCACATTTGGTTGTGTATTACCATGGCAATGAACGTTTCAAGTGAGATGGATTTGCACATCCTTAACATTTATTCTGAGCTAACAACTGTATGTGTGATCATGCAACTGTCAAGAATCATTAGCTAGAATACTCCTTTCTGCAATAAGGTGGTTTTGGGCAAGGATATCTGACTTCAGTGACTGTTTTTTAGGTTTGAGCATTTTTCAAGACGTACTAACAGAGATATGGTCTATGGCCGTTTTCGAGTAGTGGCTACCCTTAAACAACATCATTTGTGGAAGAAATATTGAAAATCCTCTTTTTGGGCAGACAACACAATATGGGACGGTATCGACCGTTGACCAGTGCTATCAATCTGTAACCTTCGGTCATTTCTTCATGGACGCTCGTCTACACCCTTCTATCTATTCAAGGTTCTATTAACAATGTTCAATTCAAAACAAGCTTGCAACAGTCACCTTAGTGTGCAACCCCGTTCCCATACATGTGGTCCAATCTCTATAGTCAAAAATATACTTTTGTCAATTAGGTGATATACTTTGAAGAATGTTTGCAGTTTCTCCTATATATGTTGTCATATTTCATTTAATGGATTGACTATTTCAGAAAGGACCGTGTGACGATTCAAGAGAAGGAGAGAGAACTGATCCGTCAGAGGGAGCTTGAGCAGGCAGCGAAACGCTTAGCTGACGACCGACACAGAGAGACACTCAAGGTTGGCTTCTCTTCATCTGCTTCTTGGTGTCTTAACTCTGGCTTTATATCTTGTATGGAACGTTTCAGGGCAAAATGTGATAAACACCATTTTTGAAATTTTGCCTAAACAATAACAAACTGTTTGTTTATAGAAGTGTTGAGCTAGGATACTATCTGATTTATACAAAAACAACAAATCCCCATTCAAAACACAATAAATGCCGTTTTTTTTACCAAAACGCGATATATCCATTTTCAGCCAATCAGCACCATCTTGCCGCTCATTCTGCTATGCGTAGTGGCGGCATGCGCTGTGTGAATATATCATGTTTTGATAACAAAATAATTTAATATCACATTTTGTATCACAAATGTGCAAAATGCATTTCAGACTGCTATCATTCTCTGAAATTTTAGATTTTTAGTCCTTTGGGCTGAAGGTCCAACGAACTAATGCCATCACTCTGCACCATGCGCTGTTACCTGCTATATCTCAGAAACCGTTCAGCAAATTTTTCTCAAATTTTGCATAGACGTATCTTATGGACCTGCCACTATGCACAAGAAATCTGTATTTGATTGAATCATTCTAAGGGCCCCACAGGGCCCGAAACTGATAAATTTACATATTATCCGTTTTTCAAAAACTCTTCAGTAACCTTTTCTCTGATTTTGCACAGACATTTCATATGGTAGTGCCACTACACAAGGAATTTGTATTTGATAGAATCATTCTAAGGGCACCTCAGGGCCCCACAAAATGCAAAATTTCCCCACTATTTCCCTACTGCTGTAAGGCTCCTGCACTGATCTCTATTTCTAACTGGATAGTGGACATTGCCCTCTCTCTCTAAGCACTGCAAGATTGCAGCTCACCAACTCTCCTGCAAGGTTTCTACAACCACTGGAAATTGGCCTAAATAGCATCTGGATAAAATTCTACAGTATTTTTAATAATACATTAACTAATATATACAATCATCACGAAACGGTCTACTCGAATATTTTCTTTCCTGGTGTATCTTCACTGGCATGCATATAGTCTCCATTAAACATGTCAATATTTTATTTCCATCATAACCCTTAATGATCTGTAACTATGATTCACCAAAAAACATTTCATTAATAATTACAAACTAACAATATAGTCCAAAGGACTTCAGGGCCTCTTGGCCCATTTTTTATAAATTTTAACTTAATAAGTTTTTATTGATACTTTGAAAACGAAACACAAAAGTGACTTTATCTCAGAACCAAGAAAACGAATATATAGCGCTTTGTCCTGAAACCGTTAATATGTTCTTTGGTGTCATCTTGTTTGGCTTCAGTCTGTTGGTTTGTGAACGTGCAATGCAACAGTGTGTTGCTACATGACGGGATTGACACGTCATGTTTCTGCTGCAGTACATAGAGTCGGAGGTGCGGAAGGAACTGAATGAGGGTCGCGTGGCAGCGGTTGTGGCAGCGGGGGATGGCAACATCGCAGACGTCGACACAGGAGATGAGAATGACGAGGAAGAATATGAAGCTTGGAAGGTGCGAGAACTGAAGCGAATCAAGCGTGACCGAGATGAGAAGGAATTGTAAGTTTTACACAAGTGGTTTAATTGCTTACCTGCACGTAGCCGTGAACTGTATTAAAGATTGGCCAGTACACTCACCAGTTGAATAAGGAGACTGAATAGTTTGTGCATCAGTAATTTTTCTACAATTTAAAGTTAAATAAAAGGCATTTTGGGGGCTATTCACCTAAAAGAAATAATACAAACTAACAGTTTGCAGCTGCAATTAACAATATCACTCTCGTGGTTTACTCAGAATGTCTTCTGAAAGTGGCATATTCCATTGAAAATGCATAGTTCCAGAGAGCTGACATTGTGACACACCTCCGGTGATTGACCAGTGTACGTTAGATTGTTAGATCAGGTAACTTGTGAAAGAGTGAATAGCGTTACATTATTGTAAAAATTAAACAGAACTACTTTTGTCATTTTCCTACTAAATGATTGGCTGCATGCAATGTTATGATGTGTAATGTTTTGATGATGTGATAGTTTGATGTGTAATAGTCTGGTATGTAACTTTGATGATGTAATGATCTGATGTGTAATGCTGTGTAATATGTTAGGATTGAGAAGGAGCACCAGGAGGTGGATCGTCTACACAACATGACGGAGGAGGAACGCAGACTGGAGCTGAAGCAGAACCCTAAGAGGGTCATCAACAAAGCATCAAAAGGGAAATACAAGTTCCTACAGAAGTTCTACCACAGAGGGTCGTTCTTCCTGGTGAGTACTTCCAAAAATGCACCACATTTCATCAGCCTGCTACTGTTGATCTTATTCATGCGGTTGACATAAATTATTCATCTTGCATCATCAGGTCCAGGCAAGCGGGACAATGAAGAAACGTTTAGACAGTCACTTGACACTGGAAACTCTTGGCAACCCACTCAAAATTGCTTGGCGACCCAACTTTGGTTAACCAACTGATTAAAATGTGGTGCTCTGGGTGATGTACATATGGGGATAATATGTTTTGATGGGTGCTGTCTTTACAAATGGTGGATATATGAATGTCAGCAAAGGTCATATATTTTTAATCGTTGATCATAAACATATATAGTGGCATACAAATTACGGTTATATTAGCATGTTTGTAAGAAATTTATATTCACACTGTGCAGTAATTTCTACTCCAGAAACCACCCTCAGACCTGTTGAATAAAACTCTCGTCTCTTGGACTATAAAACTCTCCCGTCTCTTGGACTGTAAAACTCTCCCGTCTCTTGGACTGTAAAACTCTCCCGTCTCTTGGACTATAAAACTCTCCCGTCTCTTGGACTATAAAACTCTCCTGTCTCTTGGACTATAAAACTAATGACTAATAACATTGTATGTGATGGTTGCTTGCAGGACCAGGAAGATGGGGTGTACACACGAGATTTCTCTGCTCCTACGCTTGAGGATCACTTTGACAAGACAATATTACCTAAAGTTATGCAGGTAAGAAGAAAGGGACAAGAGTTCCTATACTTGAAAGTACAGAACAAGTTACATACAAGCTTTCTTTAATCATTTGCACAATAAAAGTTACTGTAGAAAAGTGTCATGATAACCCTAGTATTCTGCAAGTCACTATGCATATTAAGATAATTGATTCTTTTCTTCTGAGCTTCCTGGTAGTCAAAATCCTGGTCAATAAATTAATCTTGTTGTTTTCCTCTGATGACACTTTACTCCCGACTTTGGCATTGGTACTAATCAACATTTTATATTGGTTGTACTGAATATACCTGGTGGGAGGTATGGCAATACAGTGCTGATTGGCTTAACAGATTGATGTTTGATAAAAAAAAGCAGAAGACAGTTATTACGTTTTGAAGACAAACACTTTTGTGCACATCTTTTAGCTTGCTCAAGTTATATATATATTGTTATATATTAAACAAATGCTTTGTCCCTATCAATGCAAAAAATATTAGAACTGGCATTTTGGTTTTGTTGTGAAACTCTTCATATAAAATATATACAAAAATAATAACCTGTAGCACTTGCAGACAATAGTAATTACATCATTTTATATTTATGGTAAACATAAATTTTTCAGAATCTTATTAAATTAACTGGTTTGCTTGGTTTTAGGTGAAGAACTTTGGTCGTTCTGGTCGCACAAAGTATACACATCTAGTCGATCAGGACACAACGTCCTTCGATTCACCCTGGGCCTCAGATACCACCATGAATCTCAAATTCCACTCTGCTAAAGGCGGCGGCATGAAGCAGATGTTCCAAAGGCCTACAGTCAACAAAAGGAAGTGAAGTTGCAAACACTGAGTAGTGGGGGGTTACAGCACACCAATATTGTTAATATGTGAAGGTGATGTTTTTAAAAGATCCAGGCAGGTTTTAGTATCCAAGCTTTTGGATTCTTCGTTCAGTATAGTTGTGAAAGGTAACATTTCAAATTGTTATCAGCATCATTCAACAGTGTGTCACCTGTGGAGATTGTAGCACTTTGACATTTGGACAGGCAGTTGTTAGTAAATGTCACAACCGTAACTTGGATCATTCAGCATGTATTAAAGAAATGTTTTCATTACGTTTTGTACTTGTGCTGCTCCTTTGACATATACCGGGTTGAAACAAGACCCAAGGAACAAAAGTTTTCAGCCAACGGTGTCTCATGAGGCATGTAATATTTGGGAAGTAATCATTTGAACACACTGTACCCCTCCCGAAAATGGTTGACCAGGTAATTATATTGCAATTTCCAGGAACTGTTCTTTGATGCGAGGGCATTTGTGCATCAGAATATTTTCATCATTCCCGCGACAAGACCGGCAGACACATGTACTTAGACTAAGCTTTCAAATTGTGTTTTCTTGATGCATCTAAACTTTGTTGGTAATTTTTTTTTATTTGCACAGTTGGTGTTTTAACTTTGTCTGTGTGATTTGGTCAACACGTCTGCTACTTGGTTTGAATCGTTTATAATTATATTGTTCATATACTGTGGGAAGATTCAACACAACTTCACATGGTCTTCAAGAATGAGGAGCTGAAATGATGTAGTCCACACAGCACCAATAACAGTTTCTTTTATGGCAACTCAGGATTTATGCCACAACTACTGGTTAACTATTTGGTGATGGCAGCCAGTTACATACTTCTACAGCTGAATGAACTGAAACAATGCAGTTTCTAATATGAGACAGCAACATTCCAGTATGGGAGGAGAGGGACTGTTTCACTGAGATAATGGACCTGTATACAGCCTTATAAACAGGATCCACTGTTAAATTTAAGAGGCGTTTTCAAAATGCAAAAAGCTATCACTGTATCACCAAGGGCTGTATCACTGTATCACCGAGAGCTGTATCACTGTATCACCGAGGGCTGTATCACTGTATCACCGAGGGCTGTATCATTGTATCACCGAGGGTTGTATCACGATCACCGAGGGTTGTAATCACAGTGGCAAGTGTTATGATGGCGCCTCCTGGTGTTGAGTTTTCAATGTACAAGATCACTGTATGGAGAAAAACTGGTTTTAAAGAACAGTCAGGCTTTTGAGCTGACAGGAATGTTAGTGAAAGGGTCCCTTGTATCTTACCAAGTTATTGCTGCATAATTGAGGCTAGAAACTATTAAATGAACTAACTTTGTTCGTAGGGCATATTTTATTCCGATTCTGAAGTGCAAACAAGAGTAATAATGTAAAATTTCATAACAAATACTGTAACATGATTTCCTGATCATCAACACCAATCTATTACCGTTTATTAGAAAACAGTGAAATATATGTATAAGATCAGTTCTAGATAAACTGGCAATTGTGACAACATAAAAAGTCTTGAAAAGGTAATTGTGAATCCTACATGTCTGGACAAATTTATATAATAATGGAAATGCTACAAGTGAATGTAGATACTAGTTGAGCACATACACTTCTCGTGAAATGTCGTATATTAATTAACTATCATATCTTAAAAATTACTTGTCCTAAATTGACCAAACCTGCAGTGTATTAAGGCTATGTGAAAGGAAGGTCAGAAATAATAATGAATTTGCATAATGGTAGCCAGATAAATCTTGGAAATTTAGACAGGTGTAGTTTTGTAGACTGCCCAATGGAAATTTGAATTCATGAGATGTTTTATTTGGTGTATTATATTGTGCAATGAAGTAGTTTGGGTGAATAGAGTAATACCTTTGATATAAATATTATGTTTAATATTTGTTTATAAATAAAAACAAAATAACAAGTTATTTTTTTAGTTTTTTAAAGCAAAACTACTTAACTGCACTAATTGATGTTACAATAAATAAAAAATAAATGAATAAAATTTTCCATGGGACGTTCCACAAAATTACCAACATCAGAATATCTGGGTATCATTATATAAATTGGTTATTATATCTTATTTTACTTTTAACGTGGACATATTAAAAAAAAATTTGGTCAAGTTAGGACAAGTAGTTTTGAGATGACAGTTAATCAAATATAACATTTCACAAGGAGTGTGACAACTATTTTACATAATTAAGCAGTGATTTATTAGAAAACATGGCACAGACTATCATTTAAAGTGCATTCCCATTGAAATCATGTTGCAGAACAGTGTCACTGTATAATACTGACACTTATATAGCAGTTGCCAACTAAACCCCAGTAGCCAGTTGACATACCACGTATCTGGAAATGCAATTCTTCACATCATCAAGTATCATGGCTAAATAATGTTCTGACATATTGAATAAAATCACCTTGACTTTATTCTATAACAAACCAATATACCAACACGTTCACAATCCAATATGCAAAGGCATGAATAAGTTACTTATATTTTTGGAAAAGGGACATAATGCATCTACCATAGGAGGAAGTTAGTACACAAAAATAAACCGACAAACATGTTTCCTATGCTGCAGCACAACATTATACAGCAAAGTATATACATGACTAGACAGAATGCAGAACATCTGCCTATGTGTACATCAACACCTCCTGAGCAGATCTGCAATAAGCAATGTTATCAAAGGCAACATCGAGTATTACAGCATAGCTTGATCTCCAATATTGCAATACTAAATTAAATGCATACAAAAAGATGGCAAAGAATCTTGTACATCTGCTGATATCAAGAATCAGAAACATGCACAAACATCATGATCAAGACAAGCAAAATAGATCACAGAGAAATGTGAAAAAAACAAGAATTTGTATTAAAACATCACAGCCACTGCAGAAAGGTAAGGAAATGGGACAAATCGGTGTCAACGTTCCTCTGCAGCCTGACAATCGGTGACAAAAAATTTGACTTGATGTCACATTATCTATCTATCTATCTACATTCTCAGAAGCTCAGACATCATCATAAAACAACGTTAGTCACCAGGAACCATTCTCACTAAAAATGCCAGTAAATTAGTTTACAATTGTGATATCTATTGTTGCATGTTTGTTAGACATCAGGAACACAATTCAATTATCTGTCACAGTTCGATCGGTAACAAAATAAAATACACCCACGGCTGCCTGAACACTCGTGGGTGCATCACCGATATTTATGCAGCACGATACAAAGCGACGGGAACTATAATTTGAGAATGTGAGATGCAAGAGAATAACAGGTGACTGGTGGGATGTGCTCTGTCTCCCTTGCTCTAGTCGTCTCATTCAATGCCCACCAGCTCAACCTCAAACACCAGGGCAGAGTTTGGCGGAATTCTAACAACACGTTAAGGAATGTAACTACTACAAACACATTCACTGCAAATCTAAAACTAACACTCGTGGATATATTACTACCCAATGAAACTAACACGGATATATTACTACCCAATGAAACTAACATGGATATATTGCTACCCAATGAAACTAACACGGATATATTAGTACCCGGGGGGTACCCAATGAAACTAACACGGATATATTACTACCCAATGAAACTAACACGGATATATTAGTACCCAATGAAACTAACACGGATATATTACTACCCAATGAAACTAACACGGATATATTGCTACCCAATGAAACTAACACGGATATATTGCTACCCAATGAAACTAACTCCAACTCCAAGTCTACTACTTCCCAGATACCCCTCCAACTCTAAGTCTACTACTTCCCAGATACCCCTCCAAGTCTACTACATCCCAGATACCCCTCCAACTCTACTACATCCCAGATACCCCTCCAACTCCAAGTCTACTACATCCCAGATACCCCTCCAACTCCAAGTCTACTACATCCCAGATACCCCTCCAACTCCAAGTCTACTACATCCCAGATACTCCTCCAAGTCTACTACATCCCAGATACCCCTCTAACTCCAAGTCTACTACTTCCCAGATACCCCTCCAACTCCAAGTCTACTACTTCCCAGATACCCCTCCAACTCCAAGTCTACTACTTCCCAGATACCCCTCCAACTCCAAGTCTACTACTTCCCAGATACCCCTCCAACTCTAAGTCTACTACTTCCCAGATACCCCTCCAACTCCAAGTCTACTACATCCCAGATACTCCTCCAACTCCAAGTCTACTACATCCCAGATACCCCTCTAACTCTAAGTCTACTACTTCCCAGATACCCCTCCAACTCCAAGTCTACTACATCCCAGATACTCCTCCAACTCCAAGTCTACTACATCCCAGATACCCCTCTAACTCCAAGTCTACTACTTCCCAGATCCCCTCCAACTCCAAGTCTACTATTTCCCAGATACCCCTCCAACTCCAAGTCTACTACATCCCAGATACCCCTCTAACTCCAAGTCTACTACATCTCAGATACCCCTCCAACTCCAAGTCTACTACATCCCAGATACTCCCCCAACTCCAAGTCTACTACATCCCAGATACCCCTCTAACTCCAAGTATACTACTTCCCAGATACTCCTCCAACTCCAAGTCTACTACATCCCAGATATTCCTCCAACTCCAAGTCTACTACTTCCCAGATACCCCTCTAACTCCAAGTCTACTACTTCCCAGATACCCCTCCAACTCCAAGTCTACTACTTCCCAGATACCCGTCTAACCAAGTCTACTACATCCCAGATATCCCTCTAACTCCAAGTCTACTACATCCCAGATACCCCTCTAACTCCAAGTCTACTACATCCTAAATACCCTCCAACTCCAAGTCTACTACATCCTAAATACCCCTCCAACTCCAAGTCTACTAGCAGATTAGCACTTTGAAACAGATACACACGCATGCACATCTAAACACCTTTGCAACAAAAAAACTGCAGAAAAGGATACTTTCCCTCCAATCCCTTTCTTCCATAAGCCCACTCTGCTTCAATTCGCAGGTCTGCCGTTTCCCCGAGACTCATCTTCTGAATACCTTCATCCCACTGAAACAAGCAACGTGTAACATAAGGTGCGAGTGAACATGTGAAATGTGCAGTTTTGTTCTTTGTTCCAAAATAAAGAAACAAAATGTTGGCCCAATCACTAGATGACAAATCAACACCGGTACTTTTGGAAAGGAGCAAGTTCATCCGTCTGTTGGCAACTCAAATTGTCTCGGACTAATATACAGCAGAAATTTTGATCACTGAACAAGTTTGCAAATTTCATTAATGTCCAACACTTGGTCTTTGTTGTATTATTGTTTTGTAAAGGCATAGACAAAACATGGTGTGTTTCCTGTAAACTGGCCCTAAAAAGAAACAGGTCGACCATAATCTTTTATTTGATATTCAATCAATGTTTGTTTTGTTACATAAACAAGACCACATGCATGCAGACTACACACGCAGGATTTAGAAAGCACTCTTCAATCAAAAACACCAGAAGTGGAAATATCTAACGATGTTGTAGAAGATGAAACTAATGTGGCGTACCCCGCGGATGACCTGCCCTGTTCCAACCTTGAACTTGAGTGGCTGCTGCTTCTTCTTCTTCTGACCTGTACACAGCAAACATTGACACTCACCAGTCACCTCTTCCAAGATATATTTTATGTGCAAATGTACATTTTGCTTAATTTACACAGGATCAAAAAGTGCTGTTGAATATTTTTTTGCAGCAACATTCAACATATTTTGAGCTCACCTCATTATCTTAACCTTCACTGCATCCCCTCTTGAGGTTTGCAAAAAACCCACCTTCGGGCTCTCCAAAAACCTTGATTTGCACCCCCTTTGGGGCTCACCAAAAACATATTCAGGATCACCAAAGCATGCACCTAAAAATGCATCCCTTCCCTAAATATTTAGGGGCTAAAGCTACCTCAAGCCCTCAACAAAAATATTGGGGGGTTGGGCCTCCCAACCCTCCAGTCCTAGTGCATATATGTCAGAAATAATTATAAGTGCAAAATAACTAAATCAACACATACCAGCACGCATTTCTGAGTTTGTGTCAAAGACAGTTCCATCAGGCATCTTGCCAATGTAGTAGCAGAGAACAGTATCGCCAGGGCGAGGGTAGTTGATCTTGTTACCCTTCTTCAGAACATACTTAGTGTACTTTGGGGGCCCCTGGAAGTACAAAACAAATACAAAAATGGGAGGCTATATTTATATATCATGATTCGATAACATGTGGTTTTAATTATGAACTGGCACGAGCAGGGACAATATAATCAAGAATAGTTTAGCAACCAGCAAGCTTTGACATCACATCATTTGACCATCTATTTTGAACTTGAAGGTATTTTTGAAGGTCACAAAGTCACCTCCCGAGAATGCAGCACTAGAGGTTCATGCATTGTTCACTGAAGGGGTTTTGTTGTATGATGTGTTCCGAGCAGACTCTGGCATAAGGTAATGAATACCTCACTGACAAAGGGTAATGACACACCTATCGTATCATTGACAACCACACACATAGCACCAATCATAACAGCTGAACTTCAGGAGATCATTTCACTAAGAAAATCAATCACTAAATAGACTGCGTTGTTAGATTTCAGGATTTTTTTCAAAATGAGGCCGTCTTCATATCACCAAGGAAATTATTTCCGTGACACACCGGCTAAAATGCCTCGACGGCATGTTCTTGTTTTTACAAAAAAATCAGGCTTATCCACCCAAAAAAAACATCCTAACTATCATATAGACACACTCAACATATAGACACACTCAACCATTATAATTAACAGGTAAATATTTATAATATGAATAAACTGTTTTTCATGAAATGTAGTTGTTTAATTCCATGGCAACTGGCAGAGAATGACGTAATTCTCTGCCACTTAAATTGTTACATCCGCTGTGCAGTCTATTTAATTTTGTCCTTGTTCTCTATAAATTCTATTGTGAAATGATAAGAGTATTTTTTGAAGTGTTGTTTTAATTTTTTTTTCTTTTCTCAAATACAAAAAATCTAGTTTTTTGGCAACAAATATGGCTATATCTTTGAAACTATTCATGATTTTAAAAAAGTGTCTGATCATTGCACACAGTAGAATATGCTGAATGCAACACTGAAAACATTATTTATATAGCATAATTATTCCAAGAGATATCCTGTTTCCAAATGCAGAAATTTGAAGAAAAATGTTTTTTTGAGAAAATGGCTGTCAATGATTGCATAATGGATATTTTACATGATATCGACATGCTTGATCGATGATTAAAACTCACTTAGAGGTACGTAATTATCATGGAAGTGAACTTTATTGATAGTATGCATACAAAGGTATAATAATCTGGCAGAAAACCATTTTTTTTATTTTTGTCAAAAAACATCATTTCACCTGGGGCAGGGTGCACGATACTTTTAGCCAGCTGGTAGTCCGTCGGACTGGCTAACTCACAAACAAGTAGTCCTGAAATTGTTTTACTAGTCCTTAAATGTACCCAGTAATTATATAGATATATATACATATATTATAATACACACACACATATATGCTCTATCACGTTGGCCTATCGTTTGACTAAAATTAGTTAGTGCTTTTATTCGAGAAGATTCTCTCTTGAAGTAACGTTTATAGAAAGAATTATCATTGACATACATACATATACAGTTAATGGGTACATTGTTGCTTGTTAACAGCGTTCATCCACAATTAAATGTCCATTAATTTGTTAGCAATGCTTGTCCATGATTAAATGGGCATCAACTAGTTAGAAATGTTTGTCCACAATTAAATGTCCATAAACTTGTTAGCAATGCTTGTCCATGATTAAAATTAATGTGCATAAACTTGTTAGCAATTTTTGTCAACAATTAAATGTCCATCAACTTGTTAGCAATGCTTGTCCATGATTAAAATTAATGTGCATCAACTAGTTAGAAATGTTTGTCCACAATTAAATGTCCATCAACTTGTTAGCAATGCTTGTCCATGATTAAAATTAATGTGCATAAACTTGTTAGCAATGTTTGTCAACAATTAAATGTCCATCAACTAGTTAGCAATGTTTGTCCATAATTAATTGTCCATCAACTTGTAGCAATAGTCCTCCACAATTAAATGTCCATCCGCTTGTTAGCAATGATAGTGTTTAATTAAGAAAATACGGTGATGCTGCGACAGTACACGTGCAGTCATTAGATGAGATGGGTGCAGTTTGGATCTGTTCATGTCGTTCATGGGTAGAGTCACTGCTGGACAAGACGATAGCAGTAGATGGACAGGCAGCCACAGTGTCGGACGATGTAGGAGTGGAAGTGGGTGTAGAACTAGAAGGACCAGCAATGATTCCAATGTCGGTCGACGTTGAAGGACTGGCAATGTCGGACGATGTCGATGCTGAAGGACCGGCGATGACTACGGTGTCGAACGATGTCGATGCAGAAGGACCAGCAATGACCCCAATGTCGGACGGTGTCGAGTTAGAAGGACCGGCATTGTCGGATGATTTCGATGTAGAATGACCGGCGATGACAATGTCGGTTGCTGATGTTGCGTCATTCGCTTTAGTCTTAGACGACGATTTTGGCCTCAACTTTGCGCTAGATTTTTCCTTGTATGTGCTGACATATGTTCCAGTGCCTTTGTTGGAGTTTGTTTGCTTGCTAAAATAATCACCGATTCGCCCCTGCGACATGGTCGAACGATAATATGATAGAACGCGATGCTGTCTGCAAACCGAGTATTTTGATCATGTGGTTCCACACTCATGGTCGCTAGGAGGCACCACTTACTGATGTAAACAGCGGCCATTTTCAAGTCCGGTAATCCTGGTATCGGATGAGATGGTCAGTCGCAAAATTTAGTCGAGTGACAAAATGTTATCTTATCGTTTTGCTTTATTTCATCACACCACTTCACTTTCACAAACACACACACAGTATACATTCTTTCATGTCATTACAGCTAGTCCGATGGGACTGCTCTTCTAAAACTGGACTAGTCCGAGCTCCGAAACTACTCGTCCGGGACTATCGGACCGGCCTTATTTCGCAGCCTGCTGGGGTGTCTGGCCTTAAGCACCCGCATGAAAAATGCCAAACTTAAGGAGTTTGGTCATTGGGTGTTATGGGATTTGACCAGTTTTAACATTCCATTAAATACAGGCCTTGACTGGATAGGGCTCAACTTTGTGCTTTGAACAATTTGAAAGTAATTTACTGTCTTCATTTCTCACCTGTGGTTCGTCTTTCAAGTCCAACTTCTTGGTCTTTTCTGTGATACTCTCTGTGGCTTTCTTCTTCTTCTCCTCTTCCTTCTCATCTTCTCCCGGCTTTTTGAAACTCTGCATGGGACATCAGATACAGATAAATCAGTGATTTTTCAGTAAATGTTCATTTTTAGACATATTCTAAAAAATGTTGCCATTTTCACATATGTCCTAGACAATGTTGTTACATACATTTGGCAGCTACTTATAACTTGAGTGTGATTGTTACGCAATCACAAACTCACCATGCCCAATAAAGGACAGAAAAAGGATAGCGCCAGCCAGACTGACAGCACTTCAGTCACAGAGACTCTGAATCAAGACAATGCAAAAATTGACGAAATTTAAATATAGCTAGAGACATTCAGAAGTAGTGGCTGCGAGATTAGTGCTCTATGTTTACAGGAAACATGGCTCGATGAAGAGGCTGACACTTCTTTATTTAAAATAGATGGATATACATTAATATGCCAAGGCAAAATTTGTAGTGCCCATGCTGGCAATCTACCTCAGCAACAAATACAATTACAAATCTAATGCTGGTCCTACTCTAGCCTCTAAAATAACTACTAGTCAGACCTGGGGCTGAGTACATTTTCATGAGTACAAGTACTTTGATGATGGATGAGTACGAGTACATTGCTAAAAGCTGAGTACGAGTACATTCTCAGAAGTACGAGTACATTTTTTAAATATAAATAATAACATATTTTAAAATTATTAATTAATCTAATTTATATAACTCAGCACAAGTGAATACGCAATGGCAGTTGATCAATTTGTTTATGAGGAAAACTAAAAAACCTCTATTTGAGTATTTCATCAACAATGAAATTCACTTCATTGGCATTCATTTCAGTGGCATCATATGATCTTATCATCTATTTGCCATTGCACCGAATGAACATGAGTTGTTCACAGGTTGAGTCTTTCAGGCTGCACCGTTCAGGGCAGAATACTTTCTCGGCTATGCTAAATACCCTTTCAACTGGGGCTGATGAGGCTGGAATGCTGAGATGGTGAGGGACCAACTGAGCCAGAGTTGGAAAACTCAGAACTGGAATGAGACACTGCGACGATCTGTACATGGCTGACTGATGTATTCTTTCACCTCTACAATCAGCAATCTGCTCATATTATAAGTTTGCAATTATATTTTCTGATTTTAGCCTACTAGTTGTTGAGAGGGTTAGCACATGTCCACATAACAGGCTCAGCATCCTCTTTGGACTTTTTAGCCAGATTGCTGGCATGGGATTATACTACTGTTCTTAGCAATTAGCACTGTCAGCCACTGTCAAGTGGTATGTTGTGCCTCTGAGCTCAGATTCCTGGGGATTTAGGTGCTATAGAAATTTTTCATTATTATTATTATTCTATCAGAAATAACAAAGTATTTAAAAATGAGTTGAACATTTAAATATTTCAGGAAAGTTTCATTTTATAACCAAATATATATATATAAAAGGTGATGTTTCTGACTTTAACAATTATCGTCCTATTTCTATCCTGCCAGTTATTTCACCAAATTTTGAAAGAGTTATGTTTGATAAAATCCACGATTACTTCCATTCTAAAACGTTATACTAAAATAGCCAATATGGGTTTGGAAAGAAACATTCTACTGAGCTTGCTACACTTGAAATCGTAGACAGAATTATACAACTTGATAAATCGGTTACTCCAATAAATATATACTTTGATTTATCAAAAGCATTTGACACAATTGATCACAATATATTGGTACAGAAATTAAGTTACTATAGATTAAATTACAAGGGTCTGGACCTTTGTAAGTTATTTACAAAATCGTAGGGAGTACGTAGAAATTGAAAATGTTAAGTCTAAGGAAATAATCATCAACACTGGTGTCCCTCAAGGTTCAGTTTTGGGGCCACTCTTATTTATTATATATATAAATGACATAGCACTTTCTAGTGACCTTTTCAAATTCATAACGTATGCTGACGACACCACCCTTACTAGTACACTAAACACATTTAATGATTCAGAAGGCCAAATGCGAAGTGAAAATATTAACAAAGAACTAACAAGGATTAGCAATTGGTTGAAAGCCAACAAACTGTCACTAAATGCCAAAACGACTAAATTTATGATTTTTTATATGCCTCAAAAGAAAGTAGAATACCCTGTATTACAAATAGATGGGGCATACATTGAATGTGTAAATGATTTCAATTTTTCAGGCATCACAATAAATAACCATTTAAACTGGCAGAGTCATACAAACAAAATAGCAAATAAAATGTCTAAAACAATAGGCATACTAAATAAACTTAAACTCTTTTTACCACCTAATACATTATATATTATGTACAATGCCCTTATTCTCCTTCATTTTAATTATGACGTACTTTTATGGGGTCATAAGGCACATAACATTTTCAAATTATAGAAAAAAGCAATACAAATAATAGTTTTAAGTAAATATAATGCTCACACAAGTCCTATTTTTTAAAGACTTCAGTTGCTAAAGTTGGATGACATTTATAAAATCCAATAATTTAAATTTTACTATAATTTAATTAACAATCGTTTACCCTACTACGTCAATGTTTTTCCAAGCACACACATCTATGATATTCATCAGCACTGCACACGTGAAAGAAATAATCTGTATATGTCCAGATTCAAATATGAATTTGCAAAAAAATGCATTAGACACAACATAGTAGAGACAGTTAACAATACACCAAGTATTATCATTAATACAATTTACACCCACAAATTATATGGTTTTCAACATACACAAAAAACGTTTTTCTTTTAAATTATGAATCCACTTGTCATATCCATAATTGCTTTATTTATAATTCGTAATACGTATTGGAATGTATATCCAAGTATCCATATGTACGTCAATGTGTACACGAGTACATATAATCAGTCCTTGTATTATGTATGCATGTTGATACATTGAGTAATTATCAACTATGAAAACAAGTCATATGCTATTCTGATTTGTGTCACATAAATGTTATTGTTGTTTATATTTATGGGGAGGCTCCTGTGCTAGCGATATTATATATCTTAATGGGAATCTCCCGACCTTATCTATTACTTACGTTATTCGTCGTATATGTATCGTATTTATAGGTCAAATAAATTGATTCTGAGTTATAACCAGCCAAGTTGTGACAAGGAGCAATTTAGGACAAACCACTGAAACGTCTGTGTTTTACCACAAAAAGACTGCGCACAAGAACTTTGGACTACAGCAAATATGAATAGATCTAAGGCAAACCTTTGTGTCAAAGAGTTCTTTGTAGTCAGTTATCAACTGTTCCTTGGTCCTTGTCTTTGCAACATTCTTCACAGCTCCTTTCAGTTTGTGATCTATCTGAAACTATAAGGAAACTTCCAATTGATACAGGGCAGAGACAACAGAATGTGCACACTGCCAGTTAAATCATATTTCTTGTATATATATATTACCTCATTGTCATGCCTACACTGTAGCTTTCTCTTTGTTCTACATTCTTATTCCCTGCTGTTCAGGGGTGAGGGCTTTCCCTTTCATTTGTCCATTATGTTTTTCCACCTCTGCTAGTTTGCCTGCATCCATCCTTGCCAAGTGGTCTGCTCATCTGATCCGGCGTCTTACCAATCTTCCTGTTAGGCTGCATAACTGTACACTGCATCCCACATCTTTCCCCAGGAATTACGATTGGACATGGGTGAACGTTACGTTCGATATTGAACGTGATTGGGTGCTTACTGCCACTTTACTTGTGAAAGGGTTCGGCATATTAAATGCTACTCGTGTCACATAAGTACAATGATATGTGCCATACAGCATTGTAAGAGTGTATGAAATATTTACGTCAACTGAAGCCGACGTCTGCAGGAAGGTGACCAAATCTTTCTTGCTGACACTATCTCCTGCCAACTGTTCATCTGTATAGGGTGGGGTGACTTCAACAGACATTTCAATGCAGCTCTACAAGAACCAAATCACACATCATTTATTACTATGTAATACAATTATAGTCCATACAGCGATCTACATTTACTCCCAGAAAGCACTTGTCCTGTTAGTGCTAGTTCATGTTGATATACTTGGCCCAACAGAAACATACTTCTCATACCAGAGAACAAATCACTGATATTGTTTTACTAATTTCTTCAACCACAAGCTGGAGCTGTATGTGGCGTCACCCAACAGAATGTGCCAGAACTGTGAATTGCTAATTACATCGGTTTGAGCCAAAGTAACCCACACTATTGTTATTCCTTTAGTTCAGAGTTTGTTTTGCTTGAAACCTGAATCTGTACATTTGTGCATGTTCTAAGGATATGCCCGGCACATTTGATAATTAATAGACATGTCTTTAATGTGTTTAGTGGACAACCAGACAAAATAAACAACTGCCACAGCATATTAAACAATTTGTTTAAAATTATCACCAAAAAATGCAGTATCGTTTATGGTGTTGGTGATTCTACCTTTTTCCATGACCATAGACTTTCCATTAAAAAATGCAAATTCCATTTCAAAACAGTTTCCATGAATTCCGTCCATTTTCTGCAATCATGAAAAATCAGCTAGCATAGGTATGGCTTAATGTCCATCATAGTATTTTATTATTTGTCCTGCTAGACCACAATGTTTTAAGGTAAACCACTGTTTTTGAAATATGTTTTGTATATGAATTGCTCGGCAATCATGAAAGTGAGTCACTAAGGATCAGCGGTAAACGAATGGTCCCTATCACCGAAAAGCAGCCACCAAAAATAAATTTGCGTTTGTAACATTGTTTTGCAATGTCTGCTACTAGATTTGGCAAAAGTTCGGTAAACAGTACAGTTTGAGGCATAAAACGGAATATTTTGCAAATTTTGTATTGCACTGGTCACTTTTTCAAACTGATTAACTAAACCTCAGAAATGACTTGAACACTAAAATCGGGTTGTGCTTCTTCTCAAAAACAATTACCTCTTACAAAGAAATCAAACATATTCAGAATTTTAGTATTTTGTGCTAAAATCTGAGAAAAATGTGCTTAGAAAGTTTAACAGTAATAACCTCCCCCGAGTATTCATGAGCATTGTTTGAAAGCAAGGTTTCAACATGAAACAGTGAGCACCAAGTACACTTTATAACCCCAGCCCGGGGTCTAGCTTCAGGAGCTAATAATCGCACTCACAAATGAATCGCTTCAGTGCCAAAGAGTTGATCCTGCCAATCTCCAGTTTTACAAAGTGCCAAGCAGCAGATTGCGTTTGTGCAACATCTACTTGCACTGGCTGGTGTATAGGACACTATTACAAATTGTAAGATAATCATTACAAAACTTAGATCTGTGCATTAAACACACATGCACCAGTTGTCACGTGTTCGCTCTCGCTTCCACTAAATATGGCGGTAGAGCATGGCGTAGATTTATTTGGGATCAACGTTGGCGATACATTCAATAGTTTCGATGATGTTCAGAATAAAATTAAGCAAGTAAAGGATGCGACAATCGTGCAACTATTCCGATGCGATTGCAAAATGTTGGTTGCGTCAATGTCACAATACCCAGGATGCAAGGGCAAGGCCAAGCGATATTATCCACTTGATTCGCCATTCAGCCCCTCAATGGATTTTCGGTGATCTCAGCCTTTCGGGATATCGGCCTGTTTCGGTGAACTCTGCCTGCACTGTGTGGTAGTGATCTCGGCCTGTTTGAGGGATTGAGTGATGTTGGTTAGAAATAAATGCTTGTAAAATTATACGTTGATAACTGCTTTACTATACACTCAATAATTAATGTTCAATATTGCATGTTTGGAATGCATTTTTCGACAGCGATATTGGCCTGTTTTTATAACGACCCTTTTTATTATAGTTTGGGTGGCCATATTTAAATATAAAAACTATAACTGGCCATATTTAAGTATAACAACTCTTAATAATAAAAATAGAATGAGGGTTTGCACGCCTTCTAATTCTTTGAAATGCTGATTTGTCATTTTGTGGTACGTCTAAAAACTTACTTCTGACCAATAATATGTTAAGTTGTGCAATTAATTAGTTTGGTTGACCAAAAAGTTTTTTTTATTATTATTGAATGCTAGTTGACCTTTTAAAACCATGGTTGTCATCATGCAAACAGATAATTAATTCATTTTGAACTTCTCTTCATATAGACAGAATATACTGAACATTAGGTTAAAGTTGCATTCTGACATCATTCATCTTTTAAATACAAATTTCCAGTGAATCCTCGTGCCCCATACAATACATCACTTTCTTCTTCAACTCCATATAAGTCTTAGTTCACACAATATGTAATTCTAAGATAAAAGGGTCCAAATTAAAATTACATATGCTTGCCATGTTTATTTTTTCCAAAAGCATAATTTATCGAATAACATTTGGAACATAAAAATTGTTGTTGTAAGAGACATCAAACTTTGTAATAGCATATATTTATGAAAACTGGCGGAATTATCTAGACAATTATAGGGGATTAGGCCTAGATCATTGTCGTTTAGCGTGCACTGTTGAAGATTATTGTGACGCAAATAGTTTACAGATTCTGCTTCAATTAGTTATAGTTATTATTTCAAAGTAGATTTATAATTATTGTATAAAAACATATTCAAAGAATATGCTAGTAGATCTATTTTAGTAAGGAGAACTGAAAGGCGACAAAGTCGAGAATGTGCTCAGACCTATAACACCGATGAACACAGTTTCCATGTGCCGATTCTGAGCACCACAACATGCACATGTATGCGTGTTGAGTGCTCGAACCTTTATTAATGACATACGCAGTTCCGATGCTCGGCTTGCTGCTCCGTGTCCGAGCACTGGAAAGAAGCCACAAGTCGCATGCACATTTAGTGCTCGGACGTTTATCACTGGTGTACACGGTACCGATGATCGGCTATTTTTACTGTGAAACTAAACTGGAAGATGTAACCAACAAAAAATCCAAATTGTGTATGTTTACCATGCAAATCATGTCAGATGACAGTAAATGAGTACATAATATATTTTTATTATTAGTGAAAGCAAGTTATGGCATTTGTGTAGAATCCGGACCCACCTCAATTTTGCTGTTATAACGTGAGTTTGGCCTAACTTTGATATCTCTGTGCGTTAGTTCCATTATTCAACATTATCTCAGACACATTTTCGTTTACGAATATTGCGTCTTAGCACACTTTTGAGGTGTAAATAATGCCCCAGTTTCCATCAACACATGTCGCTATATTGCTCATTTTACGAGTGCGATGCGGTAACGCACGACCGCTGCAGTGCAGACTAGCGCAAACAGGGTTTGGGCTTCAAAAGTGTGCTAAGACACAATATTTTTGTAATATAAATATGCCTGGGATGATGTTGAATGATGGAATTAACGCTCTAAGGTATCAAAGTTATGAAAAACTCAAGTTATAACAGCGAAAACGAGGAGGGTTCGGATTCTACACAAGTGCCCGAGTTATGGTGTCATTTGAATTTACGTTTTTGGAATTAATTAGAAAGTGATCTGCCATTACTGAAATGTATAATTTATTTTGGTGACATCTGCACCCTAAATGAATAAAAAATACAAGATTAGAATGACATGCATGTCTCAAAAACGACTTGGCATTTCTTGTACGTCCGCGTAATATTCGCTGGTTTATGACATGTTCATGTGCGTGGACCTCGTGTGGGAAATAAGTTACTCTAACATCGCCCAAACACAATCTAACAGCCTGAACCATATTAACAAACCAATCAATAACGAGTGTTGCCATGTACTACTATGTCTTCCGTGCAATAGTATATTAACTGCTAAGAAATGTGCTCTGATCGATTAAAGTTACAGACCTCAAGAAAGATAGATATATATAACGTTTGTCACGGTAAATTGTCGGATGTCTCAAATATGGCGCGCACCTAGCGAGTACCTACTCATGTTGACACCACCTACCAGGTGGCAGCATTAGTACGGCAGATGGGGATGGTCGGGTAAATTGTACTATCCGCTTTATTGGACCGCGGCATATTATATTAATTTCTACTGGATGTAATTCAATCTGTTAGAAATATGTCGCAATAATTCTTATTCTGTGTAGCGCGGTGCCGCAATGACAAGAGTGTTGGACTCTATGTAGAGAGAGCCCGGGTTCGAATTATGTTGCTGCCGTTTAGTACAATTAAGTTCGTTTACTCTACGTTGCTCCAGTTCACTCGGCTCTATGAATGCTGCGTTGTATACATTTACTGATTGTTTATTTGTGTAGAGTGACAGCTTTTATTTATATGTAATTTCTTGGTATACTCTGTGTTCATACCAATTGGCAATAAAATATATGCCCATTACCAATCTTTTACATAATAATCCATCGTTCTTATACCTATATGCATGGTAATTTCTGACATTAATATTCATTTTGTTGCACCTACAATAATATCCACTTACTTTTATGATATATTGACCTCATTGGGTTTAAAACAGCATGCTACTTTTTCTACATATATTAATGTGGTAAGCAAAGTGTAAAGTGTACAACGCTTTGAGCATGAGTCCTATTATAGGACTCCTATATAAGGACTGGATGCTGGAACTTACCTTTACTTTTTAAACATACGGTTTTAGGGACATACGAGTGGTTTGAACTTGATAGGTGAATGTCTTGAACGTAAGCGTAGTGTTTTGAACTTGAGCAAGTGTTTTCAAAATACTATCGTACCAGGTAATATTTTTAGGGTAGTGTTTTCAACTTAATTTACTAACTACACCGACCGAAACCACAAATGGATTTGGCGCCATATAATGAATGAATTATCATCTATGAATTGGGCATTATCCTCCCAAACTACCGAGTTATGTCTCCTTCTAAGATCCTATACGTTATCGATCGAATACGATGTAAACGGCCGACCAATATAGACCTAATGTCGGCGCTTTTCTGTCCGCACGTGTTGTTGCATGACGCATAGTCTGAATCCGTATTAGTTAAAGTTCAACCCGTATTATGGTCGAGTTCAATCCGTATTATGGTTGAATTCTACCCGTATTGTGGTTGAGTTCAACCCGTATTGTGGTCGAGTTCATCCCGTATTAATTATGGTTGAGTTCAACCGTTTTGTGGTCGAGTTCAAACCCGTTTTGTGGTCGAGTTCAACCCGCATTATGGTTAAGTTCAACAAGTATTGTGGTCGAGTTCAACCAGTATTGTGGCGAGTTCAACCGTATTAATTGGCCGAGTTCATTAAGAACGTTAAATAATTATTACGTGTGTGTAATTTCAGATGCCATCACGCGTCGGCAGAGACATGGGAATTTATAGTCATATATGTGCCAGTTCAAAATGTCGAAGGTCGATGAGAAAATCAATATAACACTCATAGACAATATTGATAGTGTATGCAAATTTTAAATTAATAAACATTTTTTATAAATTGATCATTATTCGTATTGCCTTCGAGTTGGCTTCGAGTAACCATCAAGACAGCACGTAGTAGGCAGAGCGTCGTCTCGAGAGACGATGCTGATGCGCCATGTTGTCATGCTGTTTCTGGAAATTTGGCAACGTCCGTTACGGCTGTGCAGTCCGATTTGGGAGCGACATTCCTTGCCACAACCAGAGCAGACGAAGCAGGATGACGTTGGTGCATGGTGCAGCTTGTTTGCGCAGCACCCTCTTCTCAGCCGCATGCTCGTGTCTCTTTTCGTTAGCCCGTCCAATGCCTCCTTATACAACATGACGCCAAGCAATACGATTTTCCGCCATTGCCTCCTAGTCTTCAGACCTGATGTCACAGGCCTTCATTGTGCGCTTAGAGACGTCATTGAATCTGAGGGCTTAGCACCCCATTGGCCTTGTGCCAAAGGCAAGTTGGCCATAGAAGATGTCTTTCGACAAGCGCCGTATGTGGTCCAGCCAGCTGAGACGTCTCTAGCTCAGATCACAACACGGTCCAGTATGTCGCTATACGGGACACGGTCCTCCCAGGTGCATGATGCCGAAGATACGCTCGAGTCTGTTGGAATGTGTTGAGGCAGCACGCCTCAGCACGCTTGGCGCATGTAGGTGATCCACGATTAACTGCCGTAGAGGAGGGTGGCAACTATAGAATACAGATTGATCCAAGTGTCAAACCTGTTATCCATCCGCCCCGCAGAGTTCCTTGTGCGGTACGTGAAGTCGTGAAAAATGAACTCGCACGAATGGTAGACGAATCCAAGGTTGAGGAAGATGCCTACTCCAACGGATGTCACAGCACTGAAACGAATTCTCGGCATGGTTGGCTATCTTGCGAAGTTCTTGCCACATCTGTCACAAGTCTGTGAACCACTGAGACAACTAGATCGGAAAGATGTGGAGTGGTGTTGGCTTGAGCAACATCAAGATGCTTTGAACAAGATCAGAGAACTGATCACAGCAGCACCAGTGCTCGCATACTATGATGTAAAGCAATCAATCACAATCCAATGTGATGCATCCCAGAGTGGTTTGGGTGCAGTGCTCCTGCAAGAGGGAAAACCAGTGTGCTACGCCTCTCGAGCACTCACAAACACAGAACAGAACTATGCCCAAATCGAAAAAGAGCTCTTAGCAATTGTCTTTGCATGTGAACGATTTGACCAGTATGTGTACGGAAGACCCATCACCGTGCAATCGGATCACAAGCCACTTCAGACGATCACAAAGAAATCGATGATCGATGCACCGAAGAGACTGCAGAGAATGCTGCTCCGTCTGCAGAAGTACAGCATAGATGTCGTGTATACGAAAGGAAACGAAATGCATATCGCAGATGCACTATCTCGGGCATACCTTCCATACAGCCACGCACATGACCCAGGGGATCATGTGTTCGACATTGAACTGCAACAAATGGACATGACAGAAGATGTTCATCTGTCGACCAACGGAATACACGAAATCATGTGCAAGTCACGAAAAGACGGCGAAGTGAAAACTGCAGTTCGCTACACACTTCAGGGATGGCCGGATCGACGTGAAGCAGTCGATCCACTCGCACGACCTTATTTCAATTGCCGTGACGAGCTCAGCACACAGGATGGCGCACTATTCAAGGGACAGAGAATCGTCATACCTCGTGACATGCGAGCCATGCTCATAAAGAAACTCCACTCCTCGCACTTAGGAGTCGAAGGATGTCTTAGAAGAGCACGTGAAATGATGTATTGGCCAGGCATGAACCAAGAAGTGAAAGATGTCATCAGTGCCTGCAGTACGTGCAACGCGTACAAACCAGAACAATGTAGAGAGCCGTTGTTGTCACATGAGATACCGTCACGTCCATGGTCACGAGTTGGAGTTGACCTGTTCCACCTTCATGGACAGGACTACCTCATAACGGTGGACTACTTCTCGAACTTCTTCGAAGTTGACAAGCTGTCAATGACCAGTGCAACACAGGTTATCACCAAACTGCGTATTCACTTTGCGAGATACGGTGCACCAGACAAAGTGATTTCTGAAAATGGGCCACAGTTTGCGTGTGAGGAGTTCAAGTTGTTCTCAGAGCGTTGGAAATTTGAACATATCACATCGTCATCTCGTTACCCCCAGGCAAACGGAAAGGTGGAAAACGCAGTCAAGACGGCAAAGCAAATCATGCGGAAAGCAATTGATGACAAGGCGGATGTGTATTTGGCGTTTCTGGACTATCGAAACACACCTACAGAAGCTATGCACACATCGTCAGCTCAACGGATGTTCGCACGTCGAACCAGAACACTGCTACCAACGCTGCCAGTACTGCTGCAGACTGATCCTGCAGTACAACGTGATGCTCCTGAGCAACTCAAACGCAGAAAGGAGAAACAAGCCAGGTTATACAATCGTACGAGCAAGAACCTCGGCATACTACACCCAGGAGATGTTGTGCGGTTCAAGAAGCCAAATGACTCACGAACATGGACACTAGCACGCATTCAGAAACCATCGGGCGTCAGATCTTACATCATTGAGAGTGAAGGCTCGACATACCGAAGGAATAGACGACAGCTACGTGCCACACCAGAGCAGTATAAGGATGATACTCGGTACTCTCAACAAGATGAATCTGACAATACAATGAAAAGACCAATGTGTTCAGACAACACGTGCGTAGACAACCAGAACGCACAACAGAGAGGTCAAGACAACGTCACGTCTCCTCCAAGCAGTGAACCTTCAGTCGAAACGTCTCCACAACGTAATGCACCATCCACGGTAGTACATTCACCACGCAATATGCCGCCGAGGGTTATAAGTTCACCATGCAGTGTGCCGGCGACTGTTGCACGACCAAGGCGTCAATTGAAACTTCCAGCAAAGTTCAAAGACTTTGAAATGAAGTGAAAAAGTTAAACATCTGACTGTAAAAAGAGGAGGATGTGATGATATCACAATTAAAGTGATAAACTGACACGCCACCTGGCGAATAAGGTGTATATCAGCGTGCCAGTGGCTACACTAAAGCCAACGTGGTTTTGTGTGTTGTCGCCATGATGTGTGTTGTCGCCAGATGTAAACGAAACAAAGTCGGCAATAAATTACAGTTATATACATCGGCTTGTTTATATACATATATATAAACAGTTATCGTTATAAAGAGATCTTCACGTGTTTATGGACCCGGAGAAGGCATATGATAGAGTTCATAGAGAGCTGATCTGGTATAGCCTCCGAAAAAAGAGTATACCAGAATACTACATTAACAACGTAAAGGACACGTATGAAGGGTGTACGACAAGCGTCATGACAAATGCTGGAAAAACAGAGGAACTCAAGATTGAAGTTGGTCTACACCAAAGGTCGGCCTTTAGTCCTCTACTTTTTGTCATTATCCTGGACGTGGTTACAGAGGAGATCAAGGAGCAGATACCCTGGGCTATGTTATTAGTGGATGACCTGGTGTTGTGTGATTCAGACGGAGGTAGGATAGAAGAGAGATTAGACAAATGAAGAGAACGAACGGAGATATGTGGGCTAAAGATCAGCAGAACGAAGACGGAACACCTTCCACCAATGGGGCACACAGAGCCGGTGAAGATGAAAAAGTATGGGTCTCAGGAAAAAGGTATACATTACTAACTGTACAGACTGTTAAGTACCTTGGCCCTGTCATAGACATGGAGGGAGGTGTCAGTAAGGAAACTGAGAGTCGAGTGTCAAAGGGGTGTTCTAGATGGAGGGAACTATCTGGAGTGATATGTGATAAGAAGGTACCACAAAAGATGAAGGTCCAGCTCTTCAAAACGGTAATTAGACCGGCACCTTTATACAGCTGTGAAACGTGGCCACTATCGACAAGACGACTGGCAACAATGGAGATGAGAATGATTAGATGGGCAATGGGTGTAAGCCTGCATGAGCAGCGGAGGAATGAGGACAACTTGAAAGAAGCCGATGTGGAGAGCATTGTTGTCATTATGAGGAGAAGAAGGCTGGAGTGGTTTGTTCATGTGAAAAGAACGAAAGAAAGGGAAGACATAAGAGCCACCACGGAGGTAACGATAGAGGGGAAACGAGCGAGAGGGAGGCCCAAGTTGAGATGGCAGGACACCGTGAGGAAAGATTTAAAGGCATGGCAGATGAAGGAAGAATGGGCTCAGGACAGGAAGAAGTGGAAGATACCCTGCAATTTAATAACTTACTTTGATAAAATTAGCTTCGCTCAAAAAGTGAGTTAATCACGCGAACTGCGAAACAGCACGTAATCATACTCGTTTCAAGATGACGTCATACTATTGTTATGACGTCATAATATTATTGTGACAAATAAAACGAACGGCGACGTTATATAGAAGTTTCAAGTGTTGTTTCATACCTGCGAACTTTTTATTTGCTCTTTTACGTGAGACCCAGACTAACTCAATATATCAAATTATGATTCACATATACGCCAAGCGGCGAAAGGCGCCGCTGGTGTCAATTGTGAAGTTGTTGAGCGCCACCCAAGCGGCTCTAGGAAATGAACCGCCTAGACACAAGGCGGTGGCCGCTCTCTGCAGGTTTGTATGTATGGATGAAGGCCTACGCTGGCTTAGGAATGTGAGTGAGTGTGAGAGTTTATTCAGTACAATTGTATACATGCATTACATAATTAGAATGACATATATATAATACAGAGGATAGCACATCAAAGCACACATAGTATACTTATTTCCAATGTGGTCCTCAAAAATAATGAATAAGTAATTATAATAAGAAAACAATAAAAAAAACAAATAGATAACTAGTAGAATTTTTAAAAATATATATTATTATTAAAATGTTAAATACAATACATATTATGCATTAATAATATTAAGACGCAACGTAAAGATTATGTTCATGAGCCACAAATCTACTATATAAAAGGGTCGTCACTTTTTTATAAAACTAATTTTAGATCGACATTGTTTTGTTTCGATTGGCAAGTTGTTCCAGTGGCATATGCCTGTATAAAGAAAGAAGTTTGTCCAGAGCCCTTTACTCCCGGTAAAACACATGCCAATTCACTGGCTCTTGTGGGGTATATATGTTGAACCATTACAACATTTGCTCTTAAAAATATGCTGGTGCATTACCATTGATAATATTGAACATGTGGCCCAACTTTAACTGTTCTACTCTATATTTAACAGGGAGTATTCCAACGGTCTTAAATTCATTCCAACATGGAACCTCGGTGGAGCATTTAACATAAATCTGATCTGATAATCTTATTCTGTGTACACTGCATTCTGCACTTAATTTTTTTTCTCAATAATCCACTACTAAGCTGAACATGTGTAATCAAAGTGACATTGAATCAAAACAGAGACTAGTAGTCTTTTGTTTTTATGCTAAACTTTCTGGCGTTCCTGTACAAAAAATTAAGTTTATTTGAAGTTTTAGAAAGGATATTAGAAGCTATAATATCACTAGAAAGGGACTGATCTAAAGTCACCCTTAAATATGTGACAATTGAATGACATTTCCATTGCATACAACATTACGATTGTTACATTTGTACAATTTTCTCTTCGTTCAAAACACGAATGATTGTGTTTTTCCTAAATGAAGAGACAGTTTGTTAACGATTAACCATTCACTGACGGATTCCAGCTCCGAACTTAAAGTTGCCTCTATTTCTGCTATATCGTTTCCCGAGGCAAGTAAGACTGAGTCATCCGCATATAACAAAAGCTTACATTTAACTGCAGCAGACATGTCATTTACATATAATAGGAAGAGTAGAGGCCCAAGTATTGGCAAATGATGAAACAATAGACGTAACCTAATCCGCGACATTCCGTTTATCAAAGCATATTTCATTTTCAATGTTCAGATTATAACACGTTTAGGTTTGGTTTTACATTTTAACGATGAGCCAGCCTCGTTCAGAATTTTCCACAGCTTTTTTTGTCAATTTTGATATTCATTTACAGCACGTACCTAATACTGAGATTTAGCTTTTTTATATTTGACCTGGTTTCTGTGATAGACAAACAGCTTTTTGTCCAATTGATTTTTTGACTTTCTAAAGTATTTTGTTGGACATTCAAGGTTGTGTTCTTTGTTTAACTCGAACCTCCTTATATGGGGCCAGTTTATCAAGAACTGATAAGAATTTTGATTTAAATTTGCCCCATGAAATATCAACATTGTTACAACTTAATACATTTGTCCAGTTCATGTCATCTAGATTGTGTAAGAACTGATCTTTACTATTATGTTTAGAGCAATGGATTTGAAATGTACTATGCTTGCTCATTGGAATTCTGATTACCTTTCTCGTACAAAAAGTTATTAAATGGTCGGTAATCCCAACACTGAGAACACCTGACTGGCATATTTTCTCTTGAACAGTTACTAAAATAAGGTCAATAGCAGATTCACCAATAGTACATACTCTGGTAGGTTCTGCAGTTCAATTGCTTAAAGCCAAATGCACGTTCAAAATTGCACAGAACATTAACCAGAACATTTTTCTAGATGGCACCAAAACCTTAGTATTAAAATCTCCAAGCAAAATGCACTAAAATTGTTTCCTTTATTAAAGGACAATTCTAAAAGTTCGTAAACGTTACATTGTCTCTGTGGCCTGAAACATATCCCTGTCAGTATGGGACGCGTTTTACGCAGGAAGTCTTCCGCCCACACAGTCTCTACGCCGTCGATGAAGATATTTTGGGTATATTTTGGATAAACATCGTCTCAAAATGGTAATGATTACAAAAAATGTTACGCAATGGTAGAGTTATGTCAAGATGTCTTCATGGTACGGGAGATCGGGGCAAAGCGGCCCCCCTAAGCAAATGTTGTTGTGTACACATTTTTTAATATAAATTATTTGAAATTCTTGATACTGAGACTCACTACTGAAACTGGTCTAAAAGATGAAATCAGTTTCGTTTCATCGATTTGATATGTTTAGGTCATGCAACGCAGAAGATGCACCCTCTGCAATATGTCCACTTTGCCCCACCCCTGGGGCAAAGTGGACACTCTTCGTGTAACATCAACAGCCAACCCAACCAAGCTAGAAAACGAAAGAAAACGGAACGAACACGAAATCGGAAAGTTACAGTACTTCGCAGTCCTTAAATAACTCAACAAAGATGAACGTGTAACTGTTTCCTGTCGACTTTAACATCATACACACGCATGTTCGTCATCGTCATCGATGCTCTGGAGCCCGAATGGTTATCTGGGGGTGCTTTTTCCTGAATGTTGCTACCAATCCCTCACCAGCCACTTTCCATATTAAATGGGTGTGGTATACCATTCTTCTCTGCAAACTGAAACGCTAAATGTATCAGGTCAATTATGGACAATCCAAACATCCTGGATTCATGTTCAAGAATGTGGTCACACGGTTGTTGTTCCTCTTCCTCAGAAAACACAGGTTTGTGGCGTCCAAGGCCCTTTCTTGGTGCATTTTTTACCGTTCTCGAAGATGCCCATTTCACCCTTCATCTAAGGGTTGTTCTTGGTACGTTGAAGGTAGCTGCTGTTTTCACGTTGCTACCTGATCTAACCGCACCGATGGTTTTTGCCACATATACATCGCTCCACGCCTGCTGCGTACGTGTTTATAAGTTCTCACCATTTTACACTGCAATAACAAACATACGTAGGGTATTAAGTGTATGCACAATACAGCAGTCATGTGCAGAGCAAAACAAATTAATGGAAGGCAGGGTGTGGGGCGTAATGATATTTACCTAATTTCGACCATAAATCCTTAACTTTATTAATGTCCATTTTAATGTAATGGTGTAATTATTATTGTACATGATTAAACTACAAATATACTAAATAATAACAACTAATGAACACTCCATCAACTATAATAAAAATTAAATTTAACAAATACTGCAAATTCCATAAAACGTGGTGGACTGGGATTACAAAGGTGATGCATGGGGGTGGGGGTATCTCCCGTCCCCACCCTCGTATCCACTTCTGATGTCCATTTTTGCGTATTTGTTAAGTACCCACTACTCCAAGTAACGTAAAAAGCATATGACCACTTTGCCCCGCCTGTCCACAATACCGCATCCACTTTGCCCCACATGCGATGTAACAAATATGAACCATTCCCATACGCTATCCGTGAACATTATTCATAACTTAGTTTTACGTACACGTATGTGTAGCAGATCACACGCTTACAAGCGTTTCCAATATTTGTTTTATATATATATGTATGTATGTATATATATATATATATATATATATATATATATATATATATATATATATATATATATATATATATATAACAAATATTGGAAACGCTTTTTTGGAATGCTTTTCTTAGTCGTATATATATATATATATATATATATATATATGTATTTATATAGATGTATATATATATATATATATATATACGACTAGGAAAAGCATTCCAAAAAACGAAAACATCGCAAGAAAATACACTAAAAGCGACTTGCCGCCAGAACATAAAAATGGCGACTGATTTGGCAGGCGAAGTTGGTGCACCCAAGCGGTAGTGATATCAACTAATGTTTTTATCACATCAACGTTAGATGATGCAAGTGGTGCGAGCTTAAAATGTAATTGTCCACTTTGCCCCAATGGCCGCTTTGCCCTGATCTCCCCTACGTTGACACCAATGTATATTGGCAATAAAGTACATTGGCAACAAAGTACATTGGCACAAAGGTGCATTGGCAACAAAGTATATTGCTAACAAAGTACATTGGCACCAAGGTACATTGGCAAGTATGGTGCCATTCCATTTAGTTCGCGCTTAGCGTCTCTGTTCCTGAAAGGCACACCTTTCGACATGTTTGCGCGTAGTTGCTGTTGAGTAATAGCCCAGGTAAGAATGTGACGTCGCATTTACGTCGCAGATACCTCCCCTGTTCAGTACCAGTTACATCACATAGTATGCACATTTCGACGTCACATTCACGTGCGAAGTGAGCATTTGCAGATACGTTTTTGTCACACGCAGTACGACTTAACAAAATGACCCACGACGCGCTATAGACTTCAATGGTTTATCAATGCGACGTCCAGTCACGTATTCTTGACGTAATTCAGTAACGTCCTAGTGACCAACAATGACGTCATAGCGACGTTACTACGGCATCACTTTGTCTAGCGTAACAATTGACCTCTTCGGAGATCGGTTCATTTCGGCTCTAAACGAATTATCCTGGGTAAAATTGCGTTTATCTGCATAGTGAGAAATTCAATTCATGTAAAAAGTGATAATAACAACTGAGATGTCTGCTATCAAAGTGAGTTTCATATAGTACAGGCATGCGCAGTTGCGAAAATTTGCGATCTCCGAACAGTTCGATGCTGATAACCAATATGTGAAAACAAGAACTGACTGGATCTGGGCAGAAAGTACGGAAACATCCAGAAATTCACGAATTGGCCTCTTTCAGCTTTATACACTTTAAAGTCCCATTTTAGGGTAAACAACAGCAGGTTCTTAAAAGAAATAATTATCTAGGTTAGTTTTGCTACCATAAGAATGGCCAATAGTTAAAGAATACGGTACCGCTGACCTTTAAAAAAATTACGTTGCTTGATACAATCGTACAAAAGACGCGAATGATTGGTGTATCGATCACGTGGCCTATTTCCTAGCAACAAGGTCCGTCTAACTTCCAAAATGTATGACGCGTATGTGATGTTCAGTCGTAGGCCTACATTGTGTTGAAATCCTGACCGCAAACGTTTTTCTTTGCAACAGAAACAAATGCGATAACTGTATGTATATACTCTTGACAGATGTCGTGCCGCCCTGGTAATGCAATGTGCACTGTGTGTAGATAAGGTTAAGAAAATCAACGCTTGGATTGTGACGTCAATTGAAGTATCCAGAACGTCGCGGTTTGCGTACGTCAAAATAAAACGTTTGAGCGTGACCTCCGTCAAGCTTTGCCTTAAACAACAATGCTGAAAACGGTTATGGGTGCGAAATAATTACTATTCTGCGGCATGACATCTCATAGATCAAACATAGCCGCATAAAGTTATCACTTTAATAAAACGTTTCCTTACGTGCTCGGCGTCCACATTTCGATGGCTTGACGGAGGTTTAGCTAGGCAACAGGTTACGTGATGAATAGGTCATTTGTATGTAACAGACCGGTGTGAAGTTAAGCCGGCTAAAGTTTCACGGGTTCATTTACGATCCCTCGGAAGGACTAAAATAATGCCTTTAATGATAATAAAAAAATGGCTTTTAACAGCCTATTCACATTTGGGACACAGATGTGTGCAAAGTGTCACACTTATAACAAACATGCAAACTATTTGTGCTTATCCGCCTGTTTTTATGTTTACTCAAACATACGTAATCCGTCCACTGGTCAGTTGGTAACGTACGGTCTACAAGTTATATCCCTTACTGAGGATGGCTATTTTTACTAGTAGTACTTTCAATACTAATTATTACAGTGATTTACATTGTGTGCATGCGTCGTTGCAGCTATTCCCTGCTGCGCCCACGTCACCCGCTTTGTCGCCTGTGGGAGCTCGTCGTCACCTGTGTCGTGATGGCCTCATCTTTGCTTGTCCTGTACATGAGCGCGTTCGACTCGACGGCTCTTTCGCTGCACATTGCCCTATATGTGTTTGATGCTGTCAATCTCGTCAACGTCGCGGCGACATTCTTGTTAGCGTACGAAGACGACAACGGCTTCCTTGTCACTAACAGACAACTGATCCGCAGTCGATATATCAAGTCGTTGTTTGTCGTCGACGTCTTTTCTGCGATTCCGTTCGAGGTTTTCGGTTTGTGGTACCCGGCAGCGTTACCCTACCTGAGGTTGAATCGAGTATGTCATGCCTATCTGGTGTGGACTTTCTTCGGTAAGGAACGATGGTTAATTATAGACACGAAAAGCCAGATGATGTGCAATACAAAAGTACCGGAAACTGTTGGTTAATAGTTTTTAAAAAATTACAAATTTGAACAAAATTGGTACCTAAACAAAACACCCATTTTTATTTTGATGCATTATGAATAAGCAATATTACGAAATACAGTAATGCGTATTCCATCACTGTTCCACTCTGTGCGTAGCCATGGGTTTAGAAATAATTATATGTATTATATATGTGTTTGCTTTACCTTAGAATATATTTACAACAAGAATCACGCACACGCAACGCACGCACGCACGCACTCTCTCACACACACACTCACACGCACACGCACACATACAAATACTCTCCAATTGTACCCTCTTGAGATCTCAGATGTACGCTTTCAAGAAGTATTCGTACCGGAAGTTTGATGTGACTAAACCCGTGGTTTCTACGAGCAATTTAAATACGTATAGCGTTGACACAAATCTATATGAAGGGTAAATGATGGAACCTCTGGGTCTCGGTTTGACCTCCGTCAAGTTTGACCTAGGCCAACAATGTTGACGACGGTACTATATGTTATTTTTATATTTTTCATTGTGTATTACATTATTAGATGCAGTTACATACATTTGTCGCTTTACTAACTTTTTTCATAAAGAAAAAAAAGTTTGAGGCCAGAATGTCAACAAAATGTACGACGGCATGTCCAAACGCTCCACGTGTTCGGCATGCATTGATTACTTGATGGACCTTTTGCTATTATAGGAAGGGTGATATAGTGACTCCACATCCATGTTCGTAAAAGGATAAGTGGACCATTTTTTGGTCGCATCGGCCCACCGACAGACAGACAGACAGACAGACATACTTACAGACAGACAGACATACAGACAGACAGACAGACAGACAGACAGACAGACCGACAGACAAACATACACACACTGAGATTGCCTGTGTGTGCAGATCATCAAGCGGATATGATTGGAGCAACTACGCAGCTCATGTACTGCGCCAAGTTCTTTAATGCCTGCGTACTAGCAATACACGTCATTTGCTGTATGTGGTTCCACATGGCTTGTCAAGGACGCCATCTTGGCAGAGACCAAGATACCCGAAGTTGCAGGAACGACACGTGGATCACACGTGATTCGCTCCAGCTCGGTACATATTTTGGCTTTAACCTATGTGTGTGCGTGCGTGTGTGTGTGTGTGCGTGCGTGTGTGCGTGTGTGTGCGTGTGTGCGTGCGTGCGTGCGTGCGTGCGTGTGTGTGTGTGTGTGTGCGTAAAGGATAATCAATGTGTTCTACCTCTGTTTGGTGTATTTTGCCAAACAATTAAGCTCTGCAAAGTTACAAACCTTAAGAAGTTATTTTAGAAGTCGCTCAATAAGACCAACATATTAATTAGGGTTGTAGCTGGGGCTAGACAAGGGTTAGAGATAGCCTTTACGTATATATTTCCGAAAAAAATACCAACGTATCTTGAGTGGAATGATTATTGTTATATGTACCCAAAACAACGACGGGAGCTTCAAAATACATAAAATTAACATATACCTCGGTATTGATGTCCAACATTTTTCCAATTATACAAGGTAATTACGACGTCACGGAACAATTATACATTGCGTTTTGACGTTTTGCATAACTACTTAAAATACGTTATCGTGGATACCAAATTACTCGTATTTGAGTTGGCATGTATTTAAAAATTGTATACAGGAATAAATATCCCTCCCTGTTAGGTTTGTATCATCCTCTTTGTTATACTTCGATACATTCTGTGTCGAATCGGCTTTGATTGGCAAGTAACAAATAACAGTATAGTTTTTTTTTAATATAAGGTAATCAAACACATAGTCGTGACAATTCCTTAGGATATGCTTGGTCAGAGGACTACAAATCATTGTCATAAACCCACCCCTGTCAGCTACACAATATTCTGTATCCTGCTCAATACAAAATGTGAACGAAACTGCTCATGCTTTCAACCACAGCAATGGGTTTCGAAAGTTTTTTCTGGATAGAGAGTTCGACCATCAACCAATCTGCTACTTTGTTTCTCGATAAATGTAACTTGAAAAATCACCCATTCCCGCCAACTCTCTCCGGTCGCTTCCTGTGAAATTGTGGGCTTTTGACTCTCCAAATTTCTTGTTCAGTTAGTCGATACAACCTGTTTTACACGTTGGTTTTATGTTCTGCTTTCAACAGAGTTTAATTTCCTGGAAGCAACCCCTGGACAACAATACGTCGTTTGCCTCTACTGGACTTTGTCTACCGTATTTACTACTGGGTATGTTTACACCGTTTGTAATTCCTGCGCTTAAAAATTGCTTTATTTGTGAATCGGGCGATTAAACACTCAGACTCGTGTCAGACAGTATTACTTGTAGAACTCAACAGTTCTTCGGATTTTTTCCCAAGACTGAAGCATGCATATTCACAGTTCTCACCACAAACCTCGTATCTTTAAAACAATTCCTTTTCACAACATATATAAAATTGTATAGCTGAACGGATATGTGACAATTTGGGTCGATTTATTACATCTTCTACTTAAGTATTAAATCTAAAAAAGTATAATATACTAGTAGTCATATTGTATTGTATTTGTATCACGGGTAACTATGCTGGTTGGGTGGTGAACCATACATAAGTATCACACTTTTGTTCACCCCCTTTCAACCAACACTATTGTTTATTTCGTTGTTTATAATGTTGCAAATTGTGTATTTCGTAATAATGTATTTTGTAATAATGGAATGTGTATTTTTGGTTGTTGTGGATGTTGGAAATAAATTATTGATTGATTGATTGACTGACTGACTGGTTGATTGATTGACTAGCTGACTGTCTGACTTGTTGATTGATTGACTGACTGACTGGCTGATTGACTGACTGACTGACTGACTGGTTGATTGATTGACTAGCCGACTGTCTGGCTGGTTGATTGATTGACTGATATCCGAACATATGCTTTGTCAAACAAAACCCATCGTTGACTCCCATTAGAATGTAAGAATAACAGACTCCGCCTTCGGTTGATTTATTGTTCGGCTGCGGTTGAGAATGTGTTGCAAGCTGACAACTGAAAATCGATAATGTTGCGTAGGAAGCACACACGAATTCCATCGTTGTGTGTGTGTGTGTGTGTGTGTGTGTGTGTGTGTGTGTGTGTGTGTGTGTGTGTGTGTGTGTGTGTGTGTGTGTGCGTGTGTGTGTTTGAGAGAGAGAGAGAGAGAGAGAGAGAGTGTGTGTGTGTGTATGCGTGTGCGTGTGCGTGTGCGTGTGCGTGTGCGTGTGCGTGTGCGTGTGCGTGTGCGTGCGTTACAATAGGCGTGTTGCGGAGATTTTAAAATGTTGTCCATTTCCTTTTTGAAGAAAGGTGTGAGATGACTGTGCGTCAATTATATGCTATTTTCACATATAAATCCGGGAGATTTTGTACTGTAGTTTGGTTTTGGCGTGATGAACACGTTGTACAAGCGCAACACTTCATTTACAGGTTTGGCGACATCGTCGCTAACAACCTTGGTGAAATGGTGTTCTCCATCCTGGCTATGATTTGTGGTTTGTTGCTCGTCCACGAGATGTTATTGGCCGGCGTATCATCGATGCTAATGAACAGCGACTTCGTCCGATCGCGTTATTGGTCTCGGCTTCAAACAGTGAACCGCTACCTGGTGAGATTATGTTATTTTGTGTAAAGCCCGACCAGAGATCGGTGTCCATTTTGTTTAGGTCGTTGCTTGACTTCATATGTACAAACACAACTCTAATGTAGTCAGTCACACTTGCTATGTAATATATTAAAATATCCGTAAACATGGGGGCGTTAGGTGCGTTCACACCCTCCCTGCGGAGAAGTAAACGAGTTTCTCTTGACTAGGCCATTTTAAGTGCAAAGATATGTCATCAAAAAAAACATATAGTATTGATTGGGCAGTTTGGATATCGATCCCGATACTTCTCACATTAAAACCACATTTGGCAATATACTGATTTCTAAATAATATTTTAAAAGTGACGTTAAATGTTAAACTATGGTTTTTAATATCAATTATGTCATTGAAAGTTCCTGTGAACTGTTTTGGTTATGCATCAAATAAAACTGGCCCCCAAGACCCCCTTTTCTCATTTCCACCACGTTATCTGGTGGATTATTTGGAACGACAGAAGTAAAGTTAAGGTAAATTCTTGTGTAGCGCAGTATCCAGTCATCAGGACTGCTCGAGACACTTTACTCCCTGGCAGATCTGTTAAATTGTACACCATCTCGACTTCTCAGGGAAGCGTTCAACCAGAGTGCAATTAATGCGCGAAGACTATTCGTACACAAATATCCACCAATGTCTGTAGCCAGATACTCATTCATACAGCTGAGTGAACTGGAGCAACGTGAAGTGAACGAACTTGCCCAAGGTTCGACAAGGCGGCACGGGATTCAAAACCGTGTTCTCTTGATTGAGAGTCCGACGCTCTAGCTACTGCGCCACTGCGCTCCAAAGTGGTTCAGAGACATCTTGATGAGCCGGTTAACACAAGCAAAGTATTGTCCTAAGATATTACATTGCCATTGGTCCCTTTTATCTGCTGTCTATGCCAGGGAAAGTAAAATATCCCACACAGGGGTAAATGTGTAACCTATCGTGGACTCACTCTAACCCACTGGATCTAGCTACCAGCGGCTGGAGTTGCTTCAGGCATGTGAGAGACCCCGAACAGGCAGTGTAGGCAGTGTAATACACTGTATCATTGGATCCACTGGGTCCTATATGAATGTACATGTATGCAGTTCAACTATCCTACCTGAAAATAATATTGTATGGTGGCCAAATGGGAATATGAGGCTAGAACATTATTTTCGTAAACCACTTGGCTTAGAGCTCCTGCCGGGGCACCAACGCAGAACACCCCGTAAGGCAAAGGTTTGATCAGGCTGATATGTTTGTATGGACTAAGATTCCCTGTTTTAGGTGGATGACAATTATGAACATGTATTTGTTAGCTTGGCAGCCATGTTTTGGCGAGCTACATACTTTATTAATACTTAGATAATCATAATTTTGGTGTGTCAGTATATAGGTTTTTATGGGTCATGGATTTCGAATATATTATATTTGAACTTCTGCAACATTCACATTAGTCGTTTTTGATGAGGGCAGTTTTCAATAAAAATGTCACCATATATTAGCAATTATCATAGGCAGAGCTGTCAAAGCCTATTATTCTCATATCTTAAGAACGACATAACCTACAGCAAAAAGGTTGATGTAAACATAGAGGTTTTCAGGCATGGAAATTTCATATGCATTCATTTGGACATCGCCAAATATACGCCATTGTTAAAAATGGCGCCCGAGAAAACCAGCCATCCCCATATATTATATTATTATATATTAGGAACTACCTCGCCTATATCCGTAACACCGATGTCAACAATGCGCACAGAGAGACAACAAGATCGCCAGCGACATGTCGAAGGTGGTAGACGACTATTACAAGCAGCTGTGGCTACGAAAGCGCGGTGTGCAAAACCCATCCATCTACGCTGCCCTGCCGCTTACAATGCAAGCCGAAATCGCCAATGGAACTTACGAGAATATGTTTGCAAAGGTAGGACGAGAATGTAGTCAAGTGTGATTTTTGCTGCTGAACTGAGCTACAGGTATTTCATAAAATCGATGGAACATCGTATTGCATAATATCAAAAATAGATAAGCGAACGAAAAATGAACAACTCGGGACATGTCCAAAATCACTCAATTCAGCGGTCGCTAGCAAACTTACGGTTCATCCAATCCCAAAAATATTGGTACCGTTTGAAAGATTACCTTTTCATCTACGTAGTAAATAGCACGGTTGATCATGTTAAAGTATATTTTCACCATTGTGTTTATCTGAAATGTGGTTGTTTTCATCCGCTTTAACTCAGCGAACGATGTTAGCGTCGGGTATTCTTCGCCATCTGTCGGCGAAACTGCACATTTCCTGTCAATCACCGCTGCGTTGCTATGGCATCGCACATGGCCGATCTCAGCAGTTGATGTTTACATGTTAAGCTCCACCCATTTTTGCATGTCAAAAAAGATAGATTAAGTTTCACCGAATGTTGGCATTACATTAGCGATCGCCGGACGCTGACAGACAGTTTGTTTACTTGTGTTTATGTCGTCTGCAAAGTGGGTGGAGTCTAAATAGCATGAAAACAAGAACTTATGAAGTATAATCACCTACTCGGTTTCTGCCCTATCTGAGTTTCTGCCTCATTACAATTATATAGCTGGATCTCTTATTAAATACATCTTTAGTCAGATATATCGGACACAATGAGCAAAGGATGTCTACAAACTTGCAACAAAATTATTTGTGTTGCGTTTTCACCTATACTGTTAGCATAACGCAAGCGAACATTTGAGTGACATTATGAACTGTCAAACTGACATGTTTATTGCAGTCGCAGGCCACGATGCGAAGGGATCATTCCGTAATACATTTTAGTACAATGAGCGGGGAACAGTCATTGTCATAATGCAACATCCTTCCATTTTTAAAGAAAAGCTAGATTAACATTGCATAAGCATTAGTGTCAATAAAAGTCCTTGCAACAGTAGCAATTACTCAAAAATAGCAACTAATAGTGTGAACGAGTGAACTGTCCTTGTTCGGAAGTATTCACATAAAAATAAAATTACGCTAGTAGTCTAATCTGACTAACACATTAATGTTCATAATAGTGAGTCACTGGACGAATGAACCATACTACTCACTAACAATAAGCTGTTACTAATTTAAACGTCAGCTCATGGGGAATCAAACAAAATTAGAAATATGCTGAATATATACAGTCTGTAGTCTTCACTTGCAGTCGTAATCTTTGAGGTAGTCCGGCGATTTCACCTGACGACCCGATCTCGATGTTACGATCTGCGGACGGACGTCTCGACGGATCGGCGTAGATGCGGCTTCGGCGACCGTTGTCGGCATCTCGACTGGCGTAACGTCTTCCGCATCCACATCTCGTTGAGGGTTGATGAGGTCGTCGACAAGCGGTGCGCGGACTTGCAGCGGAGGTTCAGCCGACTTCCTCAGCTGCACGCGGTTGCGCTTGTATACCCCGTCGCCTGTCTCAACCTCGTACGACCTTTCGTCTAGACGCCTGTTGACGACAGCTTTCCTCCAGACACGACTACCCTGAACGAATGGTCTCATCCGCACAGTATCTCCTTCCTCCAGAACGGGAAGATCATGGGCAGATCTGTCGTAGTGTGTCTTCTGTTTGGCTTGGCTAAACTGCAGACGTCTCTTATCAACTTCAGTGGCTGTCGCGGAGCGCGGTTTAAGCAGTTCGCTCGTCATCGGAAGCAACGTCCTCGTTCGTCGGTTCATGAGCCGCTGGACCGGGCTGCTTCCAACACCTTGTGTGGGCGTGTTGCGAACGTCTAACAGTGCCAGAAATTGATCAGTGTTCGTGTCTTTGTTTTTTCTCATCAGTCGCTTGGCAGATTTCACAGCGGACTCTGCCTTGCCGTTAGCCTTCTGGTTCGCTGGACTGACCAGCAAGTGCTCGAAATTCCACTCGACCGAGAAGTCGTGAAACGTCGATGCTGTGAACTGAGGACCTGGATCTGAGACAACATAACAAGGTATGCCGTATCTGGCGAAGTGACCCTTCAGCTTGCGAATGACTGTTGTCGTGGTCGTGTCCTCAAGACGATCAATTTCCCAAAAATTTGAGAAGTAGTCGACTGTGACTAGGTAAGACTTGCCTTCGAACGAGAAAATATCTGTCCCGACTTTTTGCCATGGTCGGTCAGGGACGTCGTGCTGCATGAGTGATTCTCTTGGCTGGTCGACTTCGTATTTGCGACAAGTCTCACATGTGGAGATGTACTCTCTGATATCGGCTGACATGCCTGGCCAGAACACGCATTCTCTTGCCCTTCGCAAACAGCCATCTATTCCGACGTGTGAGGAGTGGATCACCTTTTTGATTTCAGATCTCAGGCTACGTGGTATCAGAGTACGTTCTCCTTTGAAGATGATGCCATCTTGCATGGACATTTCATCCCTCACGTGGAAGTACGAATGCAGAACTGTATGCAGCTGACTTCTGTCATCAGGCCATCCTTGGAGTATGACCTTGGAGAGTTGCTGCGATACTTCATCTTGTTCTGTGGCGTTCCGTATCTGTTGTAGTCGTTCGGGGCGGATTGGAAGGAAGGACACCATGTTCACTTGTTCCAATTCTGCTTGGCTACAGCCGTCGTTTGGCAGATACGCACGGGAGAGCATGTCAGCAATGTGCATTTCTTTTCCTTTGCAGTAGATGACCTCGATGTCATATTGTTGAACTCTCAGTAGCATTCCCTGCAGACGTCTGGGTGCCTTGGCAAGAGGTTTTTTTCACAATGGCCTCCAGAGGCTTGTGATCGCTGTGGACAGTTGTGTGTCTGCCAAAGGTGTATTGGTGGAACTTCTGCAGTGAAAAGACGATTGCCAGCATCTCCTTCTCAATTTGCGCGTAGCGAGTCTCGACGTCCGTAAGCGCGCGACTTGCGAACGCGACAGGTTTCCCATGCTGTAGAAGAGCTGCGCCAAGTCCTTTTTCACTGGCGTCGCACTGTATCACCAGTTCTGACTCAGGATCGTAGAAGCTGAGTAGTGGCGCTTCTGTTACCAGCCTCTTGACTTCTGCGAACGCCTGGTCTTGAGTGCGAGACCAATTCCAGTGCACGTCTTTGCGTGTGAGTTGCCGAATTGGTTCCATAGCAGCGGAGAGCCGTGGCAGGAATTTGTCTAAGTAGTTCACTGTGCCATTCAGACGATGAACTTCTTCCACTGAGGACGGAGTCTGGAGTTTTGTGATCGCTTCCACCTTCTTGGGGTCGGGTCGGAGACCAACGTCTGACATCAGATGTCCGAGGTACGAGATTTCGGTTTTCTTGACCTCTGCCTTCTCTCTGTTGAGCGTTATTCCCCTCTCTCTGCATCTCCTCAGCACTTCTTCCAGATTACGGTCGTGATTTCTCGACGCGTCCTCTGAATTGTCACCTGCACCGTACACGATGATGTCGTCGGTGATGCATATCACGCCTTCTAGTCCTTCCAGAGCTTGTAGAAGACGCTTCTGGAAGATCTCAGAGCTCACGCTTAGACCGAATGGGAGTCGAAGCCATCTGAATCGCCCAAATCCAGTCTGGAATGTCGTTAGGATGCTCGAGTCATAGTCGAGGACTACGTGCCAGAATCCCGAGGATAGGTCAAGTTTGGTGAAGTATTTTGCCTTTGCCAGTTCCGGTAGCACTTCATCCATGATTGGCATTTGGTACCGCTCTCGTTTCAGCGCACAGTTCAGAGGTTTTGGATCGATGCAGATCCTCAGGTCGCCTGACTTCTTTGTCGCGACCACCATGCGGCTGGTCCAGTCCGTTGGAACGTCGATTGGCGCGATCACTCCAAGTTTTTGGAGTCGATTCAGTTCAGCTTTCACCTGCGAACGCGATGCCACAGGTATGCGCCCAGTAGCAGAGGTGACAGGGGTGACTGTCTCATCAACATGTAGATGGACTTTCCCTGGTAATGTGCCGATTTCTCGATCAAAGACATCTGTGTACTCGGCGAGCAGTTTCTCGCAAGAGTCAGTGTCCTTTGATGAAATAGACGCGACTTGTGCGAAGTTGCGATAGTTCACTGTGATCAGCTCCATTTGTTCTGCTACACGTTTTCCGAGTAAGGGCAGTAGGTCTTCCTGCACCACTACGAACTCGATGCTGTACTTTTTCCTGTTAGTAGGATTGCGGATACTCATACGTCGCTTGCCTAGGGGGATTAGAACTGTACTGTTCCACATTTTTAGAGTCTTGTTATAGGCTTCAAGTTCTAGGCCGGCTGCGAATTTCACTGGCAGTACATTTACTGTTGCTCCGCTGTCAATTTGAAATTGAACTTCCTGTTCTCCAAGCAGCATCTTGGCAAGAATTTCTTTGCCTGCGCAAGCTGAGAATACTTTCTCCGATGTGTCCTCTACACCAAGTACATATTCGCTGTCGCTTGATTCAGCTGACTGTTGCACGGAGTAGACCTTGCCGTGTTGTCTGGGCCTTGCATTTGGCCTTGACCTTTGCTCGCATTTTGCAGCGAAGTGATTTCTGCCACCGCATTTGGTGCACTTCTTACCCCATGCCGGACACTCTTCTTTCTTTCTGATGTGTCGGCTTGTACAAAATCTGCATTCGATCAGATCTTGAGGGACCTTAGAAGTGTGTCCGCCTGTTTGATTACCTCTTTTGGGCCTGGGCGTCTGCTGTTTGTGAGTAGGTCTTGTTTGTACTCTGTGTACATGATCTTCGGGACCGCTCATCACTTTGAAGTGGTTACTGGCTGCTTCAGCGCTGCGGCATATATCAATGCACTTTTTGAGTGTCAAGTTGGACTGCTGAAGTAGTCTTTTTCTAGTCTGGCTGTCCTTCGTGCCGCGTACTATTCTGTCTCGTAACAGAGAATCTCCGAGACAATCGCAGAAGTTGCACGTTTTCGCCAGAGTGCGCAGTGCAGTGACGTACGAGTCAATGCTCTCTGCAGCGTCTTGGTTTCTTTCGTTGAAGATATAGCGCTCAAAAGTTTCGTTTGTGTCTCCAATGATGTGTTGGTTGAACTTTTTGATTACTGTTGGTAGATCGGTCTTGTCTTCTTCCTCACTGTACACGAATCCATTGTATATTTTTAGCGCTTCGGTGCCGACACAGTGCAGGAACAGCGCCGTCTGGTAATCGCGTGGCTGCTGGTCAAGATGCGATATGAGACTGTAATTCTTCCACATCTGCTTCCAGAGTTTCCACTGATTTGCAGTATCATTGTGTAGTTCGAGTTTTTCGGGTGGTGAAATGTGCGAGTTGAACGCAGGAGCCGGTGGCCGTTCAGTAGCAGGCTGCGTGTCAGTCATGTTCGCGAATTACTGTACCAGAGCGATTGCGAAACACTGACGCAATACGGGCGATAAATAGCGAGCGAGCGTGATTAGGGCTCTAAATTAAGTCACTAAAGGTGTGTACTCACAGTTTGTTATGCGAGTGGTTACACTTACACACCGCTGCCACCATGTTGCGTTTTCACCTATGGCTATACTGTTAGCATAACGCAAGCGAACATTTGAGTGACATTATGAACTGTCAAACTGACATGTTTATTGCAGTCGCAGGCCACGATGCGAAGAGATCATTCCGTAATACATTTTAGTACAATGAGCGGGGAACAGTCATTGTCATAATGCAACAATTTGTTTCAAATTAAAACGAGGCAAACAGGTTTTTGACATATATTTTGATAGCGAACGCAGACCACGTGACTACAGTGCACCATGTCGGTGACGGTGATGTAAACAACCGTAATATTAAAATTTAGCGGACGAAATTGTAAGCAACTATTCACCCTAATCATCACAGGAATGTTAACGAACAGCCCGTGGAGTTTATACAGTGAATGCATAGCGATTTGTCGCACAGTGATGATTTTGAACACGATGAGGCAGAAACCGAGTGCTTCCGTTTGGCGCGTGAAGTGATTGTCGTCTTACGAATATTGTAAGTATTTAACTAAAACAACTTATTTGACGTTTCGTTTGCATTCCATTAATGTAATAAGTGGTTCTGATTAATAATATTGATACGTTGCTGAACGATTTCAATTTTTTTTGGGTGAAAACTGCATATTATGCTTGCGTAAGGCAGAAACCGAGTGGTCCAGTATACGCATGTCTGAAACCTATGCAAATTAGAATTTGCGCTCCTATCGGTAGATGGGTGAACTTTGTCGACGAAACAAGTTGGTTCGCTGGTGTGTAAAAGACTGGAAACAGCATGATTGCAGATATGTGTGAAGGTTCTTGTAGAAATTATTATCGGGAAACCACGTATGTGTTAGAATAACAGAAGGTGTAGTCTTTCAAACGGTACCAAGATTTTTCGGATCGGGTGAACCGTAAGTTTGCTAGCGACCACTGAACTGAGTGATTTTGGACATGTCCCGAGTTGTTCATTTTTTGCTCGCTTATCTATTTTTGATAACATGGATGTATGCATACCTTGATGTGTGCGCTTGTTCGTGCGTGCATGCGTTCGTGTAATTCATTTAACCACAGAACAAGAAGTGCTTGCGAAACATGTCTGTGCTATTTTTGATCTGGAAAATTAAACACCGATTTCATCAAGTCATGAACCGATTCGTTGACGTTGGGTGAACATACAAAGAGGAATCTACATTTACAATTTCGATGTATAACAGGATTTGCAGAAGTTTGCTAAACGTTAACAATAATAAATTGAAGACAACGGTTACTCGTGGTGAATAAAACATATCTTCAATTGGTGCAGGAAATTTTCAAAATTACCACTAATTAGAAATACTAACATAAATGCTCATCCTCCAGTTTAGCGCAACATACACACATACGTAGAATATGGTTTCCTGACCTATTCCTACACGACGTTTGTTTTGACGTAATGTTCGATACAAACCTTAACACCAATAAAAACACTTAATCAACGGGGAATTACAAAAGGAAAGGCATTACGCACGTACGCACGCACGCACACACGCACGCACGCACACACACACACACACACACAAACACACACACACACACACACACACACACACACACACACACACACACACACACACACACACACATCATTATACACCAGTAAACTGTATAATTATACATTTGAATCAGGCAGAATTCCATCACGAAATTTAGTGTTTCATACTTTTATGATGTTGCACCACTTTCCTTCCCAGTCGTTTCTCTTCCAAGACCTCTCTCGTGGCTTCCTCCGCATGGTGGCGCTCAACATCAAGCCAATATTGTATCTGAAATATCAAGTGATCGTACGAAGAGGCGACGTGAAGCGGCAAATGGTCTACATACACAGAGGGATGTTACAGGCAAGAGAACATAAGTGCAGTCGAATGGTTATAAACTGTAAGCGTATTTGATGTCACACGCAGCTTGCGTTTTCTTGTCGTGACGCGTTTATCTATCTCTTTAAGCCCGACTGAAGAGATAGAGAACACATTCCCCAATATTGATTTTGAATTGACTAAGTATATCATTAAAAGTGTGAACTAAATATTACATGGCAATTTTGGCACTTGAATTTTAATGGGCCATTTGTTATAATAACGTTACTGAAATGATGTGTGTGTGGGTGCGCGCGCGCGCGCGTGTATGTATGTGTGTGTTCGTGTATTTGTGTGTGTGTGTGTGTGTGTGTGAGTGCTTGTTGTGTGTGTGTGTGTGTGTGTGTGTGTGTGTGTGTGTGTGTGTGTGTGTGTGTGTGTGTGTGTGTGCGTGCGTGCGTGCGTGCGTGTTTGTGTGTGTGTGTGTGTGTGTGTGTTTGTGTGTGTGTGTGTGTGTGTGTGTGTGTGTGTGTGTGTGTGTGTGTGTGTGTGTGTGTGTGTGTGTGTGTGTGTGTGTGTGTGTGTGTGTGTGTGTGTGTGTGTGTGTGTGTGTGTGTGTGTGTGTGTGTGTGTGTGTGTGTGTGTGTGTGTGTGTGTGTGTGTGTGTGTGTGTGTGTGTGTGTTCATTCAGAGCATCAGTCATATCGGTGAGATAGCTGAAGTACAAAAACAACTGTGCAACGGGTTGCCTGAAAGGTGAATGGCTTCGAAGTCATGTAAATGAATGTGTGTATGTACGCACGTATGTATGTATGTATGTATGTATGTATGTATGTATGTATGTATGTATGTATGTATGTATGTACGTATGTGCGTATGTATGCATGTAAATGTCTCCGGTTGTATCCACAATTTCCCAATGAACCCTCTGTTGGAAGAGCGTCGTGGCAATAATTTGGGAGGCGTAATAGATATATACTGCAATATAAAACTACGTACAATCTATCTATGTAATATAAAACAAATTAATAATAATTGTTTCTTAGGTGTTGTCGGAAGAAGATGACGAAACGCCGGTAGCACTGTTGCATGATGGCAAAATCATAGGGGAGGTAAATACTTGAAACTGCAAGAGTTTAATATGAATTTCCCATAGTAATTTCTGCATAACAGTTCACTGATGCACGATCATTTTGGTTTATAATACGTATCTAATAGCTATTTATCCTCTTCCATAAGGGTCACACAATATCTCGCCAGACCCTTCTTTCTTGGGCTCTCCTTGCTGCTGTGCCCCGGGTCAGCCCAGCAGTTTTCACTTCTTCTTCTATCGTTCGTCGCCACGTTATTTTTGGTCTGCCTCTTTTTCCTGTCCTTCCAGCGTCAAGGACTCTAAGTTAGTGCTGTTTTGCTGGCAAGTCGCTGTTCGTCCTGTAAGATAGTGCTTGTACCTCAGCAGTAACACGCATAAATGAAAAGTAGACATATTGTCCTTTTAATACAAACAAATGCGCTAAACCGGGAGGGGCAGCAAAACTCGTGGTCTATCCTTTTTCTGAATTCCATGTTATGGACTACAAGCTCAACAACACCCATTAACTTCAGGCTAATGAAGCATGTTCCTGTTTTGCTTATGTTCGTCGTTGTAGGTCGGCTTAATCATGGATATACCTAGCACAGCTACCATCAGATCGGCGACTGACTGCGACTTATGCATATTGGAGAAATCCGACTTGCAAAATGTACTCATGCACTATCCGGAAAGTGAGTGTCGTAATATCGTAACACGCTACCCTGTTGTACGAAACGTCAGTTTATTATATATGTATTTGTGTGTGTCCGTGCGTGCGTGCGTGCTTGTGTGCATGTGTGCGTGTGTGTGTGCGTATCTCATGTTTGTTATGAGGTAAATTTGATTAAAAAAAATTCGCAATGCATGTTACATAAAACGTCTCTAAATGATCGGCGGATCGTTTACGTAGCTCGTGACAATCGCAGAAAAACCCACGTAGCGTTGTGAACAATTGACTAACGACAATTTAACGTCCGGTACGAATCCTAAAACCGGTAACAACCCTTAACCAACGGATACTATTGAAACCATATAAAGGCGAGGGGTAGTAGATGAACTCCTGATAGATGTAGGCACCTGCTATGCAAATCACACATGCGTGCGCACGCAGGCGCGCACAACTAGCCAGATAAGATCAAAGTTAGATTATTAAAGCTAGATTATTAGGTTCAGCCTTTGTACATTTTTGCTAGTTCGCGAGACATTGGTGAAGACATGTGAAGATAAAATGCGGATGGCAAGACAATCTTTCGTTCAGCAGAGCCAGAAGTCACGCCGTCTGACCGCTATTTACGAAACTCAGCGTCGCAAGATCAATCTGTATCACCGCCTTGAGAGAGAAGAACATGCCATGTCCAAGGTAATGTCGCACTTCGTCTAATGCGCTTTCCACCGCGCACACTCGCACGCACGCACAAACACACACGCGCGCACATATTAAACTGCTTAAATAACGTTTATTAAATATCAGTGTACTCGACCTTCGTTTGGTGTATTTACCTTCAAAGCTAACCTGTGCAAAGTTATAGACCTTCAACAATTATGCAGATGTCGCTCAACATGTCCAAATGGTATTTATGATTAGGGCATGGGCTTCGGTACGGGTTAGCGTTTTCTCATACGTATGCTTTCCAAAAGAGTACTAAAGTTTCTTTAGTGGAAATTACCATAATGTTAAAAAATATATTTTATATATATGTATATATATATATATACATATATACGTATATATATATATATATATTGTTTTAGGACAAGAATAATGATGGATCTATATGGGGCTGTACCCGTCGAAGTTCCAATAAAGTAATTCCATCCACGAGCAATAGAGAGCAGAGACAACGCATAGCCGTCATGGTTGAGGCGGCCGAGGAAACCTCTGTCACCGAGCTACCTGTGCCGACGGATCGAAGAAGGCGACGCCCGTCTAGTCCCCAGAGCGAACCTCGAGAGAGCCCGGAAGAACCGTTTGATTCGCTCAGCAAGACATGCATACCAACACAACGACGCAGTACCCACTACTCTCAGGTAACGATGACAGACCAAGTGCTGCCTTACATCACTGACATGGGCTGCCGTAGCATTTGTTTTTAGTAGGAGCGCATTGATTATTACAACAGATAATTGCATAGTATTTTTAAGTGTCACGCTTTCAAAAATGCTATTTAATTATTTGTTGTAATAATCAAGGTCGTGGGCATTGCAATAGAGGAGGCATGCTATATATCATGCAATTGTTGAATTAATTGATTTAGTGATGATGGCCTTTGCTGTGTTGATGTCTCACAAGGATTGCCTAAGATTGCCGTGTAAATTCGACGAGAAAGACTTACATGGAGTGAATCATAATTATGATTAAATTACTCCGACGAGCAATGTCCTCTTTGAAGGTTTCGAACACCGTAACATGTGTTGCACATGTGTTTACTCATTACGAAGAAATTTAGCATCGTGACCACTCGTAACGAATTATGGTTGTTGCCGCACACCAGGCAATGAAGTTGAACTGTGAAAACTCCAACACAAGAGATTCGATCGTGAGCGGCATGCGACAGTCGTTTGTGCGGAACCGTTTTTCGTTGACGGGCTTCATCGCAAGCAGCCTACATTATCCTGATCATCCCCTATCCATCGCCATCAACTCTTCAATTCTGATGCTGCTGCCGTTTGCCAAAGAAACCTGGAAGCCTACATCAAATATGTTGTCTGTGGGTATTCTTAGAAAGTACAGGGTCGCGTTCAGAGTTCGCCGCCGTGCCGCACCGCGACGTCGCTTTTTGCCCCGGAAGTTGAATTTGCCGTTCTAAGTGCCGTTTAAAGTTACGTGCGACTCCTGTCTAAATAAAAGTCGTTGGTGCTAACGCCGCGACGCGCGCCGCGCAAGCGCGTTTCCAGTAATGATCACCGTTATTAGTTTCTCATTCGATGATGTTTTTTTAAAAGTATTGTTGGTGCTTTTGATAACTTCAGTTCACACTCAAGTTTGACAAGTTGATTTTTTTTACAAAACCTAAGTGTTCCTAATTGCAGCGATGCCGCATTTGCGTAAAAAAACACATTCGAAATAAGTCGCATCCAATTTGAATGGGGCGAACGTCGCGGTATATAAAATTTTATTTCTGGTGGCGAACCGCGACGGATCGCGACGTCGCGGCGCGGCGCGGCGCGAACTCTGAACTATCTGTTTTCGTCGTTTTAACTGAATGCGCGGATGCGTATATTTAAAAAAAACGTGTTTAGTCCAGCTGTACTTTATTGATCATAGATCATTGCAACGACCAATCAATTGATCTATCCTTCACCCGACCTGTTGCCAAGTGATGTGGAGCGTTTGGACATTTTGATAAATATGTTGTTGACATTTTTATCTGGCCCGAAAACATTTTCATTATGACAGACACATCAGGCAACGTTTTTAAAGCGACAACTGTTGGTGGGATTGCAGATGTCATGCCTTCTTAGTAATGTGATTCATAATTTTGATTGTGACGTAAGCAAACCGCGATGTATTGGATCCATCAAAGCGGATTTCTGATAAAACACATCCAGTCAATGTTTTGTATGCATTGTTTCGCCATCACAATTAACTAGAACCACTAAGGCAAATCATATGTTTGATGTAATCATGCATGATCTTAAGTATGACTTAAATTGGAGCAGGTTTTCGCAATGCTAGTTACTTAAAACGTTCCCAGCTGATCGCCGGACCGCAGCATAGTCGCAGAAAACAGGCGCAACGCTGTGAACAATCGATCTACATTTAAACTCCGGTAATCCTATTCACAAAACCGGTACGAAATATATAACACATAACACATGTCATCTTTAACACCATCGCTATAATGTGAATTAAACATGTTGTTGTGATTTAGAATGTTGCAATGGTTATCAAACATTTCTGGTTCCCAGTTTACAATTGTGTCTATTTCGATTTACTACAGAGACTGACTGGCATGGCAACCTTCCTTCGCGACACGACGATTATGCCAGATTCTGCGCTGGTGAAAGCGTGGCAAGTATTCATCATCTTTGTGATACTCTGTGTGTGCTACACGCACACCTTTTTGGCAAGCTTCTTCGAATATGAAGAGGGAAGTGAGTATGTCACTACGACTTTTTGACATGTACACCTACTCGACAGAACTTGTACATGGGTGCGTGTACTGTAACTGAGCGTATATGTATACACACACACACACACACACACACACACACACACACACACACACACACACACACACACACACACACACACACACACACACACACACATATATATATATAGATTCTTGCAAAAGAGATGAGGCAGCAGCTTTAAGGTAACCCTTGGGAGAGGACGTACGTGGGTATACCAATTAATAGCATAGGTTGATCAGATCAATTAAATTAATGTATAAAATTGTTCAATAAAGTAATAAAAGTAAAAAATAATACTAAATTATATGCTAGTAAATTTATGATTAAATTAAGACATTATTTTTTTGTAAGAATGGATGAAACACTTCGGAAACAACTAGCAACTAACATGAACATGAAATCCTTATTAATAATGCTTTTAAATGAACACTGAATTAAGAGTTAAGTGTGAATTTACCAATTAAATAAATAAACCATTTTAGTTCAAATTAAGAAAATTAACCTTGATTTATGTTATTTTTAATTAATTAAATTAACAAAAGAATAAATAGTTCATTGCACTATGCAATGCAGACTTGAGAAGTTAATTAAATAAAAATTAACTCAGAAGTTTACCAATCAATATCACACATCAGGTCAGTTACATCAATGTGTTCAGTTACCAACGGGGACATTTTGAACAAAATAAATAATTTTTTCTATAAAGGAGTTAGAGATGAGCCCCCCTGAAAGTTTTGGCGCCCTAGACGGAGGAGAAACTTAACATGCATACGTACGTACCTACGTACATACATACATGCATACACGCACGCACGCACACGCGCACACACACACACGCGCACACACACACAAGTACGTACGTGCATTTTGGGATGTTAACATAATAAACAAAATAATGTACTATCATTCCGTAATGGCTTTGTAACATGACCCATGTCCTCTTCTGTTCTTTGGTGTGCAGAGTTTTTTCCACATGCGATCACCAGAAAGATGCTAATCGTCACGTACATCCTAGACTCCTTCTTTGTTGTTGACATTGTTGTCAAGCTACGCACGGCCATTGACACTCCAAATGGCAAGTGACACCATGAGCGAGCACCTAGAGTGTAGCAGTTACAGACACAGACAGACAGACTTACGTGACTACGTTTGATGCATCTACAAATCCACCAGTGTACTCTTAGCAAAGATATTGAGATACTTGTGAAATGTTCATCAAGTTGGAAGAATATATGGAATCGAATTTGTTTTTAGATCACAACAGTAACGTTTTATTTGATAAAGGTGTTAAGTTACCTGTCTGAATTTTTGTTTGGCTCAACTCAAAGGTCCTTTTTCATTTGGTTTCGAGGTTAATTTTGTGCGTGCTTGTGTATATGTATATATACAATAATTATATGAAATTTTTTTTGTTAATTGTGTTTAAATTAACAAATTATAAATTCTATAAATGTTTATCTATACTATGAATTCACTTTCATTTAAACAAATATAGTTGAATAGTTAATTTGTTGAATAGTTAAATATTTATTTTGTAAATGTGCTTAATAGTAAAATAGTTATATTGTCATTGTTGTCTTAATTATGATTTACTGTATGCCAATACCTTTTTTACTATCACAAATGGTCCCGCGAGTTTTGTTTAGGAATCCCCTATGTTGCAATACATTCCGGTTTACCATCTATATTACATTTCCTTGTACCCTTGCATCTAACATAAACTTATAATAATAATAATAACATTTATTATTGTAATTGCTTTTATTATTATTATTATTGTTGTGTAATGCTCAGAAGAAGTAATTTTCAGGTATACAGGACGACATTGTGAGTATCTGCAGATCATACTGCTACAGCTTTGAGTTCTTTATTGACGTTGTTAGTGTCTTGCCTTTCGAAATGCTGAACGTGCTCACCGAACGCCCCGAAGACCGACAGCAAGTGTTTACACTCGCGAAACTCAACAGGCTCTTGAAGATATACCAGGTAGAGGGATCGAATTGTAAAACAATAAGAGTCATTACAAATAAAATAGCAGCAAAGTTCGACACGGAGCAACGCAATGGCAACATTATTGATTGTGTATTAACGGCTATTGACATTTTAAACATAATAATGATATTGTTGTTGCCGTAGATAGTTGGGCAATTAATCATTTTAATGTAGTCATCGCTCTAATTATAACTGTGTATACTAATAGTAATGGAGAACATAATAGCAGTCGTAGTACCTCACCGACAGCATATCAAGTTACCATGTGGGGTTGAGTTTCTAATTGCAGGATAAAATTATGATGAGAAGACGGGCTGTTTACATTGCGTGAATATTAACCTATCAATACAAAAACCACAACCAGGTGTTGCCATTAGGTGTTGCTATTAGACATACATCTACGTATATATGTCTTAATTGTTTTTCTAGTTCCAATCCAAGTTGCTTCCAGAGCTCTTTTTAATAACAGACTAATATGTGCTTCGATGTTGTCAGGTGATGCAGTGGTTCGCGAACAATGAAAAGCGCCTGTGTCCTCGCACGACGCGGATGCGCCTCATCAAGTTGTGTGCTCTTATCTTCGTTCTTTGCCAAAACATGGCATGTCTCCTTTACGTCACCGAGCTCAAGATAACCGAGTGAGTGCACACAATACTCAATTATATTGACGTGGAACATGATGATGCAGCGGTTAGAACAGCGGTATTTAACCTGGGGGTAATTACACCCTTGGGCATAATTTGGATATTTTCGGGAGGGTTACACAAGCTTTCTAACAAAAATATGGGTTTTTCAGTAATTAATTTGTTACGACAACGCTCATGTAACACGCAACAGTGAAAATATGTCATGGAGTGACGAACCGGAAATTACGATCTCCTCATAGTGGAAGTAACAACTCCCATAAAATCAGAGAACTCATCAAGCCACGTCTAATTGATGCATCGAGGCTGATCCTTGGCAAGGAACAAGGGAGACAGATGAACCAGATATCACTTTAGGTCACAACCATGGAAATTTAATGTCTGAGACAAGCAAGATCACTCTTGGATAATCAATCAAATTAAATCAAAAATACTTTATTGTCTGTCCTAAAACAATACACTTTAAAACAGAAAATTTCTTTAGGCTCATCCCTTGACCATCCAATCAAGCTCTAAAAAATTAAGATATCAAAACACACAACATTTTTGCATGCACATGTAAAGTATACACACATGTAAAGTCAGATGTATATAAATAACACATTAAAGTATCCAAAAACCAAAACCAACACACCACACAAACAGACAATTGACTAAATGTAAAGTTTTTCCGGGCATAGAAAAATTATCAAACCCAAGCACTCCCAGAACACCAGAGAAGGGCACTAGTACGTCAATATCTGCATTGCCAAAACACACAGTGACCAGAAACCGTGTAATTAATACCTGATACGTGCAGATTAAAGTAGTATATTAAATGATATTCACATAATATAAACATGCATGTATACTCTCTCCTCCACCTCCCACACCCAAAACGGCAGCTCTACTGACCAATTATTTGAGTGCAGCATTTAGAACAGCAACGGCTGAAGGTACAAATTACTTGTTATATACTTTCTTTCCAAACTAAGTTATGATGTTGAATGATAAGATAGTCTCAACAACACTTCTGTACACTAGTTCAAGGATAGACACCGGCTGACACCGAAGCTTCTGAATTTCCTAAGTAAAACGAAACATTGATGTGATTTTTTGTGCACTATGTCAGCATGTTCACTGAAAGTGAATTTCTTATCTATAGTACTACCCAAGTATTTAAAATGTCCACCCTCTCCACCTTCCTCTGGTCTACTGACCTTCCTGCCTCTCTTCCCCTGCTGATGCCAAGAACAAGCTCCTTGGTTTTCCCTACATTTAATTTAAGAAACCTCTCCTTAAACATTGTATTCAACACGTCAATCTGAAGCCAGTATTGAGAAATGGAAAATTCATCTTTCAGATAACCCACAAGAGCCACGTCATCTGCATATTTAATGCCGCTTTTGTTGCAGAAGTGTTAGCAAATCATTTGATGTTTTGCGCTTCAATTGGACAACTCAAGATATAACTGCTTGTACCTGAAAATACATTGTGTAAAAGAGGAATGTCTGTTCTCTGAACTGTTTACTACAGAGTGCCAAGAACTAGTCTATCAATGTGAAGACGTTGGAGCCGATTTTAGTGTTCTCTTCCTCCACAATTGGAGGGACTTTGAATATCACCGGTATGGCATTTCATTGTGTGTTCGAATTAAAAGAACAAAATCATCTTGATCATGGAACGGAGAGGATCGCTACATACCAAAATGTCAGGTGACGGTGACAAAGAGGCCATACATTTATTATAAAGCTGGGCTATATTGTGCCTCTTTTGGTGAGGTCAACCAACTTTTAGCTCTCACAAAAAGGAATGTGGATGATATTCTCACAGATCAAGGCAAGGTTGCCAGCTCCCTTGGCAAATTCAGGTTTACCAACATAAAGTTCAAGCTAATGAGATCTCCCTGTTCCCAAAATCATCAACGCCAATTGAAGAAAACGAAGAGAAGTGTCCGTTTGATGACGAGATCATGCCGCACATACGTTTAATGGAGATAGATATTTCCCAAGTCTGGAACACTGTGAGAAGAATGCGTTGACGGTGATATTATGTTAGTGGAAGAGGATTCGTCACATATGGAAAAACCGAGTTCCTTGGCTTGCGATACGATAGCACGCTAACCTGGTAACTTTCTGACAAAAGATTGGTGGTGAACACTCAGTTCCTTGCATACCAAAGTTAAAATAAAAACTCGATTCCATTTTACTGGTATAAATAGTTTATACATGTACAGGGAAAACCCACTTAGCGGATACATGTCCATAACAAAAACTTGTCTACAATAAATACTTTTGAAAGTTGCGTTGTCCACTACCTTCTGTCCATGGCAGTAATCTGGACATAACTGACATATTGCGCAGTCCCAACAGTGTTCAGTGGACAGGTATTACTTAATACAATTGAACTATGTGTCACCTTTGCATGTGTTCAAGTTTTGAAATATAGAACGTTACAAAAACATATGTATGCTGGTCAAAGAAGAATGCTTGACCGGCGGACGCATTAATGGACATTTAGTACTCGCGTGGATGAAAGATATACTCTAAGATTTGCAGGTAACTTAATATATTTGATAATCATCTAATCACATACAGCAGAATGTTTGGCTAAAAAACTAAATGGGACACAAGAAAACATCGGGGACAGTAGGTTTCCTGTTACTATTAGAATGACCCATATCTAGGAATACTCACAATGCTTTACACTTCTCTTCCTGGCAAACCTGTTCAATACCATTTATAATTTTATGGGAAGCACTCGGCAACGCTTCAGTTACTACGCGAAGACTATTCGAACACAAGTATCCACCACTGTGTATACCCAGGCATTCATTCATACAGCTGAGTAGATCACTCGGCTGTATGACTGAATCCCTCGCTACTGATCTTGGAGCAACGTAGAGTGATATGAACCAATTTGTCCAAGGTTCGAAATGGCAAGAAGGATTCGTCGAAACTTCAACTTTGTAAAGTTGGCAGTTCGACTAAAAAATTACCGGTATCGGGCCTCCGTAATTTCGAACGCTGAATACAGTACCGGTTGCAATTGCCAGCCTATTACGTTACTGGTTGCTATAGACTCTTCAAATATCACTGTTTAACTGTCAATCAACATCTTATTCTGAGCTTAATAAGAAATCTCGTAAACCGAGGTGTGTAGCACATTTTGGTTGAGGCTATCATATTTGACTAGAATGACATGTGTTGTTCATTTTACCTTCATCAAAGTCACATTTTCCACGGCTAACACAGGATTTGTTGGTAGTATTAGGTTTGAGTTAAGGTAACATAATTGTAATAGCTGTGCAACTAACTGTAAACCGAAATGTTGACATCTGCAGCGACAACCGTGATAACTGGTTGACGTACTGGACCCGAGAGCATTACCCGAATGTCAGAAATGTGACGCAGTGCCACTTCGCGCACTGGGTGCTGTCGTGGTACATGGGACTCACAGCAATGACGTCGACGGGATTCGGGGATCTGCGTCCACGAGACAACAGCGACAGAGTCACCATGATAATTGTGATGATTCTCGGCACGCTTCTGTTTGGTTACGTGTTCGCGTTGATGACAGCCACCGTCACCAACACTAATGGCCAAGAGTAAGTGACAGCCGTCTGTATTTACCCAACTCACGTTACGAGTTGAGCAAACCGGGCAATAAGTCGCCTATGCTTATTGTGGACACGACTCCCAACAGCTGCCTAGGTCGTGATCTCATGATCCATCAATTTGGTGATTCTGCCAGAAATGCACACCTTATAATTTCATCCTTCAAAATCCAGTTTATTTTCCTCGACAAACAACCGTAATTAATAGAATACCTGCATTTACGAACCCGTAGATTGAAAAACAATAGACAGTATGAGTAAAAATTACGTCGTTTCTCTTTAATTTTGATCAAATTTTAGCAATAAAGAAGATATTTCAACAAATGAGGTACCAATTTTAACGCTCATCATCTGTGGATTCCAAAAGGGTGCAAGCCTCCATTTCATAATGTTGTGACTTAATACCGAATTTGCTGTGGTATGTTACATATATTACTATCTAAATTAATAAACAGAACTCACTCAGTGAATGCTAGGATCCATTCTGAAATCGATAATGAGATGTTTTTTGTCAAACACTGTACTTGCTACGTTTAATTATAGTAATACACCTCTTGATTATGAATTAGGCCTATGCATGCCTTGATCTCAACTTGGGTTACTCAGTGTTATTGACCTATCTTATCAGTTTTCGGAGACACAGTTGCCGTTTATACGTTAAAATATCAGTGTTTGTCACAGTTCGCAAAACACAATTTTGTCATTCACGTTTAGGATGGCATTCCGTGGGAGAATCGACGCCGTTAAGAGCTACACGCGAGAGAAAGGCATCTCTCCTGTATGTCAACGCAAAGTTGTGCATCATATGATACTGCTCTTCGAGAAGTACCAGTACGTACATTAAATGGGAAATGCTATAGAATTAACACAGTTAATACCAATGATAACGCTTAAAATCACACAAACGTACACTTACTTCCAATGTTTCATTCTGGAATGAGGGCAAATGTTCACCACAGCCGTTCTTAACCCTTGGGTAGCGACCCATACTGGGGTCGCCAAGCCAGTTTGAGTGGGTCGCCATGCGTCTCCACTGATTGTCCAAACTGCTCTTTATTCATGCCAGATGTTGCATGAATTTGAAAGTAGTATATTTTTTTAGAATATATGGCATAAAAAATCACATGGCAAAGCAGATGCCGTCGAAATCTCGTGAAATCCAAATTCCCAAGTATATCTAAACGCATTAGTAATACTAATCAATATATGGTCGAGAGTGGTATTTTTTACACCTTGTTAATTTTTATAACGTTGACGAGATGGAAATGTTTTACACGGGCACGTACATTTCAATTCCAAATGTTTCTGTATTTTCCAAATGACAGTATAAACATACACATTAAGAACACTTTATAAATATAAATATGTCAAATGGAATGGGTGAGAGCAAATGTATTACTTATTAGACATTTCCCCAAATCAGTGTAACATGGTCACATTAATAATAAAATTAATGTTATAGTATATTGTTAGTAAATAGCGTCTGTACTTGCGAAGTAAACCTGCAATACGTTCACACTTCAAAATATTGTGTAGCAATATAATTAAGGTTTTCTTTTATCGTGTAAGACAAACCTATATTGTTTACTCCGCCAGGGGCAATTGGTTGTCAGGACAACCGCCACTACTGCATAACATTCCCGTGCCGATTCATGAAGACATTGCTATAGAAAATGTGTACGACAAATTAACAGCGGTACGTAAATGGTCTGCTATTCACATAGATTAGTGACTGCTACTCTTTCACTTTCCGCCATCCATTATATTACTTACCACATTTATTCTGAACAGGTCGGGACGATAGCTATTGTACTTGCAGACCTGTATAATTTTTTATTAAACAGATTAAATAAAAGATACAAAATATACGTAAGATGTATTTGTAATGCTTACAACTACCTTCGTAGAAACTATGATTGTACATGTAGATGATAGTAATGTCTCGACGGTATTCATTGTATGCACACATCACTCACTTCATTCTATGTTAACTCGTTTTCTTAAACCACCTACCTGTTGCTCCGTGTGTGTGTGTGTGTGTGTGTGTGTGTGTGTGTGTGTGTGTGTGTGTGTGTGTGTGTGTGTGTGTGTGTGTGTGTGTGTGTGTGTGTGTGTGTGTGTGTGTGTGTGTGTGTGTGTGTGTGTGTGTGTGTGTGTGTGTGTGTGTGTGTGTGTGTGTGTGTGTGTGCTAGTAGACAGAGTCAATAGGACATCTTCCAATATCAAAAAATCAACTTCGACATATAGTAACGGCTACAGTGTAAATATCCCAAGTAGTACAGAACTTACAAACAGAAAGTGTGTGTGTGTGTGTGTGTGTGTGTGTGTGTGTGTGTGTGTGTGTGTGTGTGTGTGTGTGTGTGTGTGTGTGTGTGTGTGTGTGTGTGTGTGTGTGTGTGTGTGTGTGTGTGTGTGTGTGTGTGTACACACACACTCTCTCTCATATATATATATCTCTCTCTTTTGTGTTGTAATACTGATTTCGCAGTATGGGATGTTATGGTCTAATAGTACTAATAGTAACATCCCATACTGCGAAATCAGTATTACAACACAAAAGATATATATATATATATATATGAGAGAGAGAGTGTGTGTACACACACACACACACACACACACACACACACACACACACACACACACACACACACACACACACACACACACACACACACACACACACACACACACACACACACACATACACACACACACACACACACACACACAATTTAATTTTGTACGTTCTGTACTACTTGGGATATTTACTCTGTAGCCGTTACTATATGTCGAAGTTGATATATATATATATATATGAAAGAGAGACACACACACATAATATATATCGATCGCAAGAGTCGAAGTGATCCCGGTACTATTAGACCATAACATCCCATACTGCGAAATCAGTATTACAACACAAGAGAGAGAGAGAGAGGGGGGAATCTAATATAATAACATTATATGTCTATCTTGTACAGGCTCCGATCTTTCGAAGCAGTGATATAAGTTTCTTGCGAGAGATTGCCACGAAACTGACGCCATACTTATTCGGACCAGGCGACATTATCATTTATTCAAGCGACATCAGCAAAGAGATGTATTTCATCAACAGGGGCAAGTGCGAGGTTAATACAATACAATACCATACAATACACAAATATAGATATACATGTATACAAGCACGCAAATATATTTGGTGCATGCGGGTATCGTCACTATTGGGGACGCAAGTGAATTTAAGGAAAATTACAAGAAACCAATCTTAACTTGATCACACGCAATACGTTATACTAACAAACCAACCTAAGATCACACGCAATACGTTATGTTAATTAAGATAAGATAAGATAACGCTTTACTGTCTCAACTATGGAGTTGAGAAATTTGTCTCGGGTGAGACATGACTTCAATATGTACATAAAACCATAAAACCGTTCGATAGAAACAGCAGATAAACAATACATGCATACACATTACTTATTCTAAAACGACAAGTGACACTGACAGCAGGCATCATGGATTAAGTTGTTTAATAGACAGTGGCACGAATGAGTATTTGTATCTATTAAGCCTGCACCGAGGAGTTATATAACATCTGCCAGATGGCAGGAGCTGAAATTCATTATGCAGGACATGTTTAGTATCATAAATAATCTTGACTGACTGTCTTCTTAGTGTCTGTTCAAAAATCTCCTGAAGAGAGATCATGGGAGATGTGGAACCTGTGATTTTCATGACAGTTCTCATCAATCGAGAAAGCTGTGATTTTAACTGAACAGACATTGCCAAACCAAGCAGTAATCCCATAGCGCAGTGTGCATTTAATAATGGAGCAATAAAAAAGAAAATTGGCATAGAAGAAACTTCAAGGAAACAATTTACATCCAATAAACGAATCCTGCCGTAGATCGGCACGAATCTCCCACCAGTCATCCTCGAGTTGACGATGTCACGGACAAAGGTGGAGGGTAAAATACTTTGAGCGTTTTGTACCGAACTACTATGCAGTAATAAGTCTCTTTCGCTTATCTTCGCCCGAAAGCCCACTTTCCTTCTGATGCAGCTATTGGACGACACTCAGACGTTGATTCTGGCAGAGCTCGGGGTAGGTCGCAACTTCAGCATGTTTGGCATGGTAACAGGCGAGGGCTATATGGGCACAGTGCGAGCCAAGACACATGTCGAGGTGCTGCAGCTGAGACTCGACGACCTCGTTGCAGTTCTTCAAAACTACCCCGTCTGCTACGAGTAAGTGCAGCTGTTTTCGGTTGCGTGGAAACGCTGTAATCCCATTCATGGCTTCGACAAAATTAATTTAGTTGCTAACAGGGAACATTTAATGCAACTTAGTATTTTTTAATGTTGTGTGTGCGTGCGTGCATGTGTTTTATGGAACATATTGTCAAGGAATATCACATGTTTTTAGATCAGTTTAGAGATAAGCCACACATGCATAGGGTTTTGATGAAATATTAATACTTGTCTTCTTTAAACAGGGGCAATTTTTACCAAAATGTTTTTAAGCAACTTTTGCAACATTACCTTTTGATCGTGCATTCGGCGGGTTACAATGTGCCAACCATTTCAAATTTTGTACACGTTTGTCAATGGTTATGATAGGCAATACCTAACCTGGCTGTTGGGTAAAGTAGGGGACGGTGTGCAAAACGGGCCCCTTGAGCGAGATTTGTCATCAAGTTGACATTTTTCATTGTAATACATTGTTCTCTACGGAATCATCTTCTCCCCTTATTTGACTACGTCTGTGCTAAAATTAAGCGGTTATCTGTTAAATTTTTTACTGTATCTACAGGGTGTTTCAGAACACCCCCCGATTTTGACTTACTAAAAAGGTGCGCTCAAAACGGGCACATACATTTGTATTATTTAGCCACCATCACAAGTACTAATAGGTGTTCGTTTCAGACCTTGTTTCAGCCAAATTGGGCTAATTTGCATAAAGTCTTTTAATAAAATATTTTTACATGGCCCGTTTTTGTTGTATAGCCACCAACTAACGAACTACACGGTAGAAGTCGCCACTATCGTTGCGGATTGTTTTTCGGAGATGATGACGACACGACCGTGCGAAAGTTCGCTTAGTGGGTGTGAGGGGGGCCCACGTCTGGAGTGGCCCATCACACGCCACTCCAGACGTGGGAACATGAGCGTCGTAAATCCCTCGGTCAACCCTTTGGCCCACCGGCATCCAACCACCGCTGGTCCTCTCCGGATAATTTTAGGGTAGTATGTTCAATGGAGATATATAAATATTATTACAATAACTGGCCCGTATAATAGCAAAAGAAACAAAACGAATTAACTACAATGTATATGTTTCACTGTTTATTAGTGGACACTTCTGTGTGCAACAAACATCTGCGAAGGGTGCACATTGCGAGTACAGGCCTGTATATCATGCAAGTATCTATACGCGTACAGACATGCTTTTGAGAAATTCCTAGCTCAATAATTTGTCCGCCACCATTTCCAGATCAATGGAGTCGGTGGCTTTCTTGTTGGGATGGCGTAATTGCTCACGTGGAGCTGACCCTTGGTCGTTCGGAATTTTGACTTTTGATGCGAGCAAGCCCCAAAACGACCTTTCTGTGGAATAGACCGTGATTGACAGACACATTAGGTGTTCCACCATTCTCGCGTAGAACGGCAGGTACTTCGAAAAGTTATCTCTTTTCTGCAACTCTTTGATGGCTGGGAGAGTAGGCAACAACCCTGGAACAACTGACGCATCGCTGTTGAAGATGTCGGGGTGGAGTTCTCAAAGTGCCACATCTATGGCGATCTTGAGCTGAGCAGAGCAGACTTGCCATGGCCCACCATCGTTACGTCCTCTGTGTCATACTTTCAGTAGATACTAAAAAACACTTGTTTGTGCAGTTCCTGATGGTTACATGGAATAGTAAACATCAAGGTCGTTGAATACGCTGACATTATGTCTACCCGTTTTCATTGTTAGTCAAATAGCCTAGCAGTTATATTCGAGAGTAGCTGTGGCAGCTTTCAATATGATAGACAGTTTCCGACAGACGGTTCACCGTGTGCGGGGTTGAGTCTGTGGATTATCGTGCTTCGCTTTCTCCTTGCCTGCGGGGTGCACCGGTCCACCTCTTGCCGAGTCTTGGGGAGTCTCGTTATTACCGTTACTGGGCTAGCCATCTTCCGCTGACACTTCATAGCCTCCACCATCAGGTCGTCCCGTTCCAGCTCCTGGATTAAAAAAATCCACTCGCCGTTTTAAGGTATACAGCAGCTACTTTGCCCATTCCATATATAATTATTATGTTCTAACTCCCAGTCGGAATGGCGTCCGCAACAGCCCCCACTAGCAGAATACACACACACACTGCATTGGCACGTGCATTGACATATATTGATATATATATATATATTTACACACATATATATAATTATATATATATATATCCATATACGTGTATATATATATATATGTATACGTATATATATATAAATATATATATATATATATATCCATATACGTATACGTATATATATATATACGTATATGTATATATATATATATATATACGCGTGTATATATATATACGTATACGTATATGGATATATATATACGTATATATATATATATATATATACACACGTATATGGATATATATATAATTATATATATGTGTATGTATTTGCAGCGTGGCTAGATGCTTCCCAGAGAAGTGGAGATGGTGTTCGATTGAACAGGTCTGCCAGAGAGTAAAGTGTAAAGCGCTTTGAGCAGTCCCGGGGACTGGATACTGCGCTATATAAGAACTTATTTTTACCATATATGTATATATACATTGCAGACAATTCCGGAAGATCCGCGCAAGTGTTGACTACCTGCATGAATTGCAGCATTCCATCGCTAACACGGTGTATGACAATGCGAAGAACTCTCTAAGTGTTGACGGTATGCTATACTTTTACATATTCCGACAATATACTACAACTTTGTAATATGTAGGCTACTACAAATACCGATACACGCTGAGCGTGCGCATGACTGGTTCATTTGTAAATATGCAGTTATTCATTATATATATGTAAGCAGTCACTAAAATAATTTACAAACTACTTTATTATGTTGTTCATTTTGTGGCGTCACCGATCTAATTGAAGGCATTTTGAGTGTACTCGAAGGTTCGATAAAAAATTATTAAATCTTGGCTGTGTGCAGTCTTATTACTCAAAGTCGAAAGTCTAAATATCCCAAGCTACTGACAGTACGCAGTAAACCTGTATGCTAAATATTATGATTATGAGTATTACTTGGACCCTGGACATTATCTCAAGAGCATTTCCCAAAAAAATACCATAGTCGCCATGATAACTAAGAACAATGACAGTTTTAGTGTTAATGATTATAGAAATAAAAACGTTTTTGTTTGAATGTTTGTTTTTGAGGTTCTATGATTAGTATTAAAATATGCATTTTATATATTAGAGCTTTATTTGTAGGTTTTATATTACGGGTTTAGGAGTTGAAAGTAATAGTGTTTTGTCCTGTGTTTGGTTACATTTTAACGACACACAATTTTAACGTGTCATGGTCCAAGTATGGCAGTTATAAGACGTGCTTATGGCCGTCCGGGAGATAATGTATAGATAATATAAAATATACATTTTACCTAGAACAATACCTCCTTGGGGATATACTCCCGGGTGTGTCGTGCGTTGATGCATATCTGGTCGCTAAACCATTTAGAACACGCTCCATCAGGATTTGTTGTCGTTGTGCCGAATTCCAGACAACATGTATCCTTCAAACTACAGTCCAACCTACACGCGCCGTTCTATCAGGGTGCATGAGTGGAAACCGGACATGACGAAAGCAGCGAGGCGCGAGTGGATATTAGTCGAGGAATATCTAGAACCATTCCGAAAGTTGTCTCTCATCAAAAAACTTCTTTCCAAGCTACTATTGAGGTAAAGATGCTTTATGTTTGTTATGTACTCAGTACTCATAAGAATGCTGTTGAACTGAAAACATCAAATGATCCTTCGATGTGTTTATTACTTTGTGCTGCCGTGTCGAAACTTGGGCAAGTTCGTCCCAATTACGTTGCTTCAGTTCATTCAGCTGTATGAATGAGTACCTGGCTATAGACAGTGGTGAATATTTGTATACGAATAGTCTTCGCGTATTAATTGTAGCGTGGCTGAATGCTTCTGAGAGAAGCCGAGATGGCATTCGATTGATATGGTCTGCCAGGGAATAACATATAAAGCGCTTTGAGTAGTCCTAATGACTGGATACTACGCTATATAAGAACTTACCTTTGCGTTACTTTACTTTTTATTTTTCTGGCAGTAGGGCCTATGTTGAACCATATACAAATAACGAGTAATGTCGTTACCTGACCGTTACTCAATAGTTCTATCTATGCAGAAACGTAATGTAAGACGAAAACATACATATCTACAAGACACATACAGGCGAAACATAGAATCACATCAACCTTTCCCAACGTAATGTTCACGTTATCATCCTTCTCAGTTTTATGAACGGTTGCTGCAGGAACACAGTACTTCCACAGACGAGCCGGCTGAAGGGGTGGACTCTGTTAATGACCGCAGTGGCTCTACTCAACATTTTGTTGGTGCCAATCCTGGCGACGTTCATGTATCGAGACAAATCTCTGTGGGCCGTTCTCATTGCTGCAGACATCTGCACAGCTGCCAACATGTAAGTCGGTTGCAAATCAAGGGGAGGGGAGACATAGCCTTTTTCGGAAATACAATAATTAGTAATACATGTTCCGCTGGTCGGACCTGGCGACAGATAATTTTTTTAAAGCATAGTTTATCGAATAACACATCAAATGCCAAAGTGACAGTACATATAATATGACAATGTTTCGCCGCTGCGCCGTTGTACCTTCAGGTTCTCCGCTGTCTCGGCTATGAACTCATGACATTAGAACACGGGGGGGGGGGGGGGGGCAGTGCTGTTGAAAGTTATATTTTTTATGTCGTGCTGTCAATTTACCATCTCCAGCTTCTCTCCACTGTCTCGGCTGAAATGATGACATCCGAAGACGGGGGGAGGATGCTTTGGCTTATTACTGGGGGGGGGGGCAGAAAACCATATGTCTGCCCTCCAATTGCACAAACTTTTCACAGTCGACAAAAATACACATTAATCGTCTCATAAAATTTAGATTTCCACACGCCATTGACGTCCGCCACAAAAACACACATTCACTCTCACATTTAATGGGTAGGGAGACATTCCAGGGGCAGCTGCCCCCTTCTCCCCCCCCCCCCGTTCCGCGCCTATGCTTGGCACATCTTTACAATTGTTGTCTTGGGTTATCTTCAGGTATATCGGGATGCACGTGGCTTACTATAACAGCGCCAACATTCTTGTGACGCACCCCTTGTGGACATCCCACCATTATTTCCATACTGGCTTCTTCTTCGACCTGTTTTGTTGTTTCCCTTTTGAAGTCATCCTCTACATTTTGTACCTGAATGAAGAAGGCGAGTCTATACCCAATAGTCGTTCATCCAGAAGTAATTATAACTTGGTTAATATTGGTGTAAACAAATAGCCGATTGACTTTGTTCAACACTAATACTACTAACTAATACGTTTTGAATCTGATCATGCATCCAATAATCAGTTATGCACACATTTTAGAGCCTCCCGAGACCGATGCCAAGTAGTAAAATTATGTTTTACCATTAATATATATGCAAGCACCCGTGTATGGTGACGTTAGATGTTATTGGTGTACTCCCTTAGTATAATATATAACATTTCATTAGTATTCTATAGAATATTATATACATTTATATACAGTGTAGATTTAATACGCCAACATGATTTTCTATAGAGTTCTATATAAATGCAACATAATTCTTTAGAAACAAATATTTTATTGAAACTCTTGCACAAAAACCAATATACTCAATAGGATATCTTCTATAGATTTGTTTTAGATTGTTGCTTACTAAGAGCGTGAATAGCATACATTGGACTCGTAATGATGAGACACAATTCTCTTTTAAGTGTCGGGCGATGTTAACCCCACTTTCGAAAAGTGTTTAATTCCGGGTAGAAAGCTGACGTAGTGAATATGGGAGCGCTCTATTTTGTTCTTAATTCAATTTGTGTTTGTTGGGATAGCATGTCTTATCATCATGCAATTATTGTTTACAGTTGACGAACGATTGCAGATATGTGCCTTTGCTCGCGTCAATCGGCTCTTACATTTAGTCAGATGGTTTCGCGTAACCGGCCACGTCGAGTCATGCTTTTATTACAACACCGGCGGAATCAGGTTGGTGAAGGGTACCAGTTGTGCTGCGTTCCATTCACCTCGTGTATACCCTCAATACAACTTCGTAACCCCTAATTGACCAGTGGCATAAATTTACAAGTGGTAAACTCGAGGAGATCGTGGACTTTCCAGTTCGCCAAGGCGTGTTTATGATATAAACGAGCCCATTGGAACGCAGCATTATTGTGAAGGCGCCAGTGTGATATTGTAAATAGACCCGTCGTATACGGACCCGGGGTCCATTTACCACGCCGTGGAAGATGGACCCCCCTATGAATAAATGACGTGTCAATGTGTTGAGTGAGTTAGAAGTTGTTGCACGCGCTATAACAAAAACAGAATTACGCAACAAAGTGTCCAAACCATACTGGTATAAATCAACAATGGTAATTTCAGTATCTTTCTACGGTTATTAACATTGTTTTGAAAATTTGGGTTTCTGCAATTTTGGTTTTCAGAACAGTAGATTTTTAATGTCTAGATATCAGTAAGCCATGTCTGTAATTTTTTAATCACTCAAACATAAGCAGTTCCGTTCCAGGGGTGTCCATAAACAACACCGTTGTAAATGGACCCCCGATCCATTTACCACGGGGGTCCTTTTACAATCTCACACCAGCCCAATAATAGGCTACCAGCACGATGTGTTTATACTACTTCTCTGGTAGCCACCTCATCTGTGTTGCTGTTGTTTTTAAATGATGTATGAAAAGTGGAGTTACATGCAGATGGTCGCAACTCTTCTCATCTTCACTCGTGCCAAAAGAGACTGACATTGGGAGCTCTATTTTTACGCATTTTAGTCCATGTTCCTCCTCTTCATGATATAATAATATTATGGCCACACAAATTATGCCCGCTGGGGGACAATTTATGTAAACGAAATCCACCAACTCCCAGCTATAGTGCTACTGGAATTCCAATATTGAAACTTTGTGGTGAAGAGGTCAGCACTTCAGTTTACAGCAGGTAGACTCGGACACCAGTCAAGAATGGTTAAATAGGATCGGGAAGAAGGGAAATGGCATTACCAAGACATCCATGGCCTTGAGCAGATGGCCATTGTCCTACAAACTAAGATCAAACCTGTCAGGTGAAACACGAGAAATGTACCATCTCAGCCTATATGAAAAGCAAGTTCACAGTGAATCCAGAACAGGAAGACAGAAGACGAACCGCCAAGACGACGACAACTTGATGAAAACACAGCACTCTTGCAAAACGTTTTTTAGCAAGGCTTCACCAACCTTGCAAAACATTGCGACAAGAGACCTAGCCACACAAGGTATTGAGAATGATCTTGGGAGGATTGGGAGAGGAGTGGAGAACGAGAGCAAAGGATTGAATGGAATGGAGAAAGGTGATGGAGAGAGCAGTGCAAGATCATTGAGGGAAAAGAAAAAAAGATAACTGAAATCGAGAAACTGCATCAAGAAGAGAACAACAACAACTGTTGCGGCCAAAGAGAAAGGACTTGAGCAATTGAACACGTTTGTTGAAGAGAGGCTTCTCCCATCTAATGAAAGGAAAGTTCAATTCCGAGATTCCTTGCACAAGAACAGAGCGTTGACATTTGCCTCACTGTACGATACAGACAGACAACAGTCAAAATCAGGAAAAGAGAGAATTCTAAAGGCTGACCAGTCAATAATGCAGCGGCTGATGATTGCCTATGATGGTGGATGAAAGGTCAATCTTGATCAAATCCCTTGCCATAAGCTCTTGCCGTTCCCATTGCTTTGATGGAAATGAAAGGGGGTCTTCATACAGGATCCAAGGCAATTCTTGCCGAAGTTCTTACAGCATATATCTCTTGTCTACCAACATTCGCACCAACTGAGCTCGGCGATGATGCAACCATCATAACTGCTGGACAGGGTGGTTGCTATTGGAAAACCGAACAGAATATTCATGTATGGAGATTTGTTTGATGTGTTTCAACGTACTGTCCTTCGTGCAGGAGCCTCGTTTTATTGTACAGACGTTGCGTTTGACATATACTACAAAGTCTCCATCAAGTCAGGAGCAAGAATGAGGCGTGCTGAAGGTGCAAGGTCAATCCGAAGGATCGTTGAACATCGCGAAGTGCCGTTACCGTATGATTGGAACACGTTCCTGGCACTGGCAGAGAACAAGGCAGATTTAGCAAGATTCATCTCGGAGCAAATTGTTGGACAAGAACAACATGGCAAAACAATAGTTAATAGTAGTCGGTGGTGACATGCAACAACGAGGAAAGGGTGGTATCAACAAATCCAGATGTGGCCACATCCAAGCTTGAGGCAAAGCATGAAGAAGCCGACACAATTATAATCCGTCACTGCATTCAGAGTCGCGCTGAGAGAATAGTGGTTCAGGCTCGGGATACCGACATACGGTTACTTCTTCTGGCTCACTTCCATCGGATGCTTCGTACAAAGGTTTGGGTAAAGGCTGGCACAGCTAAAAGTAAGAGATACATCTTCCCAATACACACCCTTGAGGAACACATGTCCTGTGCCCCATCGGTACTGGAGACAATTCCAGTGGTGTGATGTGACGTCATTCTTCTCAGGTCGAAGCAATAAAATGGCATGACGGGTCTTTGTGCAGCACCATCAGCTACTTCAAAACCTGGGAAAATGTGCCCTGTACGCCACAATGCAAATGAAAACAAGGCAGTTACAGCTGTTGTAATGACTGATGCAACTGATAGATTCCTATATATTGCGACTGATAGATGTAACACAGCAATGTATTAATTGTAGAATAGTACCTCTATCAATTGTGCGCCGAGTAAAAGACACAATTCAGATGAGAATTGGAATTATTGATAAAATGCTATCATCTTGAAATCTAAGATGGCTGGATTAAATAAAAGAATCCCAACTCCATAATATGTGAGTATAGCTTCTAATATCACATACCGCTGTGGCTTAGAAATTCAGATATGACACAAGTTGTGATTGTACATAGTCACCATTTTAAAATCCAAGATGGACGCCATAAACAATTATCGAAATACTGAGAAGAGTAGCTCTGGCATGTTTTAGGTGGGGGGGTGTCAATCTTCAATGTGTCTTAGATATTCAGATATTAATAATTGTGATTGGTCATGGTCACCATTTTAAAATCCAAAATGGCCGCCATCAATACTGATGAAAGTAGAGCTAACTTTTGGGGATGTTATGTGTGTGTTGAAGCACTTTTTGCTATGGTCATGCCCCTTGGTGTTCTATTTAAACTCGATATATATATATATAATATCATATACATATATATATATATATATATATATATATATATATATGACAATCGCCTATTGAGAGACGCGGCTCGAGCGACGTGGCGAGTAGGAAGCGAATCACCCGTCTCTCAACAGGCGATTGTCATTCATTCGCAACATCCATCAGGACGCCGCAACGCAATAGCCTCAGCCCGGTGTTATTCACTGTGTATCTCGAAGCGGCATGACCTTCGTTCTCGCCTCCCGACATGTCCACCAGCCGATGCCACCCTACCGCTGGACGTCGAGTACGCTGACGACACGGACTTCGTCAGCTCTTCTCGTTCGTTCCTCGACGAGATCGAGCGCATCGCGCCGTCTTGCTTGGCGGGGTGGTCGCTGACGATCAACGCGTCGACAACAGAACGAACAAGTATCAGCCAACACGTTGACCGCATTCAGGAAGAGTGGCGTATGACGCGCAAGCTTGGGTCGCTCCTCGGTGAAGCCGAAGACGTCGCTCGCTGAAAGCAGCTGGGCAACGTCGCCTTCCGCAAGCTGTGGACACTGTGGTCTTGGCGATCACAGATCTCTCTACAGCTTCGGCTAAGCCTATACGCATCTTTCGTTGTGCCCGTGCTGACGTACAACATGGATACATAGGGACATACGAAATCAGAACTAGATCGTCTGGATGGTACCATCGTCGTCATCTAAGCCAGATAATCGGCATCTGTTGGCCACATCGCATTTCTAACGAGGCACTGTACCACCGTTGCCGAAGCCGTCTCATCAGCGAAGCCGTCATAACTGCAAGATGGAGTCTATTCGAGCACGTGCTCCGAATGCCACCCGATGCACCCGCTCAGCGAGCGATCGACAACTATTTCGCCGTGGACACAGGTGTCACGACATACAAGCGTCGACCGCGAACGACTCTGCCGACGGCGTTGAGCGCGGACCTGCAACGCATAGGTCGTACGCTACGGTGCCGACGTCGACGCTCTGCGCGCACTGGACCGTGAACAGTTGCGAGAGTTGGGGCTGGTTATTTCAAAATAAGAAAGCATCATATGAATCAATGGAATTGACCTTTCAAATTATTTATGTACACTTTTATTACATTTTAGTGCAATTTCTACTTACTTTTTAACAATAATTTTCAAAGTTTTTTTATCATATGGACATTTTAATTATATAAGTATCTATTTATTTATATATTGTATTTATTTATATATATATTTATTCTACTTCTACAAAAGAACTGTGATGGTACATTTCGTGTGGAATGGCACAAGTGAAACAGACGCGAACCACATCACGTCTGCCACGCGAAAGTGCACATAATAATAATAATAATGTATATACAAGTGTATATATATATATATATATATACTAAATGTGTGTTGAAATGACCTCGGTGGCGGTCATTTTTCATTTGCCATTTTTAAGGTCATAGATTGACGAGACAAGGTGACAGGCACCCTCAAATTATGTTTAAAAGATGGTCTGTCCACTTTCCCACAAAATGCCTCTAGAACTTTATAAAAGTACATGTCCGAGATTTTAGACCAGACTATTACAACTATTGAAACTAGTCGGGGACGGTGAATGAAAGTGTTATAGTTCCACTGACTTTGATTGCAGAATGTTCCGGTATATCATAGATATGGTGTGGATGGTCAACATGATTACATGCGTCGTATTCCTGCTGGCTTGTCCGCCATATTTCCTCTTCAGCAAGAACGGCCGTTTTGTCTCGGCCAATCTCTTCTGTTTGGATCACTCGTGGCTCGTAGCGGCAAAAGTGTTAAATATAAGTAGGTATTTACGTTATTTATTACGCATACAAACATATACATACAACGTTTGTTAATTAAATACATCGTTAGCAGAATATATTATATATTTCTTAATTAATTCAATATCACTAATAACTTACACCCACCAAAGTAGTAACAACACAAGGACATCAGTTATTTAACAAAATTATCTTCAAAAAATGAATATGTAGTATGGTCTTAGATGCCGTAAACTGACCAAACACATACTAACAAAATAATATGATCGTGGCGCGCTGTGGCTAGGTAATCGGATTCTCTATCGAGAGAACTCGGATTCGAATCCTGTGCTGCCGTTCCGAACCTTTGGCGAGTTCGTTCAGTCTACGTTGCCCCAGTTTACGCAGCTGTATAAATGAGTACCTGGTTATAGGCACTGGTGAATATTTGTGTACGAACAGTATTCGCGCATTAATTGCAGCGTAGAGCAATGCTTCCCGAAGAAGTCGAGATGGTGCTCGATTGAAGAGGTCTGCCAAGGAGTAAGGTGTAAAGCTCGTTGAGCAGTTCTAAGGACGAGATGCTGCGCTATATAAGAACTTACCGTTACTTTTAATCATGTTATGAACACATGAAGCCAGGTCCAGCGATGTACATTAATTAATGTTGATTAACGAAAGGTATTTGTGAACAACATATGCGATAATGAACTGTATTGAAGAAAACGTTGCTTAATTGTCCAAACACAATTTTTTTTATCTCTTGGGGCCATTGTACCTACTATTAACAATAAAACGACCCCATCATGGAATAAAACGGCCCCGACAATTTTTAGAAATACAAAGGAGAAAAATACTTCCAATATTATAGAGGAAAATGTTATATAATAAGCTATCAGTTGTATGGTTAGTTATACGGTGTGTAAAACGGCCCAGTATAACGCTCAATGCTCAGCCGATGGGACCGTTTTACCCCACCGCGCCATCATGACTTTAACAAAATATAGCGTATTAACGGTAGCTTTTAATGAGTTCATACTGTCCGCAAGGAAGTAGTAATTAACTGTATTCCAAGAATGGTTTAATTCATCATACATTTCCATAGAATGTGTCTACAGAATGCGTAAATGACACGCTTGAGACTTTCCTATTTCCAAAATTCTCTGTTGTAACTTATCACCTTCCTTTATTTCATTTCCAGTTCGAGAACTTCTTTGTTCATAATTCTTTGATTTAACATCATTGCTTTTAATGTTAGCTAGGTTAGTTAATTAGTCAATGTTAGTCAATTGCGCAAACCAACTGAAGATAGTACTATTTATATTTCGGAATCTATATGAAGCGTATTTATGCCTTGCAAGGAAACATCATCCTGTTTGAGTGAAGTCGTGATTCGACGACTCATACCATGCAGGACCGCCATCTTGACGCCTCCTCACGCTTCAGAATCACGTCCGACGTGCATAGGAGAAAATGTAAAGTTACAGCAAATCGCATGTACCTGTTTCAGAGACAACATATCCTGTCTAATTGTTTCGCTAAGTTTGATCTATAGGAACGATAGTAATGTGCACGTGCTATCCTGAGTAAGATTACCATAATTATAAATTTAATTATAATCTTTGTGTTCCTGCTAACCACCAGCTGAGGCGCCCAACCACGTCTTGTACCTGACCACGTTTTATTATGTCACTGCTACTTTCGCCGCCGTAGGATACGGTGACATCACACCTATTTCAACTCCCGAGGTGAGTCTCTTCATCACATATGTGTTTAACGACTCAGCCTAGTATACTCGATATACCGTCTCGAGTCGACCCTATGATCCTTGATTAAACCTGATTATTACACTAATACAATTTATAAATGTTGAACATACGTAGACCCCAATACTCTTTACAGCTTGGGCGTTCATATATTCCAGATGTTCTTGTCCAAGTATACTCAACTATTTGGCGTCTTCTTCCTCGGTTTCTACATGGCTAATGCGGCCTCGTTCATGCTCAACAGCGGATACCGCAAAGCGCTGTTCACCCACCGGCTCAGGTCACTCCGAAAATTCTTAAAGGTGACGGGTTTATTGCATTGTGGTTGAGATAACGTACAGTATCTGTCAAAAATTGTGATTGCTAATAGTGTATTAATATTGTAATTTAAAATGTTTCCACTTAACACGGCATGTACCAATATATATATATATATATAGTGTCATCCACTGATAAAATAGCGGAAGCTATATATGTATAAATATATATATATATATATATCCTTTTTGATTGCTACAACAGTGTCACCCACTAATAAAATAGAAGAAGCTATATATGTATGTATATATATATATATATATATATATATGTATATATATATATATATATATATTCTACTATTTCATCAGTGGGTGACACTGTTGTAGCAATAAAAAAAATAAACACGTGCTTTGAGCTAGAAGGTTTATTCTCCACTGTCACCTTATCGTAATCCTCCACAACTGTTTATTTGTTTTCTAACCGTTTACCGTCTCTACAGTTGATCCCGCGCCAGTTACGAATGTACCGTTCTTGGTCATCAATTTACAACCCAGAACCCCAATCGGTTCGGTTGATGTACTGTTCCTGTGGGCACAGAACGGCCACCCGATACTTCAGTCTCGGATTCTTTGTTAGTTTTCACCACATTTGCAATACCACTATTGCCCGTCATTTCGAAAACATGACATGTCGACAACATGACATGTCTGACAACTGGTGCCCATCTGGTAAAACGGACGTAGTCTGTCGACGGATACATTGTCACCTCTGTGTTCGAAGCATATTCGAAAACTCTTGTCCCAACAGACCCGAAAGGGACCCGTATACTTCGGATGGAGTGAAGGCTGGACGAACAAGCAGTTTCTGCGTAGTCCAAAGGTCCTGTGGCACATTTTAGCCTTCCCATGCTCTCTGGTTCTCTGTGAAACGTTGGGCCGCCTTGGGCGATGCCAACTCTCTGCCGAATATTGAGACATTGTCGATGTTGGCTCGCAGAACGACCAACTGACCCGGCAACGCTGGCTGTTATCAAGTTACCATTACGGATGGCGAGACACCCGTGTCCAGGTTTGTCGCCGTACGTAATCCGAGCATCACCCAAGATTTCAAAAAGCGATGCATCTGCTCGACCTTTCCATTATGTTGTGGGTGATTGCTGGTTGTTGGGTCGCGGGTAATATCCATCAACTGGCAAACCTCCACCCACAAGTCAGAGACGAACTACGATCCCTGGTCTGACTTAATGATGTCGAGCACGCCCCATCTGGCGATTCATTGACGCACCAACACTTTTGCATCAGCTTTTGCGTTCGCCACCTCTCTGTGCATTGTCATTGGAAACGCTTCTGGCCAAGCTGTCCATCTGTCGATTACAGTGAGCAACGTGTTCTTTCTTTCATGTAGTGGAGTTGGTTGACAGATTGTGCTATTTTGAGCAAATGGCGTCTTGGGATTGGGAGAGCCGTATCTGCCTTTTTGGTCAACGCACCTACGAGAGGCTGGTGATCCGTCCTAAGGATGATTGGTTGACCTTCTATATAGGAGCGGAATTTACCTACCGCACAGGACATTACGAGTAGTTCTCTGTCGGTAGCTGAGTATTTGCGTTGCGCTTTGTTAAGATGTTTACTCCATACGTTTAACGGTTTCCACGTTTCCCGTTGGAATTGTACCAGGACTGCCCCCACCGCGACATCACACCAGATTTCTGTCTGTGCATTCGGAAGTGAATGAACCATGAGGGTTGAGTTTGCGATCGCTTCTTTGGTCGCAGCAAACACGCGATCGTGTACCGGAAGCCAAGAATCTTCAAATCCATTTTCTCGGGAGATGTTCTTGAGTTGAGTAACAAACGCCATCTTCCCAGATGCATGTCGAACGAACCGGTGAAGAAACGCACAAATACCCAAGAAGCGCTCAAGGTCTTTTGGCGTTTTAAATGCAGGGAATCTTTTGCTGGCTTCCACTCGTTCAGGTTGAATTTAAATGCCTCGCGAATCAACTACGTGACCAAGAAACGAGAATGACGCTCGAACAATTTGACACTTCTTCTTGTTCAGGAGGAGTCCCTTTTCTTTGCGCCTCTGGAAGAGACTGCGTAAGTCTCTGATGTGATCCTCCTTATTCTGGCTGCCCACAATCACATCGCCCATGTACACGAAATTCGCGAACGACTGATCATTGAGTAGTTGGTGCACATTTCACTGGAAACACTGCGCCGCGTTCTTCAGATCGAATGGCATTCGGAGGAATTTGAAGAGGCCGAGAGTCGTGATGATGGCTGTTTTTTCCTGTGATGCCTCGTCAACGCATATTTGTTGAAAGGCCTGTTGAAGGTCGATCTTGCTAAACGCCGCGCATCCAGCCTGCCGCTCGTTAAAACTCGTCAATGCTGGATGCGGATATCTGTCTAGTTTTGTCATGTTGTTTAGTCGCCGACATCCTCGCGCGCCAGGGGTCGCTGCTGCTGATTACGTCAGTGCCAGCCAGCAGTATCCCCTGGCTGATCGCTTTGCGAAACTCTGAATTTAAGCTCAGCCTATGGAATCGCTCACCAGATGAGCGGATGTCGGCAGGTCAGGTGGTCATTATAAAACTAATATTTCAACCAACCGTGGCTCGTGTTACATGCAATGTTTAGGAAGTAGAAGCAATTATTCGAATACACAATACCGCTCAGCTGCTCGTGCTAATGGGCGAACGGGTCATTATATATTGGGATTCCCAGAAGTCGTTTACTCATCTTCAAATTGGGGCTGGTATTTGCGCTGTTCTCACGGGTGACGCAGTCGCGACTGGCGAAGTCAATTACTAGTTTGACTCAGCTACATTCCGCACTTCGCGTAGGGGATCAGCCAGGGTTAGTTTTGCATGGCAAACAAGCTTGCGAGGATGGTCGCTGAAAATCTCCGCAAACTTGCCAAGAGCCATCTGCTTTCTTTACTGCGTGGATCGGTGATGCCCAACCATATTCACACCGCTCGATGACCACCCCCTCTCCCATTGTCTGAGTAGTTTCTCAACTTGTGCTTTCTTCTCGCCATGACGTTTCCGGCATGGCGTATATACCGGTGGACCTCCGTCGTAATGTGGAGAGGCGTAGTAATGGCAACCATTTTGCTCATACTGGGATCGGAGACTTCAGGAAAATCTCTCCATAGCCGAGCATATTCGTCGTCGATCGTTGAGTTCCACAAATCGATCAGCGTCCTTTATAGGCGGGCTAACGGTGGGAATCACCGTGTAGACAGAGGAGCACGCCGTTTCCACTGGACGCTCTTCCAAGGTGATGCAATCAAAGAGACAACGTTTGAACGGGTCGTTATATATATATATATATATATATATATATATAGTATATATATATATATATATATCCAGTACTGGAAAAAGTAACTGGGACAGTGATTATGTTAGGCAATATTCACGACTTTGCAGTAAATATACGTCGTTTTTTCAGTTAATAGGCAATATAATCTGTTTTATTTTACCTTATTAAATGAGACAAATTTAAGGATTTAAGAAATTGTCATTCAAATAGTTTTTCCATTCTTTATATGTAGCATATATCAATATCGAGCAGCACCTCCTCTGGCTGAAATAACAACCTTGACACGCTTAGGCACTGAATGGATTAGTTTTGTAGTTGATATATTTCGGCCTCTCCCCGGAGATTTTTCACAGAGCCTGTATTCCGGTGCTTCTGCACATTGCTAGCAACTGCATTCTAGGGAATTCTCAATTTCCTTGCAATTTCCCTCATACTGGCTCCATTTTTGTGTAGTACCACAACCTCAAAACGTCGTTCATCAGTCATTCGATGGTTTCCGTTCATCTTTTCTATTCACGAAACAGATCTTATGTTATTTAACCAATCTTTATTGTTTATTGTATTTGCAACCATAACATTTTATTTTGTAATAATATTATTCATTTTTTCCATGAAATTTAAATAAATAAATTGTATTTCATTTTTTAAATAAGATAATCATTGGGTATGGCATATAACCTCTGAAAACAAGGTTGATAGCAGTTGAACTCATGAATCAGCATAGCAAGATCACATATTATCACCCACATATACACAATTTCCACATAAACTGTTCCATCTTAAGTACACTCAAAGTATATCTTACCTAGAGAGACTCTAGAGTACTCTGTAAATCTTCCACAAATGCAAGATTCTGTCAATAAACACGTCAAATATCGATAATTTACTTTAAAAACTGTCTTAGACTACCGTAGATAGGTTGTAAATAACTTACCTATACAATGATGCTAAATTATTTGGTGCTGGAAAATTAATCGAAGTAAGAAAATCATGCAATTTTTAAGTGTACCAGTTAATTATTTCCAGTACTGTATATATATATATATATTAGTTTATTCAACCTCCGTTACCGGAGAAGAAATATATATATATATATATATTGTTAAATAGTATATATATATTATATTTCTTCTCCGGTAACGGAGGTTGAATAAACTAATATAAGTAATAACAACAATTGTAATGATTTATATTCATATGTAGTTTACCTTAACATTAATTGCTTGATCAAGCGCAACTTATATTTCATGCCTGTCCACGGTATATTAAGATATTGGTAGAATTAATGCCTCAAAAATAGAAATTGTTATATTCTTAACCTCCAACAGAAGAATCGAAAGATGGTATCGGAATATTAGCTAGAGTATCCGTTAATCAACCGATAGTAAAAAGGAGTGAACTTGCTAACACCCACCTGTGGAGCAAGAACGTATCGCAGCAATTGCCACCATTACAGTATTTTGAACTTAAACTCCTTCCCACAACCATTTCGTTTCTGCTGGCTCCAATGACGGAATCACACGCAGCAGATAATAATGTTAACATACACCGCACTGACGCCACCACCAGGAATGAACTATAAAAGGTAAATAACTCAAAATAACTACATTTGTGTTATAATACAACGCCAATTGTTAGATGAGAGGTCAATGATCCAAGGACGTGAATAACTTTATTTATGTTATTTATTTTCAAATACAACGCCAATTGTTAGATGAGAGGTCAATGATCCAAGGAAATGAATAACTATATTTATGTTATTTATTTTCAAATACATCGACAACTGTTAGAAAGAGGACAGTGATCCCAGGAAGTGAATAACTATATTTATGTTATTTAGTTTCAAATACATCTCCAACTGTTAGATGAGGTGCCAACGATCCAAGGAAATGAATAACTATATTTATGTTATTTATTTCCAAATACATCGCCAACTGTTCGATGAGAGGCCAACGTTCCAAGGAAGTGAATAACTATATTTATGTTATTTATTTTTAAATACATCGCCAACTGTTCGATGAGAGGCCAATGATCCAAGGAAGTGAATAACTATATTTATGTTATTTAGTTTCAAATACATCGCCAATTATTAGATGAGAGGCCAATGATCCAAGGAAGTGAATAACTATATTTATGTTACTTATTTTCAAATACATCGCCAATTGCTAGATGAGAGGCCAATGATCCAAGGAAGTGAATAACTATATTTATGTTATTTATTTTCAAATACATCGACAATTGTTAGATGAGAGGCCACTGATCCAAGGACGTGAATAACTATATTTATGTTATTTATTTTCAAATACATCGCCAACTGTTAGATGAGAGGCAAATGATCCAAGGACGTGAATACCTATATTTATGTTATTTATTTTCAAATACATCGCCAACTGTTAGATGAGAGGCCAATGATCCATGGAAGTGAATAACTATATTTATGTTATTTATTTTCAAATACATCGCCAACTGTTAGATGAGAGGCCAATGATCCATGGAAGGAAATAACTATATTTATGTTATTTATTTTCAAATACATCGACAACTGTTAGATGAGAGGCTAATGATACAAGGAAGTGAATGAACATAGAAAGCGGCAAGTACACATCGACGCCTGGGGGGAGATTGACTTGCAATGCTCCAAAGTCAACGTATTAATATATAGATAGACTATAAACCTGCCTTAGCTAAACAGACGACAAATGTGGACATTTCATGGGTGGTGACATAACCCGACACTTTACTCATCCGAAATCAACTACATACCTTTTCTTGGGAGGTACTCGTGAATATCAAACAGATCAGAAGGCACACGGTGAAGTCACAGTGTGTACTCGGGTACTCAATTAGGGTGTCTTGCAAGGATGCTCGCTAACAATGCTTGTGTAATTCCACGAAGTACACCTCATTGCACAAGGAATTTCTTGTCCAGTCACAACACTCGAAAAACACATTAAAACGGATTGTCAGTTGTGTTCTATCTCGTTACGGACACAACAATTCCGGACAACAAATTGTACCCGGTCAACGAGGGTCGGTGATTTAGTTAACGGGATTACTTTCTTTTTTTAGATCGCCAGTGAAAATGGAGTAAACGCACTATTTTGCCTGTGAGACAAACCTATAGACTAAGTAACTAATTTGCTTCCAGCTACATATGTTTAGTAATTGTATAACACGCTGCTGAAGTTACACTTGATCTACGTTTCCAGAACAATGACGTCAATCGGCATCAAATCGATAAGATTGAGAAGCGTTTTGAGTACATTTGGATGTGGACTAAAGGTATAACTGAAGAAGAAATGTTCAACGGACTGCCTCGCGCCATCATGGGAATCGTCACGCTCGAGGTGGCCAAGAATGTCCTTGACAAGGTGCGCAAAGGATACCGGCAACGTATCTGAACTTTACCTGTTTGACAACTTTTAACAATCTTCGTAAGCGTCACGCATCATGCATCTATTCTATGCAAGTATACATGTGTGCGTGCGTGCGTGCGTGCGTGCGTGCGTGCGTGTGTGCGTGCGTGTGTGCATGTATTTATGTATGTATGTATGTATGTATTTATTTATGTATGCAGTGTCTTATTCACTTCCCTCGATTGTAGATCGCCATATTCCAGAATACACCCGACGCATTTCTGAAAATGCTTTCAAAATACCTGCAACAGCTGATTTATCGCAAGGGCGAGTACATCTTCCGGCAGGGTGATATAGGCACGATGGTAAGGTTACAATTAATATGGTTTCTTGTCTGCAAATTGTACTTGTCTGCTAAAACTAGATTATTTATATTCTCGAGAAGCAACTGTAAGTTCAGTAAACTCGTTTGCTACAGATTAAATAGATTCATCATATTCCAGTTTTTTTCGTATCACTATGTTTCCATGTGGTATGTATATTTTGTGAGAGTGTGAAGGTAACTGTATCTCAATGGTGTGCATCACATTTGAAATTTATAAATATCGTTTATAAGACGAACGTGCTCTAACAAATTGCATGCTTTTCACATATGAACGTTGCAATCGTTTAACTGTGCATGTAATATCTATGTCAGAAGACAATCCAGTTGATATCGCGGTGTATTGACCATTAACATTGACACTCATGAAGCTTATGATGTACCCGTTTTTAATATCGGCCTTGGAAATCCAGTACCTAAGTATCTCAGCTTATATTTCCAAGGCCGATATATATATATATATATATATATTGAAAATCCATTACTCAAGTAATTCAACTTCTACGCAACACGGAAACACAAGCAGGACACTTGAATTCTTAAAATGTCCATGATGTGTAATGCCAAATTCCTTTGTAAAAAGGCATAATAAACTATCTTATTTTATTCTAATTAGTTCCCGATTATTTTCACCCTAAATTTTAACGGTGACCCAACGACATCTTATATGCGTCAGTAGGAACAATTGACTACGTATGATGATCATACCTTGAATCAAAGCTTGAATGGGTTTGGGTCAGGGAGCCTACTGGCTCATATATAGCCCCCCCCCCCAAATCAGTGGTTATTGATGTAATTTTGATATTTAATTATACAATTTTTAACTGTTAGTGCATTGACATAATCGCTTGACAGTGAGTTCCATAGCTTAATTATTCGTTGAGAGAAAAAACGTGTAACATGCATCCCAGGGGAGGATCCAGAAATCGAGTTTAGGGGAGGCACAAAAACCTCCACTGGCGGTTAAACCAAATGGTGTAGTCGACATTTTGCCGCTCCGGCGTAACTTCAGCCGCTCCACTGTCTCGGCTGAACTGGAGATACCAGAATACTGGGGGTGTGCTGTTAAAACCATTTCGCCGCAGCGTCGCCGTAACTTCAGCTTATTATTATTATAACCTGAACGGGGGCAAATTTCAAACGGTCTAGGGGGCACGGTCGCGCTGGCCCATTAATAAAAGGTCTGCGGACACGCCAAATTCATAAGGTCTAGGGGGCACGTGTCCCCAGCCCCCCTCATCGTTCCGCCTATGCATCCAGTCGGCTATGGTGTCGTACTGTTGTCTTGTTGTATCTTCCTGGACGAGGGATGTTGTTTAGTATGAATAGTCTTTCCGTGTCGATGTCGGTAAATCCAGTCAAGATCTTGTATAATTCAATCATATCCACAATGGAGTAACCTGCACGTCAATGTACGGTCCTGCTACAGCTGGGATGTGTCTCGACGCTATTACATGTGACACTATAATACAGATGTGTGGTACACTGACTAAAGCATGCTGTGTTTATGCTGTAGATCTACTTCATACGCCGCGGTAGCGTCGAGCTACTCTCGAAAGATAGCACGAGAGTTGCCGGAGTGCTCGGGGAAGGCAGCAGCTTCGGCGAGGAGGCGGCCACGAAGGACTGTCGCAGGCTCGCCTCTGCCAGGTGACATTTTTTTAAATATCGTAGTGCATGTAACAAAGAACGGCGTTCTCATTGCTAATATATGTCCAGTTTAAGAAGATGCATTGCCTACACTTTCCAGTCCAGAGAAACGCAAACTTCTCACAATAATTACAACCAAACTACTAATCAATATTGCAGTCAATGCTACCAGTGCCGTTTCAAAGTGTTATTTTGTTTTCGTCAGATTGACTGTTGTGTGGTGGAGACATAGTAGTCATCGCGCGCAGGCGATACTGCTGGTGTACCTGACGGCTGTGGCCACGGGCTAAGTGGCTCGGCATGATGCCGTGGTAGAGACGGCATAGACACCCGGCCCGGTTCTTGGTTCTTTCGTTTTGTGGCTCAAGATGACTTCCCTGATTCCCATATCCCTATCTACCAACGTCGGCCACTCTCAGTCTGCTGATTTGTGTATTTCTGTGTATCTTTGTGCGATATGTTTTCGTGTTGTTTTTTGTGTAACTCTACCTATTGGCCACTGCACGTTCTGCGTGTTTTTTGTGTTCTTGTGCACGGCTTCCCAATGGCAGGTTGGTCTCGCCTATATAGATATCTTTACAATTCTTACTCCTGGATTTTATTGTGTACCTGCTTTCACACATCTTGTGTGGTTCCAATTTGTTCATCAATACAAGTTGCCTCTTTGCCATGAAACGAGGTTTCTGCATTGTTTCAGTAATCATTATGTTGTCTTGGAGAATGTTGTGAGATTTTTAAATACGCGAGAATTTGTGAATCGCAAGACAACACCAGTCATGCAAACAGAATATCTAATTTGCGTGTACTGCTAATGACTAAACATCATCTGCTAGAGTTCTTGACGTAATCTCAATGGTCCAAGAAGATTGGTTCCGAGAAACATAACAAGTGATATAATGAACAGTACATGTACTTGTGAATGGGTAGAATTTGTAATGCTTAATTGTTAATACAATTTATTGGGTGATTTCTGCGTGGACTACAGATAGCGTTTTTGTTACTCTGTAATATTTTGTTCTTTTTTTTAATCCTGTGAAAATGGCAATATTTACCTTCTTGATATTGGATGTAGGGTCGGGTTTTAAAGTAGAACCGAGTTTCTCACCATCTAGCATCACGTGTACCTTCTGGCGAGAACTTTGGTTTCACAAAGTCCCCGATTGTGAAATATTTCTACCTGTTATTAACTGTTTACCCGGTTAACGCTAGTTTTCTGAGCATTGTTTTTTTATCTCTTGTTTCCAACGTTCAGCTTTTGTTGTTGTGGTAAATCGAGTCACGGGCTATCAAATTATAATGTTGCTTAGCAATTGTGCTAGACAATCCCAAATAATAAATCATTAACTTTAAAAATGTGATATAACCTTTTTCCAAGATGCTTTATGTGTCTATCAAATTATTGTGTTATGCACTTTTATGAATGTGGTACACTACAAAACATTCAAATTCAAACATAAGATTATAATATTGCTAATTTATATGTATGTTGAGATCGAACAACTTGGATAATTGGGGCATTTACATTATACAAAACTCAAAGCGCCTATGTTAATTATAGAAGGAAAACCGTTGTACAATCCGTTTCATGTTCAATATTTTCATGCATTTGTTACGCACATATTCTCCAGGAATTATTATTGTTAATGGTTGTAATTAATTTGCTTTATGAAGCCCATTTAATGTATTTAGCTATGGGATAAATTCGTACTTTCGTACTGTCCTTCAGCAAACTGCATCGAATAAATAAATTCGATATCTTTGACATATATATATATGTGTGTGTGTGTGTGTGTGTGTGTGTGTGTGTGTGTGTGTGTGTGTGTGTGTGTGTGTGTGTGTGTGTGTGTGTGTGTGTGTGTGTGTGTGTGTGTGTGTGTGTGTGTGTGTGTGTGTGTGTGTGTGTGTGTGTGTGTGTGTGTGTGTGTGTGTGTGTATATATATATACATATATATATACATGTATATATATACATATATATACATATATATATATATATATGTATATATATATATGTATATACATACATATATATACATATATATATATATATGTATATATATATATGTATATACATACATGTAAATATTATATATTATATTATTTATAATGTTTTCCTTCTCACTCTGAGACAGTTGATTGGTGATCAGGCTCCAAGGGTTGGCTTAAACTAGTACAACATAACCTGCTTGAACAATGTCATCGACATTATGCGATACTCCACTGCTAACAATATCTTTAGAACAATGAACCAACGATGCCAACAGTTATGGTCACTCGTACGTAAACGGTAATGCGCAATGTGTGATACAACATTATTGTGCTCTGTGTTGGCAGGACGCTGACCCACTGTGATCTGCTGGCATTGAAGAAGGTGGATCTGGACCTAGTTCTGGAAACATACCCACAACTTAAGGAGCAGGTGACTCAAATGGCATGCGTAACAGCGAGCTGTTTACACGTGAACACTCTGCACTACCACGATGGTGATATTGAGCAGGTATGTTGTCACCAGATGGATGCTAGGCGCTATGCATGCGATATCGTCGGGCCTTCAGCGTTATAGTCCGTTTTAAGATGTAGGTAAAATAGGGTCCCGTTACACTCGCTTGTCAAAAGCATGCATGCATGAGTGTCGTACCATCTGTAATGTATCTGTCAGAAGACCATTGAGGGCGGCAATGCTACTTTTTGTTTTTAAAGAAATGGCACCCATTAAATAAATGGCCGTCAAATCCAATATCTGCATATATTAATAACTGCTTTATCTAGAACCATGACGTTGGTGTCAAAGTATAGGTGCTCGAAATCAAAGGTTTAAGATATTTAACATTTGGCCTTCCACAATATTAAAATCCGCCAAAATACGCAATTTTTAAATATGGTGATCGTCAAAACCAAGTTTACCCTATCTTACCAATTGCAATCGAACCTCGCTTTATAGTCACCTCAGTAAAGTATAGGAAATTAGTTTCATTAATATGGTCACCTCACTATTCAGGTCACTTTTGTCCAGCCCTAAGGGTGACCTTAATAGGGAGATTCCAGTGTACGTCACACAGAGCTATAATTCGTATGCCAATGCGTAGTTTTGTGATATATTTATATATATATATATATACATATATACACCCTGTATATATATATATATATAATATATATATATTTATATATATACAGGGTGTATATATGTATATATATATATATATACACATATATATATATATATAGGCAAATAAATGAATATCGGCGAAGATTATGTTCATATATATATATATGTCGCATATATGAACATGACCTTCGCCGACATTCATTTATCTGCCTACTACAAACATGGCGTCCATCAAAGTCTACTATCCCTATGTCGAAAGAACAACGTCACCTAGAGCTATGACACTGATGTAAAATATAGGTATTCACGTGCTACGATTTCATATGTACTACTGTTAACCTTCTCCGACATTTACATCCGCCATTTTTACAATACTACATGGCCGCGAGATATCCTAGTGTGAGACCATGGGCAAAATCACTTCAGATATTATGTTGACTTTATGATGATACCTACCCTTTTGATTTGTGATCTTATAATAACGACTAAGCCCTACCGGTATTCGCATACCACATATACCACGTGCACCCTGCGTTTGTCTACTGAAAATAGCCGAAAACGGCAGCCAGATCTGCGTGTGCTTACCTGCCTGCATGTACCTGCCTGCATGTATGTGCTCGTAAATGTACATTCCCTTACGTATACTTCTAACCCGTCGAGTAGGTTGACCGACCAAGTCCGACACCTCGGAAGTCTGACCACGGCGAAAAGATCTACATCTGTGAGCCGGAGAATAGCGACAATACTACTAGCGTCGGTGACTTACCCGCATCCGATGGATGCGTGCCCAATCAACAAAGTATTTCCGAAACAACAGAGTACAATGCTGTTCAGGTACGAAGTAGTATTTATTTGCAAAGAACGATCGAAGCTACGTTATATATACAACCAGTAACTGTACTGTATAATTTATATTCACATTTCAAAGTGGCGTTAAAGTTCGCAGCACGTTTTGGTAATCATCCCGTTTCCTCTATCGTAATAATATAAACCAAGGCAGCAGTTTGAATAATCTGTAATAATAAGACTGCCAGGATATTCCTAGTCGAACGAATGCCTTGAACACACACACATGGAAAACATTGTCCTGAAGAAGGTGAAAAACGTCAAAGCAGCTGATAAGGACAAATCACTGCTGAAATGTTAACGTCTGTTAGTGTTAGCTGTCTTCTTCTTTCCAGTTCACATGTTACATGTTCACGTTTCCTCCCGTCTCCTTCCCTCCTCTCATGTAGTCACCTGTTATATTTTCACCTGCAACGTTCTCTTTCTCCGCCCCGCCACTATCCAGCAAACGCACCTGTCTGTTTTGCACTCACAACGGATCGTAATATCGACCTGTGAACATTATCTTCAGGTAATTGGCGATGAACCTTTGGAAGGGGGCGCTAAGACGACGCCTGGGCCAGTTAGTTTGGAACGGCGGTCGACGTACGACGAATGCAGCACAGGCACGCACGAACACCGGGGAACCAACACGCCCCAATGCCATTACGCCCTCGAGGACAAGATCGCCGAGGAAGGTGATTCAGAGAATGGAGGTGCTAGTGCTAGGCATGAATGTATATATCAAAATAACACAGTAATAATTACAAGTTATTGATTGGTCATATATGTATTGGCTTTAGGGTTATACGAACTTCCGAAGGCAATCCCAAATGTGATGAATTCATAACACTTTTATTAATTAACAATTCCGCGTACACTGACACGAGTTAAGGTGTTAAATTCACTCTTTCGCCGACCTTCAACATTTTGAACTGGCAATGACGAGACTATTACGAGTATATGCCGTGCGCCGAAACGATTGCATACATTTGTGCCAATGCGTGATGACGTTTCCACCATGTGACCTATTGGTTAGCAACATGTCCATCAAGCCATCACAATTTGATGTCGAACACGTGTCCTCAAACGGTGTTCTTTACATGTCAAAACATAAGGCAAGGTGTTTTTTTTTAAATCGACAATTCTGCGGGATTGTTTCATTTAGCGTATATCATGCCGCCCAAGTAGGCTAAACACATACATATAATTTATTACCTTTATCAACATTGTTGGCGAAAAACAAAGCTAGACGGAGGTCACGTGCATGGCTTGATTATTTTGAAAACAGTTCCTTAAATTTAATAATGGATTCAGTTGAATGGTGTTTATTATCTAAGTGAAACAAAGCCCTGGCACTTTCATGTAAGCAACCAGGATAATTACTTATTCCTGTCTAACTTCGATCATTTAGTTCGGCTTTTTATTCCTAGAGCAGCGGTATTTAATCTTTTTGGCTTTGTTATACCCCTTGAGCGAGCTAACAAAACCGTAATTAGCCCTCCATTTTTAAATATCAAACTCGAAAAACGAAACGAGAAGAAGAACGTTTACAAATTGATAAAGTTAATAATTTATTTGTGAGTAAAATGTAACGATAGCTATATCTTGGTTTCACAACCTTTAAAGTACGTTCAAACGTATGACAAGCAAAACTTTACAATTACCACCTGATTATGGTTGAAGTTGCACTTTCTTAATAAACGTTGAGATGTCAAGCTTTGTCCCAGCTACAGCACATCGCAGGTCGTCATCAAGATCTAATACATTTTGTGTATTGGTTTTAATGCTGATCCTTGTAGAAATGATAGTTCTCCACAGCTGTGCATTGGGATGAGGACTGTGGGAACTCTGTCAAAGCGAATATTGGGTATTCACCACCACGTCATCCTGTCAGAATCATGAAAGTCGTCTTTCAGCGTGTTATTTTCTCGCAGGCCAAAGAATTCGTCTTTCTTCTTTGACGACTCCTTCATCCACTAAAAACATATCACTGTCCTGTCCATGCTTCTCATAGTGGACCAGATCTGGGAATTAATCAAGGGTGGCCTCTTTTTTCCAGTGTTCTCCACAATTTGGAGAACACTGGAAACTTCATTAGTCTGAACTTCTTGTTTGTAAAACTGGATTTGCGAGAGTAGCTGTCAACATTGCCTTGAACTGTGATAACGCTCACACATTTCTTTCTTGTGAGATCTTCAGCTGATTGACCACACCAATACATGTGCAAATGTAGCCCAGTTTTAAAAATAAATGTATGGCCTCTTTGTAATAGTCACCTACAGCGATTTTCCCCTTTCCAAGAATAATTATTGTTTCTCTTAACAGTGAAATGTTGTCTCCGTGGTAACCAGCGATCCTCCATGTGGAAGAGACTGACACTGAAATCGGATCCATAATCTTCACATTCACTAATAATTATGGGGTTCGTGGCACTGCATGGTAAACAGTTTAGACAACAGACAGCGCTATTTTACCTAGTTGCTTTTCAGGTACAAGCAATTGCGCACAATGGACAGCGAATGTTGATTCATTCAATTGAAGCGCGAACAATCGAGGGATTTTACTAACACTTCTGCAACTAAAACGGCCTGATTCAGATATTGCTCAGATATTCTGTTTTGATGATGGTGTATGTCCTAAAGTTATAGCTGGTTCACCTGTCTCCCTTTTTCCTCGCCAAGAATAAGTTTCGATGCTTTAGCTAGATTTGGCCTGATGAGATCCTCTCCGATTGTAAAGGACTTCTTGTTTTTAGTAGAAAAGTTGAAATAATTCATCCAATAAAGGGTTAACGTCTGATACGTCTTTCCACATCGTAACATGTTAAAAGAGCGTAGTTATGATGAATATTAATTACTAAACATGCGTATGTGAAAAAAGCTTGTTTTACCCCCAGGAAATGCTGGAATTACCGCCAAGTGTGTGATTACCCTCATGTTAAATATCGCTATCGTAGAGCCGCCATAAATATTGAAACTAAGGCATTTTCTGTTGCTGCGCCGACTCTTTGGAAATGTAAGATCAGTTAATAATATAACATAACTGTCATATCTGTCCATCTGTTGACAATGGTACTACTGATTATCGATTTTTAGATGCAAAAGAAGTGACCTTATTATTATTACTATTAGTGGTCGTATTAGTAGTAATAGTAGTAGTAGTAGTAGTAGTATACATAAATAAGTACGTACGTGCGTGCGTGCGTGCGTGCGTGCGTAAGTGCGTACGTTCATGCGTGTGTGCATACATACATACATACATAAATGCATACATTAATACGAATTAGATTTTAATATAGCATTTGACACACACGTTGTATTAGCCACATGAAGGTTACGAAGCATGTTAAAAGTTGTCATGCAGGTAAAGTTCAAATACGTTGTCGGTATCCTTCTCGTACCTTGCCAAGGACATTCTTGGTCACCTCGAGCGAGACACGTACACGTGTACACACCTGCATATTTATTGGAATACCTCAACGAATAGAAGTGTATCTCTTAGAAAAGCAATGCATTTCCCGTTTCACGTTTGGATCATTATGCGAAGATCCCGTAATTTCCGCAGAACTAGACGAGGACTTGGTATGTATGCGAGACACATGCATGTCACACACGAAATACTGTTGGCCGTTTATCGTCAACTCAGCAGGCGCCCCGTACCGCATCTACCTAGCAGTGATGACGATCGTCTGCTACATATCTGTTGTGCTTCTCTTCTACCAGGTGGGTATCGGTGTCGCAATACGCTGTACAAAAAGCATACTAAATACTTGTCTGCGGACACTGCGTACACTCTAACAACGATACAATAATATGTTGCAATTGAGCGTTCTTGGTGATGCTACAATTTTCAAATGTGAATTTCCACACCTATAGTTTCGTTCGCGAAAACACTCTTGCACATGTTCATAAATGATCATACATTTTGGCAAAATATAAGTGAGATGTTGCCATAGGGATTATACAATGATACTCTTATCTTATCATTTAGTTTATAATGATTTATTCCCACTTTTCACGTAAGCCTTGGCCATCCACTACAGGATGTAGTTCTCCACTAGATATTTCCAACTTTCTCTGACTGACTTCTTAATAATTACTTACAATCATCTTACCAAACGTGCTTCTTAATGATTAATTATATAAAGAAGTGTGTGTATGTATGTTTAGTACATTTCATTTTTTTATTTAATGCAGTTCTAGTCTTTTTATAGGTTTAATTCTATTATCTACATTTTAGTAGCTATTAGTTGTCAACACCCTTGAACAGTATGTATGTATGTATATATGTATGTGTGTGTGTGTGTGTGTGTGTGTGTTTGTATGTGTGTATGTGTGTATGTGTGTATGTGTGCATGCATGAATGTATATATGAGGCCCGTAACCAGGGGGTTCGGGTGGTTCGGACGAACCCCCCCTTTTACGAGCCCCTCTTCAAAAACGAACCCCCCGAACCCTCGCATATACCCTCACCCCATCCCCGTTTCCCCGCTAAACCAGCTGCATAGCAATCAATAATTACTTTTAGCTGTTCAGAAGTAAATTAAAAACCAAATATGATAATTTTTGTTTGGGAGGTTCGGACTAATCCCATGCTAAAACGAACCCCCCCTTCGAACCCCGCATAATCACGTCCGTTCTTCCGCTAAACTAACTGCATAGCAATAAATAATTACTTTTAGCTGTTCAGTGAAATTTGCAGAGAATTAAAACTTGTAAATATGATTGTATTGAGGGGTTCGGATTAATTTTATTTTACGAACCACCTCCGAAAACGAACCCCTCCGGTCGGAACCCTCATACCCACCTCCGTTTTCCCGCTAAACCAGATGCATAGCAATTCGTAATTTCTGTTATCTGTTCAATTAAATTTGCACAGAATTAAAACCTGCGTTTTGAGGGGGGATTCGGACTAATCTTATTTTCACTAACCCGCTCCGAAAACGAACCCCCCCCCCCACTCGAATCCTTCTTGGGACCTATGTTTGCCATGTCGGACTACCCGCTTCGGACTACCCGCTCCGAAAGCGAACCCGCTCGAAACCCTTATCCACACCCCCGTTTTCCAGCTGAACCAGATACATGGCTATCGTTAATTAGCTTAAGCTGTGTAGTGAAATCTCAGAAACCAAACCTGCAAATAAGAGGATGGGTGTTCGGACTAACTTCATTTTAATGAACCTGCTCCAAAACAAAAAACGAGGATCCAAATATACGAATGCCAAAAGCGCCCCGCTCCCCGAAGAATGGCTCGGCACGATCCTTCCAAAGACCGTGGCTTCAGAAATGCCCATGGCTGGTATACAGTTCAAAGTTAGATGGCGCGTTCTGCGTAAGACAGAGCAGGTAAGGTTGCACTAGTCAACGGTACATTCAACAAATGGACAAAGGTCTCCGAAACCCTCCTCGGGACAAAACGCCATACCACCAAATGCTATCGAGGCAAAGAGTCAAAGGACTGCCCAAACAGCTGTGCAAAGGCAATCAAGAAATGCCAGTGAGAATCATTCCGCAACATTTATGTGTTTACAATTGGCCTGTACAATCCCCGTAACGTCATGCGAATGCGAAAGAAGAGCCAGCGCTCTGCGACGCCTGAAAACCTTCATGCGGCCCAGTATGGACCAGACCGTTCCCAAAGGAAACTGCAACTAAAGAGTCTCCTGTATGAAAGCTAATGTGCCACCGAGGCAGCTGAACACTTTCAAGTGAATCAATCTGAATGTGCCAAAACCATCTGTCTTCACTACCACTTCGGCTGCACATTAATTGTGATATCCCTACTGATTTCAATCAAAAGCAATCATGTTCGCATATCGTGTCATTAAACAAAATTATATGACTGTTGAACGTTGTTACAATTGCTGTTGTTATTTTTGCATATATAGCAGTAGGTTTGCCGTTTATTTGTGACATCATTCACATCAATATTGGTCGTGAAGTCGAGTATACAATACCCTGATCTGCTTAAAAACATCGGTCTGCCTAGCGCGGCGCTATATACATATCTGGTCAGCGTATGTTGTCGTTAGAAATATATATATATATATGTATATATATATATAATAATAAAATATCAAAAACGAACCACCCCTCAGCAAAACCTGGTTACGGGCCTGTATATGTGTGTGCGTGCGTGCGTGCGTGCGTGCGTGCGTGCGTGCGTGCGTGCGTGCGTGCGTGCGTGTGATGTATCATGTATAATTTATATATTATCGAAAACAATAGACGGTCGTCTATTCTTTTTGATGTTATATATAAAAAATAGTTATGCTGATTTAAAATAAATACTTTAAAAATAACTCGATATTCAACTGAGTAAAAAGCTGTTGTGATTTATTATATATAAAGCCCATACATTCATATTGTAGTAATTTTACTTACATATCGCTTGGTTCTGTAACACTTGGTTAACTGATGAAAGATGGCCGACGTTGAAGAGAACCTTTTGTTCAAGGTATTCGTTCTCTTGGCCGTCGTTTGTACTTCGCTGGAATCCGTTTTAATTTATAATTACGTTAAAAAAATATGACGATATAATTAACGCGTATGTGTACTTCAACGTAATGTAAACACAATAAGCGGCAGTGTGGCGAATTAAACTTACATCATTATGTTGTGTTTTAAATTGGCTTCCATCCGAATTAGTTATAAATGTCATTAGCAAATTATCACAATGTTAGGCACTATTTTTGTTTGCTGCTGCAGGCGGCTTTTCAAGACCACTGCACGACCGTTCTCGTACTGACTTATTCCATGGATGTGCTAATGTGGATACAGGTATAATCTTTCATTCTAATTCATGCAAACATACACACACACACACTCACTCACTTACTCTGTCACACACTGACTCACTCACTGACTCACTCACACACTCACTCACTCATATACGTTCTTGAAGCACTAACGACATTTTATTAATATAAATAAAGGCATGGGATACACTAGCACTTTTCGCCCGACCAGACCAGACCAGACAAACCACACCAAACCAGTCTCACACCGACTGCAGTGTATACGCTACACCGACTGAAACTGACTGACACCGACTGAGTCATACGTGGAACTGGTGTGACGTTATAATCACGTCAACTTGAAAACGTTCGACCATGGGGGCTAGTCGGTGTCAGTTCGACGTATTCGAAAGTTTTCATATTTACGTGATTATGACGTCACACTGCTTCACGTTTAAGGCTGGAATACAATTTTCGCCCGCCCTTGCCAGACCAGACTAAACCACGTCCTACCATACCTGGCTGCGTCAGACCGCAGTGTATCCATTACGCCGACTGGCACTGATTGTGCCATAGGCCTATTTGAAGTGACGTCATAATCACGTAAACTTGAAACCTTTCGAATACGTCAGGCTGACACCGGCTACAAATGACGTAGTGGAAAGCTATCACCTGATTGTGACGTCACGCCGTCTTCAAGTATGGCACAATCGGTCGGTATAGCCATCCTCGCATGCCATGGGGCGCTGTTGATTACATCAGTCTCAGTACCCCTGGCATATCGCTTGCCGAAACTCTCAAGATAAGCTCAGCCAATAATGTGGTCTTCTGGGTGGTCTTCATGGACTGTTTTGGCAGTAGACGTAATTATTTGAATACACAATACTGCTACTACGTAGTCACACCATTGACTTGCGAGGATGGGTATATGGGATACACTGCGGTGTGACGTAGTCTGGTGTGTTTTGGTCTGGTCTGGTCTGGTCTGGTCTGATCGGGCGAAAAGTGCTAGTGTATCCCGGATTTTAGTCGGCGTCAGTCGGTGTCGGTGTATTATATACACTGCAGTAGGGGTGAATCAAAGGCGTCATAAATCCATCGGTGAACCTTTTGGGCCGACCGGCATCCAACCGCCGTTGGACCGCTGGTCCTCTCCAGGCTGCTGTTTTTCTGAAAAAACGGAGAGAATTTTAGGGTAGTATGTTCAATGGATAATAAGTACTAGCGCCATCAACTAATGGATGACTATACAATAACTGGTCCATATAATAGCAAAATAAAAATAACTACAATATATATGTTTTACTGATTATTAGTGGACATTTATGTGTACAACAAACATCTTCGCAGGGTGCACATTGTGAGTACAGGCCTGTACATCATGCAAGTCTCCATATGCGCGCAGACATGCTTTTGAGAAATACCTAGCTCAATAATTCGTTCGCCACGATTTCCAGATCAAAGGAGCCGATTGCTTTCTTGTTGAGATGGCGTAATTGTTCATGTGTAGCTGACCCATGGTCGTTCAGAATTTTGACTTGAGGCGAGCATGCCCTAAAAACGACCATTCTGTGGCATAGACCGTGGTTGGCAGACACATTAGGTTTCCACCATTCTCGCATAGAACGGCACGTACTCCGAAAAGTTATCTCTTTTCTGCAACTCTTTGACGACGGGGAGAGTAGGCAACAACCATGGAACAACTGTTGTCTCGCTATTGAGATATATGTCAGGGTGGAGTTCTCGAAATGCCACATCTATGGCAATCTTGAGCAGAGCAGACTCGCCATGGCCCACCATCGTTACGTTCTCTATGTCATACTCATACCCGTAACCAGGAGGGGGGTTCATGTGGTTCACATGAACCCCCTTTTTGTGAACCCCCTTTCTCCAAAATGTAAACCCCCCCTTAAAAATTGCATCTTTAAAATGTGAACCACTAATTGTATTTCATGTTTCTCAAAAGCGTTAACCCCCCTTCTAAAAAGCTGCTGGATAGTGATTAAGCATTGCTAGGAATGCCAAGAAGGCCTGATTTGTGCAGATGGTAAAGGGAGAACCGTTATCTATTAAGTGATCATCACTGAACCTAAGGGAGCCTGGCTGATGGGGTCAGTCCCCAATTCAATGTATGAAAAAAGGGCAGTCACTAGAGGAATGTGTCAAAGGACCATTACATCCAATTAGCCATGCAAAAGGACTTCACACTATCCCAGGGTCTCCTGTCATGAAAACATAATATTATGAGTCATAATTGTAGACACTCAGAGGTGACAGATGCAGACAAAGTACTGGTGAATGAACGGGGTGACAATTATGAGCACATAAATTAAACCATATAAAATAATTCATTATTTCTTATCAGAACTCTGTTAAAAAGTGAACGAAAGGTGCGGCTTTTAAATTTTAGTATGCTAATGTATGTAACTACTGACTGCCAAAGAGGCTATTCTTAACAATCAACAACTTAAGATGTGTAGCGAGTGTATTTCTTACAACCTGGTAAACAAACTCATCTGGCTTAACACAAATCATAATTTTAAACTATTGAGTTGGAACGCGAATTTCGATGAATAACCAATATAAAATCAAGTTTAGCTTCACCTATTTTAAAATGCGCGTGCTGATGAGAAATCGTGTAATTGTGTGGCTCTACGACCTCGTTATGGGCCTGCTGGTGATGCTAATGTGGTGTTTGTATATAAGCAGGGGTGACTGAATTACTTTAATTTTATACTTGAGTAGAAGTAAAAGTAATTCACCTCAGAACTACTTGAGTAGAAGTAAAAGTAGCGTCTAACAATCCTACTTTAGTAAAAAGTAAAACTACTTTCCAAAAGTATTTGAAGTAAAAGTAGAAGTAAAAGTAGAACGATGAGATGTTTTGTCAGGCAAGTAACCAACAATAATTACTGCATCGGCGAAAAAAAAAATTAAGACAGAGTTAAAAATAATTACTGTTTAACTCCAACATATATGAATAATGTTCTATAGAAAACTATATTTTGTTTTCACAAATTCGACAGCGGGGCACGGAAATGTGTTCCGGTATCTGCCACCATGGGCGCTAGCTAAGACGACGGCCACGGTCGCTGCACCAACTGACCAAGAACGCCGTCGAAGCCCAGGTCGAAGGCTAAGCCAGTCATTGTGCAGCCCGCGCTATCTATAATTGCGCGGTTCATGAAGCTTATTAAGATGCCAGCCAACGTCAATGTGTATTATGTTTAAATGCCATACGTACACTGTTGAATGTTGAACTGAATAAAATTCATATATGTTGTAGAGTTTTAAAATAGATTACGGATTAACACTCTACAGTGAACTGAACGATAATATGGTACCGGTGACGTAATGAAACCTCAGCAGCTGAATACGGAAATGAGTTGACAAATGCAGTCCTAAGGTTGACTAAAGATTGAAAAACTATAATAAATACGCTCATAGCTGGCTTAACTTCGTCTTTCAATCAATACCAAAACACCAATCTAGAACGCACATTTACCGTGCCGAATAATACTGCGATCGATTCGACGTTTCGTATGCGGTTGACGAATTCATATTTTGGCACACCAAGCAAATTTGCGTTTATCGCAGCAAAAAGATAATATTTGCGCAATGTTAGCATACTGATCTTCCCTACTGCGCTGCATTAAACACATCAATCCCATTATTTTGCGGGCGTCGCCTATGTGTGAATTTCAATTGCACTTTACAAGTCGCCGATGCCAGGCGAACCCGCCGAAGGCGCCTATTCACGGAAGCCACGACTGGCAGAAGGGAAACGATTCGATTGATGTCGGCACAAAACAAACAATGCCTCGCACCACATTTACTGTTCGTAATGACTTGACCATAGTAACACAAGTCAAGTGACAGTTATTACCGCGTTAACATAGTTTACCAACGCTCTAATTTCTTGTAATTAAATACGTTTAATGAAATGTTGTCGACGGGCGGAATGCCAACAGGTCGACGTAGTTCAGAAACAAATGTAACGAAAATACATTGCGAAGTAAATGAAAGTAACGAAGTAAAAAGTAACGTTACCTTAGATAAAACTACTTCGTTACAAGTAGAAGTAGTTAATATAAATAGTACTTCGTTACTTTCCTTTACTTGAAAAAACTACTCAAGTAGAGTAACGAAGTAGTTTTACTTCGTTACATGACACCCCTGTATATAAGATGAAAGGATATAAGACGAAACCACATGGCCCACCAAACTCACACCCACTTCATTGTTCTTCCAGTTAGAAGTGAAACCTTCTTCATTATGAGCCTCCACGTGAACATGTGGAGCTCTCTGCATTGTGAAAAATATAACCCCACATGAACTTGTGGCGCCCCTGGAACCTGAATTGGTAAAATGTGAACCCCCATTGTGAAAAGCTGGCTACGGGCCTGTTACTTTTTGTAGATACTAAACAACACTTGTTTGTACAGCTCCTGATGGTTCCGGGAAGTAGTAAACGTCAAGGTCGATGAACACGCTGAAATTATGTCTACCCGTTTTCATTTTGTTGGTAAAATAGCCTAGCAGTTATACTCGAGTGTAGCTGTAACAGCTTTCACGTAGATAGACAGTTTCCGACAGACGGTTCACCGTGTGCGGTGTTGAGTGTGTGGATTATCATGCTTCGCTTTCTCCTTGCCTGCGGGGTGCACCGGTTCATCGATGAACTCCTCTCTTGCCGAGAGATTATCGTTATTACAGTTATTGTCTCGCCATCTTCCGCTGACATTTCATAGTCACGGACAGGGCTCCACCATTAGGCCGTGCCCGTTCCAGCTCTTGGCTTCAGAAACTCCATTCGCCGTTTTAAGGTATACAGCAGCTACTATGCCCATTCTGTATATAATTACTATGTTCTTACTCTCAGTCGGAAAGGCATCCGCAACTGTTACAGCCCTCGCCAACAGGATAAAAACACAATAATGTCGACATAAAAAAGTGGCTTTTAACCTGAAGGGACGTACCAGGATTTATAAATTGGTGGGTTTCCAAACGGGTATCACCCTATATTTTGCAGGCCTGTAGCGTGTTGACGGAAAACGTTTTGGTGAATTTGTGTCAAGTGTAAAAGTTTTGCCACAGCTTCAGCTCCTATCTATTTGACTGCCGTCGAAAGACGAGTGGCGACGGGGGATGCTGTTGTTGATTGTTTGCGGTGACGTTCAGCCCGTAGTACCGCAAATGCGGGCCAACATTTTCATACGGATCATACAAGAGGCGAGATTTGGTTACGCCCCTAACCTACATATTGTTCTGAATATATAATGGCCACTTCAAGTAAATCGTTGTGCCCAAATGAACGTATAATAATCTCGGTAGGAATTACCTATAATGATCTAAAACCGTAACAGTAACAAACTAAGTTAGGGAAATGGTCTTTACAATTATACATAATGTCCATCTGAAAACAGCCACCCGAGGGCTACGTTCGACGACTATACTGTCCCGAGTCTTAATCTACGTGGGCCCTACCCGGCATTTATGTCGAATCCGGGTCGATACGACGCCTATGGGGTGAATCTGGTCGGGTCTGGTCGGGTCTGGTCGGGTCGGGTCGGGCAAAAGGTGCCAGTGTATCTCGGTCCTAACTATATTGACAGCTTCATATAGATGTGAAGAAATAATCGCGTGCAGTTGATGACATTAGGTGCTCACGTTACACTTTTATACAGCTTGCAACGCAACAAGGCAATCTTTACGAATATTCTACCACCTCTCCCACCGCCACCAGAATGCAGGCCAACATTTTGAATCATCATGTCTTACTTCCATACATGAGCCATTATTGTTTATGCAGATCTTCGTCAAATTTAACCTGAGTTTCTACGATGAGTTTGGCATGCTTATCTGCCATCCTGTGCTGGTGGCGCGACACTACGCGTGTTCGAAGTACGGTCTGGCAGTCGACCTGCTCGCCAACGCACCGATTGACGTCTTCTGCTTATGCTGGCCGCCCAACCAACGCCTCCAGGCGCTCTCCTTTCTGAGGCTATTGCACACGCTGCGTGCCTACGCGGTCACCACCTTCTTTCGGTGTGTACGTCACTTTGACAGCCATGACAATAATAATTATCAGTTTTAGTTTTCTGGAGTTAGACCAAAATATAACTTAAAGCAACGTATCAGATACATGAAGTGCCTAACACTCGTTGTTGACTACAATGATTTCACCCAATTATTACCGTGTATCACTTACTGCCTATTGCGCCTACTGGCGTTTAAGGCAACGACGAAGTCCCTCTCGACGAAGTGCCAGCTTTGTAGACCTACATCCAGCTTTGTATTTACCCTTCATCTTTGCTTCTACTGTGCTGCGCTAATTGCCGTTTATGGGGATACTCAAGTTATGTTGTTTGCATGTTACGTAAACCGTCGCCAACGAGCAGTGGGAATTTTACCAGTTTGGAACAATCTTCGAAAACACACATGGTGTTGCGAATACCTGTTCAAAGTTCGTTCGTATGCTGACGCCGACGTATTTGGTGATGTAACACGAGTGTTATCGGTCAGATAAGATTCACGCGTGCCTGCGCGACGCTCCTGCCTATTATCTGTTCGATAACGCTCGAATGACAACATCAAACCGTGTATTATTCCTTAAACAACACAGTGGCAGTCACTGTAAATATCATAACGTTTCACATTGTTTTGTTTTGATTATTTTACAATCACGCAAATGGGCAGCAAGTGGGAAAATACATATATTATGCCTAATGCGGGTTACCAGAATTAATCTCGTTTGATACAACTGACAGTCCTCCTCTCACAGTTTAACGCGGACAGTGCATCATATAATAGTCAAACAAATGCATTCAGGTAATTGTGATTATCTTCCCTACAAGGTTATATTGCCGTCTTTGGTTTAAGCCGTTGGGAGATGGACTTGTCACCGCCTCTTGTATTGTGTCTCATGAAGTTCCACGCACGGATGTTCTTCGTGACACACATTTTCGCTTGCATGTGGTATGCAGTCGCTTGCCCGTTAGGCCACTGCTACAAACCGTCATGGATATATCATGGATGGGGTAAATTCAATAGATTTGTGCCATTTCGCATATCTTCTGTGTGTGCGTGCGTGCGTGTGTGCGTGCGTGCGTGCGTGTGTGCGTACGTGCGTGCGCGTGTGTTGTAATGCTAACGTTTTCCTCCTAGACGGTTAGCATGTCGGGAACACACAGGAAACCGTCTTCTGTGTTTCTGTTTCAGTAAATCCTAATAACAATAATTACATCTTGAGTTACATTCATAAGCTCCACTTAAAATGAATGGGAGGTTGATGATTGACTTGACTGTTTGAGTTCTGTTCGTTTACTGTTCAGACAAAGCGCCTAAGGTGGAAGTGTACATTACATCGCTGTACTTCGTCATAGCGACCCTGAGTACGACTGGCTACGGAGACATCGTGGCCAAGTCGCCCGGCGAGAGATGTTCGTAATGTAAACGTATAATTACGTCAGTTGACAGTCTGGCCGGTTAAACAGTTGTTTGCATGATTGTCATTTTCTTGTAATCTTTCTTTAATTTACCCTTTTGACGTCTGCCCATCCGTTATAAGGATGTCTATCTTTGTGTCTGGTCACCAACATTGTCTTAGTTCATCACACGTACGTAACTAGTTGTTTGCTTTCACAAACACATACAAGCATGCAGGCACAAGCGATTGCCCATCATACAAATTGCCGAAGAAACTTGCTGTGTGTGTTTGTATGTATGTCTGTGTGCACGCGTGCGCGCGCGTGTGTGTGCGTGTGTGTATATGTGTGCACGTGTGTCTGTGCGTATGTGCGTATGTGCATGCGTATGTGTGTGTGTGTGTGTGTATGTGTGTGTGTGTGTGTGTGTGTGTGTGTGTGTGTGTGTGTGTGTGTGTGTGTGTGTGTGTGTGTGTGTGTGTGTGTATGTGTGTGTTTGTGCACGTGCAGGGCGTGTTTTGTGTATGTACGTGCGTGCATATGTACGCGCGCGTGTATGTGAGGACGTCCGTGTGTGCGTGAATGATTTGTCAACATAATATTTTTAGTGGTCGCTAGCATTATGATGATCGTTGGCCGGTTCATGATGGTTGTGTTCATGGCGAATATATCTGCTACTATGGCAAACATGAATCTTCCAAGATCAACATACGAGAAACAACTTTCCATAATCAAGGTTTGTTACTTTAAATATGCACACCGTTGGGGTTGTTGTATAGAGAACTGTATAATGCACGAATGTTACATGCGTTGTGCGTGTTATCAAATGAACAACTCAAAACTGGTCCCCAAAAGTAAACGCCTTTTTGAACGATTGCTTGTACCATTACGGTTCGTCGTATCCCAACAATCTTGATATCATTTGAAAGCCTACGCTGTCTGCTATTCAAACATATCAATGGTTTCCTGATAGTCTTTCCTAAAACAAAGTATAAACCGAACTAAAATCGTGCCCGTTTCGGTGTCTTAGACATTGCGAACAATGTCTAAGACGTCGACACAGTTCACCAATCTACCGATTGAGGCACCACTATCTGATTTCATGGGATAAGCTCCACCCATTTTCAAACAGCTGCTAAAATGGCATACTCGAAGTAGGCGTGACGTCACAATCACGTATATCAACCAATCAACGCAACGAATTTTGACCCGTTGGTTGGCGTACGTTATTGTGACATCACGCCGACGTAGATATATATCGGCTTCGCTGCGATTAAAAAGTAGGTGGAGTTTATAACACGAAATCAAGAAATGGTGAAATGAGCATGTAGTCGAGTTGGCGCCCTACTATGTTCTGTATGGAACCCGGATATGATTGGTAGTGTAAGGTTTTTTGCTGAATCATGTAGGTTATGGGTCCCTTAACTCAAATCAGCGGGATGGCAACGCGCCATCCTTGGGCAACTTGTGGGAGCCAGGCAAATCCAAAATGGCTGCCGTGAACCTAGGTCAAATTATAAAATGTGTTACATCTTTGCACTGGAGCGTGGTAGGAACATGATTTTGGTGTCTATACACATGTTTGGGCATATGAGGAATTCAATGGAACCATTTCCAATAATGTCCGACTATGTTCACATAACAAACATTCAAAATGGCCGTCATTTTCACCGAAAATAGCCAAAATCAAGCATAACTTTTGATTGGTTTATGCTAGAGACAAGATTTTGGTGTCCATCCCTATCTTTTGTCATATCAGGAATTCAATGGAACAATTTCAAATGATGCCCGAGTATGAACACCTGACCAAAATTCAAAATGGTCGCCATTTTTACCGAACATATGCCAGAGACACGATTTTGGTGTCTATACCTATGTTTTAACATATGGGCAAGAACACAATACTGGTACACACTTGTACTGCCTTAAGTTCATTAAAAGTTAAATAAATATTGTACAATGAAATAAAATGTTTTCTTTGACTTGGCATTGGCACTAGTTAATATGCGAAATTATTTTTCTATTAAATTTGGCGTGGCCATATGTGATAAGACGCTCTATGACGTGGCATCACTATTCAGTCGTCTCATCACGGGAGGGCAGCACCGGCAAGTCGAACGAAGCGCTGTCCCTGCATCAATCATTGATGAATATGGATGCATGAGGACTGGGAGAAAATCCACTCTCGTCTCTAAACTGAAAGTGGATGATCTTCAACCAACAGGTCCGGCGCGCAGGTGAAGGGGCTATTGACTACAACATCGCAATATCCAGCACGTTCCCATGCCGCGATGCCATCATGAAGAGTAAGGCAAATAAGAAGGCTCTCGTCAGGGTTCTCTCCACATTCAATTTGGGCAACAATGTGACGATGGTTGGAAGAGAGGAGGGCATGTACAGCCATGTTGAAGAATATATTACTATCATTGGTTATCTTTTGGAGGCCGTGAAGAATAGCAAGAAAACTGTACGAGTGATCAGCGATAACACTGACGTATTTGTTATGCTTATCTTATGGGTGTGGAGTTCGCAGCTGATAGCCCGAGTGCAGCTAGATCGATGGAGTGGGGCTATCCTCAACATCAATGGAAGTTCTTTCCTCCTTGGTCCGAAATCCCCCCCAACTGCTTGTTGTGCATGCACTCTCAGGCTGCGATGCTGTGTCCTATCCATTTGGCTTGGCACTAAAAGTATTAAAGTCTGCTGACCACTCTGGTATCTACACTGTCTTCGGTGAAGAGGATGCTACCCTCGAACAGCTGATGGAGACTGGACGGAAATTCATCTGCTCACTCCATGTTGTTGCTGAAGGCACAAGCATAGCTTCTGCCAGGTATGCGCTCTACTCCAAAAGTACCAGAGGGAAAGCTGTATGTATCAAGTCTCTTCCTCCGACAGACGCTAATCTGGCCTTCCACATCCTGCGAGCTCGCTACCCAGTCATGCTCTGGAAGGCAGCAGATCAGCAGACTCCGCCCGTGGTTGATAATGCTGATTATGGATGGGAGTTTGTCACTGGTGCAGGGGGTGTGCCAACTACAGGTACATGCATCGCAAGAGGACCAGCAGGCCCCCTGCCCCATGGATGTAATCAACAGTGAGTGTAAAGCTTTAGGGAAAGCTTGCAGCAGTCATGCACGTAGCTGTCATTCTGCAGGATTGTCCTGCATACCGTACTGCTTCTGTGTTGGTGAAGTCATGGGCCTCACCCCGTTCACCAAACATGATGAGCATGAGAATGACGCTAAATATGATGATGAGGAAGAAGGTGACAGTACGTAGGAAATAGAAGAGGAGGATGAGAGAGAATGGCGGTACTAAACTGTTCTATGAGAATGTAATGTTCATATACCGTTGGTTTTGAATTTATTAATGATATATACACATTGTCAATGTCCAAATTAAGGAAACCTGTCATTACAAAAAATGCTCTCAAATTGTGTTTCAGCAAATTTATAATTGAGTACTTCTAACTTTGAACATTGAATTGTGTACTTTTAAATGTTGTACATATATGATACAGTTTCATTCATGATTACTTCATGCCATTTTGCAAAGCTTTTGTATGTTTCTTGTCAGAAGTAGCCATATACATGTACATTTATGTATAACTATTAGCATACTCATAGCTCAGTCATGATGACTGATCATTGCAAATGAAGAACTGTAAATAAATGTTATCTTACAAACGTCCCAATTTTAACAACAGCTTTATTGCCATGTCACATCAATACAAAATCATTGGAAAAAATTCCAATGAACTCATTATGCACAAAAAAATCATGTTTATAGCATCATCCAATCAAAAGTCATGGTCGAATTTGGCTATTTTCACTAAAATTACGACCGTTTTGAATTTTGGTCAGGTGTTCATAGTCGCGCGTAATTGAAAATAGTTCCATTGAATTCCTGACATGGCAAAACATAGGGATGGACACCAAAATCGTGTCTCTAGCATAAAGCAATCAAAAGTTTTGCTCGATTGTTTGCTATTTTCTAAAAAAATTACGACCGTTTTGAATTTTGGTCAGGTGTTCATAGTCGGGCATCATTGGAAATGGTTCCATTGAATTCCTGATATGGCAAAGGATCGGGACGGACACTACAATTTTCTGTGAAAATGGCGGCCATTTTGAATTTATGTCACGTGAACATAGTCGGATATTATTGGAAATGGTTCCATTGAATTCCTCATATGCCCAAACACGTGTATAGACACCAAAATCATGTATCTAGCATGCTCCAGTGCAAAGATGTAACACATTTTCTAATTTGACCTACGTTCATGGCAGCCATCTTAGATTTGCCTGGTTCCCACAAGTTGCCCAATGATGGCGCGTTGACATCCCGCTGATTTGAGTTGAGGGACCTAAAACCTACATGATTAAGTAAAAAACCTTACACTACCAACCATTTCTAGGTTCTAAAAATGGCAACTCGACTAATTAATGTCTGAACCTATACAAATGAGGAAAACTGCGCCGCAATCGGAAAATTAGTGTACTGAGTATCCGCCGCCAACATCGTTCGGAACCGTACAAAATACCGAAAACAGAATAATAATAATAATGAAATCAACAAGCCGGTAGCCGACGTAAAGGCGGTCATGGCGCTTGCACAGTATTTTATCATTGATGACTTTAAGGTAGTAATGTTAAGAAAGCCCTATTCTAAAATATAATAACAGTAACGTTCTAGAAATTGTAAAATGAGTATCATTAATTATACATCATAAAATCAATACAAAATATCGTTATCAATGTAATGTAGACTCGTTAATACAACCTTTCTAAAAACTACATCTAGTATACATAATAAATGTTACGATATTATTAGTAATATAATAAATAATAAATACAATAAAATTATATTCATACACAGTATAAGATCAGTATTATACAATGTCCACACCATGTCTTATTCTAAGTATACTTTAAAGAGGTGGGTTTTAGGGCTGTTTTGAAGGTATTGATTGTTGTAGTAGCTCTAACATTGTTTGGAAGCGCATTCCAGGTCTTTGCTATGGATACTATAAACGATCGTGCTCCCCACACGTTTTTCGGTTTGTGTTCTACTAGGAGTAACTTGTTTGCAGAGCGCAGATTTTCACGAGATGGCATATACTGTTTGACAATGTTGCACAAGCAGGTAGGAGAGTCACGTGGATTGTCTTAAATACAAGCGTGGATATTTTGTAGATGATCCTCTGTTCGATTGGCAGCCAGTGTAATTGTTTGAGGATAGGTGTGATGTGTGTGCATTTCCTGGAGAGCGTGACCAGTCTGGCAGCAGTGTTTTGTGGCCGCTGAAGTCGCTGTAGTTGTGATTTGTTGAGGCCGTGAAGCAGAGCATTGCTCACATCCAGTCTAGAAGTAATGAGAGCGTGAGTAAGTATAGTTCCGCAACCGGCTGATTTATGTGCTTACGAATCAGGCCAATATTATGAATTGACAGACAGACGGCTCTGGATACAGCGGTAATATGTTTATCCATGGAAAGGTTCTCATCAAAGATAATACCGATATTCCTGACGCTGTCCGAAGGAGTAACCCTGGTGTCGCTTACTCTGATATGTGTGATGTTGACCTTTGATCTCTGTTGTTTGGATCCGACGACAATGAATTATGTCTTTCCATCATTCAGCTTGAGGTTCCATTGATGTAGCTTGTCAAGGCAGGCTTCAATTTGCTGTATTGCGCCAGCTTGAGAATAAATGGAGAAAATCATGTCTTGAAATTGACCGCCAAAATTACTGCCATCAGAAGCAAGCGGTAATTCATCAGATCAAACTGGCAAAATCATAAAAACAACCAGCTATTCATAGAGATCGCTAAAGACCAAAGGCGAATTTTCCGTCTGACTAACAAACTCCTTCACCGACGACATAACTCGCCCCTTCCGAAGTGTAAATCTCAGCAGGATTGGCTCATATTTTCTATCTCTTCTTCACTGAGAAGGTAAAGCGGATCCGAGAGGAGTTTGATATAGTAGATGATCTACATCTTCTTACAGGAGATCTCCCATCACCCGAATTTGGGAGCTTTCATGAAGTGTCTAAGTAAGATATACAGAAGATACTCTCAAAGTCGCCAGGAACAACCTAGCTGTGACTTGGATCCAATTCCATCTTCATTGTTGAAGAAGTGTTCCGATGCCGTATTGCCGGCGATGACACAAATGATCAACAATGTAATGAACTCGGGCGAGATTCCCCCTCTCTTGGACCCAACTGTGATGACCAACTATCGCCCTATATCAAACTTAAGTTTCCACAGTAATACACTGGAGTGAGTGGTAGCCAAACAATTGTCTTCATTCCAGAACGATTGTAGGTCCGTTTATAAGTGTTATATTCAACGGTTAGCGGGAAATCTAGATGACGCTAGAATAACTAAAAGTGCATCCTTTCAAATGATACAAAAATCGTCGGAATAGGACGAGTCGTGAGGGTGCTAGCGACCGTAGAATGTTTTGGACGTGTTCGGAGTTGTTCATTTTTCGCTGGTATGTTGTATGTGCTGCATACTGTGTGTGTTATGTGTATGTGTGTATATATGTGTGCGTACGCATGTGTGTGTACGTACATATGTGCGTGCGTGTGCGTTGTATGTTGCGTGCGTTGTAAGTGTTGCATTTGATCTATACATCTGTTGTATATGTTGCCTGCTGTAATCATGCAAAATCCTTAAATAATCAATACCATTGTTTCCAGATATGTTTTCATATAATGAGAACGGAAAGTTTTCTAAAGCAAAAAACAACCCAGATTGCTTGAATTCGTATTGTATTGCATCCTGCTGTATACTTCCATTTCTACAGAGCAAAAACACACAATTCAATAAATATAAAGTAATAATTCCACATTATACGCAGTGCAACCCTTATTCTTCGACTGTACGGTCGATTTTCCAAAAGACACGGTGTGTGTAGAAACATTTAGGTTTTTAGCATGTAACACCTCTATATGTTTATGTAAAACCAATTGTGTTACGCCCAGCTGGTAGATCTCGCCAGGCGCTTTATTTCTATTGTAGGACACCTATTAAGCGAAATACGACTTTTTAAAAGTAAAACATTGCGATTTTGTGCGCCAATATCCTCAGAAATGACGTGCCTTTACAAAGATGAATAAGTCAATGTTTGTTTTACCAGCACCATCTGATTGATGAGGGCGTTCCGTGTGAACTACAGATGAGAGTCGTCGATTATTACGACTATATATGGAAGCTGTATGGTGGCTACAGCGTTGACGCGCTGTTCGAACATGTTTCGCCGACTATGAAAGCAGGCATCCTCAGCATGATCGCGCAACCACTGGTGGAACTGGTGAGTCGTGTATGATCAACTACAGGTTACCATCACCGCTACGTAATTTATGCTACTGTTTGTCACCTGACATGTCCTGTTTCGTAAAAGTGGTTGTACTTTAATACTACCAGTGTGTAATTTAATTAGCAAAGCTTGAAAGCATGGGATGTGGTCTTCATAAATGATATGTTGTTGTAAATACAAACATACAAACAATTGTGGAAACATGACAACGTCATTCTAGTTGGGGCCACAATTACCAAATTTCGGATGTGTTCACACGCAAATGACTAGAAAAGGTAAAGTGAGTTCCGTTCTGCAAGACGCTATCGAATTTTGGCAGTTATTTCTATTGGACACACACTTTGTTATGTTTCATTCTGTCATATAAAAATTGAACGTAACTTAATCTGAATTTATATTTTCATCTTACTCGATGAATACTTGTACTTAATATATCAATATACATATAATCTACACGTGCAGTAACAGCCGCATGTAATATTCCCACGAAATGCTATAATTCGTTGCCCCATTGTTTCTTTGTCGTGGGAAATCTCAGCCTAGCATGTTGTCATTGGCGACAGCAAAACTGTATGGTCAGCAGACCTAAACATGACCAATTGAAAATAGGAAACAACTTCTTTAAACAATACTTTCACATACACTTTTGCTAAGATAAGCAGGTTTAAACTTAAAGGAGAAGGTAGCCTTTTGTTAATGACAATTATCATGTCCATAGCCACGATTGCTTCTGTTTTTCTATAGTTGCCGCTCGACGGACCGAGCGACGACGAAAGTTTCCTCCGGTCAGTCGCTCTCGACGTCCAGTTCGTCTTCTTTCTGCCGGGAGATTGGATCTGCATGAAAGGTGATCTCAGACATGAGATCTACTACATCCGCGCCGGCGCAGTACGTTGTCTAATTTCAATTGATTTCGTCGTAGTGTGCGGGCAAGAATACATTCAGTATGCACGATACAAAATCTTGGTTGTATATATTTTCATTTTACATCGATAGAGTGTACAATTTCTTTATATGAATCTGACAACTTTTTAGTATATCTTGCCGTGGCTTTATATTAAACGTTCCCATGCATTCGTTAGTATTTGTTTGAATGCATAATATATTTTTGTCGTGGGTTTTAGGCTTAGCACGTTCGGTTGTTTTGTTGAATAATGATCTTATATTCTTTATTAACTTAATTGTAAGATTATGCAATATGCATATTAGGTTGTTTTTGTGTTTATTTGTTATGTTGTTCTTCTGTAACGTAGACGTTTATTGTTTTAATTGCAACTCGACAATTCTACTCATAATTTGAAACACACATATATAACTATACCGCGCTTACCAAGTGATCGTCGATGACGTCATTGAGTCACGTGTCTGTCAAAGCCAAACAAATTTAAATCTCGCGCGAACTCACGATGTCAGATACAGATATCGCTTTATTATTGAATTATGCCATGCACGTCCAGTGTGTAGTAAACATTTAAATATTGCCACGGTATCCAACAAAAGATGAGGTGCCATTTTAATGTTCGTTAGTTGGAGGTATTGGATGAGACCGAAGACGGCGCACTCTGTAATACGCACCAGTTATTAGAAAAGGGCAAGACATTCGGAGAAGAAAACCTGCATGACACAGGTAGGCTGCGACTGTTACGTATATATAGTTCTTTCAACCTGTGTCTTCTCAACAGTGCCTCAAACCGTGTGCTCCATTTACGCCATATTAGTTATTGTCGAAATCATCGCCTACTTTCTGTCACATGGCGCTCAATTTGTGTAGCTTAAACGTGGAATATCACGTACATTACTAAGTGATAAGAAGCGCAATATTGTCCTCTTCGGTTTGTATCAGAAAGTCAATTTGCTCAAGAAGTTATCACAACGCCATCGATATATGAACTCACACGGAGGGAACTTCGCGCTAGCCTCCACTTACAAATACCCTTTTATGATCGGTTTGATATGCAGAAAGGATTACGTTTAGTGTTAGAATTAGGTAGAAGATTGGATGTTAGGGATATGTTGAATATACTTTTGACAAGATTGACATCAGATGTTTACGTGCATTAGTGTTGTATGTGGAGGGGTAGCAAGTGGCTATCATCAAATCAGACTGCGTCTGTCAGATAGTTGTGTCCGTAGCTTAGTGGTAAGAAGGTTAAATACATGTTATGGTGTGTGGATTGTGGAAGCAACTATTAAATTACGCCACCCGGTCACGTAACTTTCGATATGACGTCACTTCCAGTTAACATGAAACAATACATGTCAATAATAAAACAATAAGTGTAAAAAACCACACAATATGCCAACACTGATAACATAGCAGGCTTAGCATTACACATTGAAATGTTTATGAACTGTGGATCTTAAGGTATTAGTTCCTAAAAAGATATCACAAGTGGTTCAGTTAAATAAAATGTGCTAAAAGTAGTCCTACATATATTTACAACTACGTATTTCCTAATGTTGATTCTGCTACTGGAAACCCTAAAAGGAATGTAGGCCTATTGGCTTAGAGATCTTGGAGGACAATGAAATTAGATAGTTCATATCATACACGACGAATCGAGATAAGCTAGAGTGCCCTGTTGACGTAACGATGTAACGACAAAGCTTGTGACACGACAATAATTAATATGATTATACGACGCTAACTAGTTTGGACGTCCATTCCTAATTTGTGGACGCTGTCGGTGATGTAATCATAGTTTCTTTGACGTCTGATATCCCCATAGAACCGTCGCTGTACTGCTACCGCGCCGTCGGTCATGTGACCTTGTTAGCTCTGACGAAGACGAACCTCGACGCCGTGCTCAAACATTTCCCCAAGATCACAAAGAAACCGTCACGTAGCTCGACGTCGGTGACGATCCCAAAAGAGTTCATCGGACCTACAGAAAGTACGGACGTTCGGCTGGACGTACTGCCGGAAGAAAGGGCCAGTTAAGTGCCTTGGACTCTTAGCAGGAACACTGCGCTTTGTTATCACATATTTGTCAGTAGTGAGTCGATTTAAAATTGCAAATATTTGTAATAATGTATTGGAGAATGTGGTGTTTGTTGCAGCTAACGGTTGTAGATCATGTGTCGGTTTTAATACGCATGTAACCGTGTGCACCAAGTATCGATTAAGTCACGAGATGTGGATATGATGAAATAAATCGTTACTAAAGTGCTGTTGCTGTTCCAAAACTGGTCGGTGTGATTGTACCGCACAATCTTTACAATAATATTATTATGTAGTCACATGATGCCGACTTCACCGATTTGTTTTAAGAAACTGTAAAGTAAAACGCATATGTTCTGTGTGAAATTTCACAATAGTATGTGGCATCATTGACATTGTTAACTTGGCGAACGTATATTCATTGCAAACAATGTTTCCTGCAAACTTAAGGAGAGTAGTAGAACTGGGGTAACTCCATATAATTGAGGGGTACAACACAGCATGAGTGTAGATTGGATATTGAAACGATGGGCACCTCTTTGATTAGTGATGCGGCTTGCAATTTTCCTGAGATTATTTGAACTGTTTTGTTTTTCGAGCATAACCGTTCTCAACTTTACTTAGCCAAGTTGGACTTTGTTGTTTTTCGTGAAGTGTTTCAAGGGTGAGACAGACGGCACCACAAGAAGATATATGATATGATATGTCTCGAGTTGCGACACATACGCCACCCGTTGTATTGATGGCTAGACCTTTATAACACAAGCTGCAGTCAAGGGCAAAGCCTTTCTCGTGAACGACATCGAAGCTCGGCAGCAACCTAGTACACAATGGTGCACATGCGCCTTAGAAGCGTCTCACACATTATTAGGCATAAGCATGGAAAACAGGCAAACTTCTACGCCGCTAGTGATTCGTTACTGAGTTCCTCGACATCAACCACCTGCATGCCTTATCCACACAAATAAGCAAACTTTCTTGAAATGTAGCACATGGCGAACAGTTATGCTCAAGTTGGTACAAGCTCTTCTTGAGCCAGTTAGATCGGCTGACAGTGTCAGTGGCAAAGGTGACGAGATACAGAATACACTATTCCTCTTTACCATATATTAAAACAGGGGTCGGCAACCTGCGGTCCGCCGGCCAAATCCGGCCCGCTGAGCCATTTCATGCGGCCCGCGGACTAAAAGTGAGATTGTCCACAATGCGGTCCGCGGGGTGACAACAGTAGATGCCCCATTCGTGATAGGAAGAAGAACTGCTGTATTATCCCTCAAGAAAGCCTGAATGCCACGTAAACGAAAATGCAGAACACAATGAGCGTCACCGTGAAGACAGTGATCTACGTTCGCGCTCGTAGTCTAAACCACATACAAACCAATACCAAAGCATAAAATAACCAATCATAGTCACTTGCGCAGCGCCCTCTTTTATTCATGTGTGAACGTAATGATATTGTATACGCTGTCAGTTAAAATTCAAAATGGCGGATCGCTGAGTGACTCTGCTTGGTAATTTAAATGCTTTGCCAATAACTTCTAGCTGAGATGACAGCGCATTATCGAAACCTCCTATATTGCGAATTTAAGAGCGTTAGCTGGGTCGATGTGCTATGGTGCGCCACATCTAAGCCCAGTTGAGATATTGGATTAAATAGGGTGTTCGTGGAACAGAAGTAGAAAGTACACCGGAATTTGCTGACCCCAAATGAATTTGCGAGAACATATCATCAGTTAAATTTTCCAGTTCGTCTCCGCGTCCGAGATCACGTCGCTACGGTGGGACACAACTTCGAAACGTAAAGCTGGGTGTCTTTCCGATCTTAGGACTCGCATTGAGGAGTTGCCTTATTTTCCAACTCATTCCAGGTGGAACTCGACGATGCAACGGAAACTGTACGGATACAGTTAATCGAACTCGACTCTATGACACTGAAAGCCACCGCCACAGAATTTAGTAGTGTTACTACATGCGTTTAGCGACGGAAAATTTCCTGATCTGATTAAGAACGCTAACCTCATTTCCAATTTGTTTGGTGGCGCAGCAACTCCACCAAGTTTCAAACTATTCATCATGAAGCCATTTCTGGCACAATACCTCGATCCATGTTAAACTATAGGGCGCCATGGCCAGCCGAGGTATTTTATCAAGGGCCACTGCCGTGATGAAAAGCCTCGTCGTGCCAATAGCCATCGTTTGCACATGGCTAGGTTAATTGCAAATAGGGGATATCTGATGGAGTACTTGTTGTAGTAAATTTCTTCAGTGTTTCAGGGAGGCCTGGGGTTGATCCATGAGTTCCTACATGCGTTTTTTTGGCACGCAACACCGGCCCCTGCTATACCCTATAAGAATCACAAATGGTGATACGGATAAACAGTGGGTACGTGCGCAGTTGATTGTATTCAGATTATCAGATCAGCAGCTGTGAAGTCGACTTATGACGTGAGAAGTGGTAGAGTGGCGATTGAAAATGACAGACGTCGGCATTTTTTGCTGTTGATCATTGTGGAAGACTTTCCCGAAAGTGACAGTACTACTTCAAGTTCAACTGCTTACCGCACTGCCCATCTCGACGACCGAGGCTGCTTGCTTTTTCTACAGGCTAAGGAGAACGTTGGCGGGCATCCGTTCCGTCGTACGTAGAGGAGAAATGATCGGAGGCGCTCCTTATGCTGCAAGTTCAAATTACCAGTCCCCTCATTGACGCCTTACACGAGGTACATACAGTTGATTTTGTTCGCTGAAACGCAGAGATCTAGTGGCCTGGCATCGATTTACACAGCGATCGAACTGCTATTGGCAACCACTGCAGCTAGTGTCGTGTGGCAGAATTTCGTGGTGCCATCGACAAGGCGGGCTGCCCAGTTCTGTCTTATCTGAAGGCATTTGTATTTGCTTCAAGGGCAGTCGGTGGAGCAATGCATTGCCAACGTCAACCATACTGATAACAAACGCATGTATGACTTTCTCTGTCGTTGCAGCTGTGAGATAACGTCTGATTCTTGAGATGTTGCGGAGATGAAATATTGCAGACCTGCACACACACCTCATATCGGCATCAATTGGCCACCAAGATTACGTACACAGATGAAACAAATGTTTCATCCGTGTACGTACGCGATGACTTCTGATTTTGAGTCATTCACTGAAGTTTGTTTTCACCCACGGCCTGATCTTCGCTACACATTCTTAACCGACAGTCGCAGCGATATCTTCCTGGCGGAGTTTCAGCGGAATGTAGATTTTAGAGTCGTCCGCGTAGAAATGGGACATCAAGTTGTTCTTGCGTATAACCTTGGCCAACTCGTACTGTATGGATGGAGAAGAGTTGATGACCGAGCACGGACCCTTGCGAGACCACGTTTATGCAAGAGGTCAAGCAAGTGATGTAGCACCGTGAATATAAACGGACTGGACTCTCTCACTCAGGTATTACTTAATCCTGTACAGTGCCTTTTGGACCACTCCGGCACCATGTGAGAGTCTGTGCAACATCATTTCGTTGTCGACGGTGTCTAATGCAGCCATTAGCTAGACCAAGAAGCACCACGATGAGAACGTTCTGATTGTCCGTTGCGTGCAGGATGTAATTCTGCACACAAACAAGGGCCACCTCAACGCTGTGATTGGGCTTATACACGGACTGGTAGGGCTCACAGTGTGTATACATGTATGTGCGTGAGTGTGTGTGCGTGCGTGCGTGAGGGGGGATACATGTGTGGGAATGTGAATTATAGTAATCTTACTGTGATTGCCTTTGTTGTACGTACGTACTCTTATAACTGATCATATGACAAAGTAATCTTTTGAGAAATTCAATCAAGTATTTTGTATTTTGTCTAGTTATTCAAGACGGTTTTGTCCAAGCTCAGTTTCTTGAGTACTGGCCTGACATGCGCTCCCTTCAAGTGAGAAGGTACTAAGCCCGTTTTCGGGGATATATTAACAATTGTGAACACAAGTACAATGTCATGCGCACGGCCTAAAAAACCATGTCGGAATGGGATCGAGTTAACATGATTTCACTGGCAATGACTGTAACAGCGTTCCAATTTCAGCCTCAGTAGCTGACTAAAATTACACGGTTGGTGTAATGGCCCGTGAAATATTATAAATTTGCACGGGTATATTCAAAATGTACAGAGCCCTGTCTAACACCGGATTTCACTGGGAAGAATTACTCAGGATGACGCTGCATTCAAAGTGGTCGTAAAACTTCTCAATAAGTGAAAGAATCTTTGGAGGGACTCCATAGGATCTTATCATTTTCCACAGGGTTTCAGGATGGACACTGTCAAAATACTTTCTTGAAATCGATGAAGTTGAAGTACAATGGGCAGTTCCACTCCAGGCACTGGTCTATGATGTTCCTCGGTGCAAAGATCTGATCAGTGCATCCTTTTCCCTTCCGGAATCCAGCTTGTTCTTGCCTCAGCTTGTTGTCAATAGCTGTCTCGATTCTTCCAAGAAGAACTCTGCAGAAAACCTTACTGGGGATGGACAAGAGTGTGATTCCTCGCAAGTTGTCGCAAATTTGAAGGTTGCCTTTCTCAGGGAGTTTTACAGTGAGTCATTTAGCCCAGTCACTTGGGATAGTGTCTTCGTCCCAGATGGTCTTGAACAAGTCAGTCAGAACTATAGAAACTGTATTGAGGTCGACTGCCTTCAACATATCAGCATGAATGGAGTCTATGCCTGTGGTTTTACCACACTTCATGGCATTGCTGGCGCTTTTGACTTCCGCCTCTGTAGGGGAACTGATGTCGATGTTGAGGACATCTGATGCTGGTGGAGGGTCGGCGATTCAGAACTTCACGGAAGTGCTCACATCTTTAAGGAACCTGTGCCACTTTCCATTGGTGATGATGTGGTTAATTTGGTTGCGTGTTCTACCATCAGGTGATTTCCAGGTGAGCTTGTGGATGTCTCGGTGTGCGAAGATGGTACGTCCGATTACACAGTTGTTGTTTAAGCAGAAGTCAGCAAGACGTTCACCAGTGTCATTCATCACACCACAACCGTGTTAGCCCATTCACAGTTGTCAGCGCCAATTTTGTCTCCGATGGTCAAAAGCATGTCATGTTGTGGGACTTTGGAGACTGCTTGTTGTAATTGCTCGTACCAGTCTTCATTGTCCCCTTTGTCGGCCTCATTAGTTGGTGTGTAACACTGAATGGTGGTAAGCTTGCAGTGTTTGGAGTTGAAACGTGCTTTGATCATCCTATCACTGATGGGTTCCCATCCCAACAAGGTGTTGGCCTTTTCTCTGGAGACTATAAGGTCTACACCATGGATGTGTGTGTCTTCATGTCCTGAGTATAGGATGACTGATCCATCGCTTGTCATCGGGCGTCCAGAACCATCGGCATTCAGTAACCCCTAGGATGGCCATTCTGTATCTTTTCCTCTCGCGGATGACCTGCGCTAGCTTTGATGTCTCATCCATGGTGCGGACATTCCATGTACATAAGCGGATCTTAGTTTTGGGTCTGAGCAGGCAAACTTTCGCACCCCTGCCTTCCTGGTGCAGGCTTTGAGCAGAGGTGGTCATATTGCTATGGGGCCCCTTGTGGTAGTTGTGTTTGTCGTAGTTTCCGTAACAGGATAGTGTTTTTACAGGGTGGGGTTGTTAGCCCCACGCCCAACCTCCAATCTGGAGGACCAGGTGCTGGGTTTCGTCTGGTCTCTCCTCCGGGACCTGCCCGGCTTGGTTGAACCTAGCAGTGGCTAAAGCCCCCGTCAATATAGCTCCCAGAGTCCTTGGGACACGCAAGTCTCCCCACCATCGACAAGATACCAGCACAAAGGGAGGAACTCCTTGCTTAGTTATCACAAAAAAACAAAATTGTCATCACCAGGGGCTGTTTGTAACCACTACTAAAGGTTAAATGGCCCCAATCTTGGGGTAAATGGCCCCAACAATATGGCCAAGAAAACAGCCCTCCTAAGAAAAACGTTCAGATTGTCCACCATAAAACTATGCCAGTATATCTTTAATGTGTTCGCGTTACAAAATTATGTGCTATATTATAAACAAATAAATTTGATTGTCAATTGAAAATGGGTGGTGGCTGGATCGCTGGAGGAGTGGTACAATATGTTTGTAGGTATGACAATGTTATTGTTGTGTACGTCATTTAACGTGTGATGTAACAGGCATGAGGAATTTGTCCAAACAAGAAAAATAGAGATTAATTCTCCGATTCACGTTATGCCCTGTGGTTCAAAATTTAATACGGTGACCTATGATTTTCTGTTGACATTCCAGTAACAAATAGCCATCTTTATATAATGTCAACATTTCAAGTCAATGTACTGACTATTAGATACCTGTATTCAATTAAAAAATAAATAAATGTCAAAAAGTCAATAAATGTAAAACATATTTGTAAATATATTTTAAGCACCATAGCTAATCCTTGTTGCAATGTATATCTAATATAGTTGATGGATGTCAGGCATGAATAATTTGTCTAGACAAGGAAGAATAGTTTTCATAGCGATTCATTCTCCAGTCCACTTTATGCCCCATCGATCAAACTTTGGTATGGTGATCTATAATTGTGTTGATATTTCAGGAACACATATATATCTTTATAATTATGTGAATATTTCAAAAGGGTGAAATGACTTCTTTGATTTTCACTGAATACTATGGTTTTCCTTTAAATTATGTGTCTTCAACAAAGTTATTTTAGTAAACTGCTGACATCATATTCTTTATTGTAGTTGCTAATGTGTTTTATTAACTCTTATATGCCCAAAAAGATGTTTTGTTTCCCTTTAATGTTTTACACATTATACAGCATGTGTCATAAATTTAACAAGATTTATAACATATTAACCATGTATCTACCATGTAAGATGGCAGGAGGCCGTCTTATCCCACATGCAAAATGTGTCTTAAAATCAATATTTTAATTTTTTTCTGACAACTAAACGTTGTTGTGGTACGTCATATTGCATGCAAGACCTAGACCTGGCATTGCATCTGATTGGTAAAACGCGACAGCACTTTATGGCCGATATGTTGCAGTGGCCGTCTTAGACGATGGGCCCTCTTACCGCACCGCATCATTTTTGTTTTTCACAACACACGTTACGTGCCACAGAACATATTGTACTTTTTTTAATGAAACCTCCTTTCTTTAAAAAATTTAAACTTTGCTACGTGCAAAAACAAATGCCCAAAAGCAACAAAGCATTGAGCATGTTATAAGTTTAGGAATATCTTAAGAAAAGAAACTGAACACTGAAAAGTTACTTTATAAGGTATGCATTTCTGTAAAAAAAAGGGTCACTAACTAATACAGAATATGTTTGTCCTATAATATGCAAATTCATAGGTAATACAGGACAAACAAGCAGGACACAATATATACCGGATTGGTGGAATGACCCATATTTTTCTTTATTTATTTATATGAAATCTTCAATACTCTGTGTGCACACAAATGAATCAATTTGGGTTTAATTTGTTCCACTTACGTTTCAGTGTGTCTACTGGTACTCTGAAAAGAAATATAACACAATTCAAAAAACTAAAAAAAGGATTTATTGTATTGTCTCGATTTGTACAATTTGTGTGTGTTTGTGTACATATGTATATACATCAGCCATTCCAAGCTAATGTATACATCATACTTAAATAAAGCAACTTTCTTAATTCACAACAATGAAAGTTGTCCGCATGGTCAATTGTCAGCGGTCAGACCACACCGAAATCTCAGAAAAATGTTAGTACACCCAAAAAACAAAGTAGAATTCTAAGCTACCGTTGTGACATTTGATAACAATCATCAAGGTGCTTAACTGCACAATGCTATGAATATTTTTTCACCATATGCCAACACTAAGTAAGAAGTGACAGTATGAATTGTCACCTTACACGTGAACAAAATATTGGATGCAATGTGAATACTGTGTTACTACGTATGGTATTAATTTGAAATATGTTTGCAATTACCAATCGGTATATGGACATTTTGTAACATAATCTATGTGGTTTTTAGCCATACATCTCAACCCACATGGCATAATCATGCATGGTTTCAACAGAAGTTTATGGGTCAAACATGATTCTGTGATGTACATGCTGATCCCATTGTTCAGTATGTCACTATCTGTTTTGCAGACACCTTGTGCATTTACTACAATAAAACTGAACTGACTTCCTTCTGATTTTTGCACAGATATAATACCACCAGGCCAAACAATTTTCACATTCAACCCAATTTTGGTACTCCTTTTTTTGGGTATTCAAGTCGCACTTGCACATGTCTCTTTTTGACTTTCTTCCCCGAACCGGCTAAGTACATAGTGCCTGTACTCTGTGGCTTGGGCTTGACCCATGATGGCAGTAGGCATGCCTTTTGCCAATGCTTCAGCATTCTGCAATGAATTCAAACTCAATATTACATGCAATTTGGAAATTAATATATTAATTTAAAATCCACTATGATATGCAAGTTGTTTTGTATTGACTCTCATAAGTTATAAAAAAGATACATAACTTTACTTTAAAAAATTTATGAAATATTTTATTAATACTTGCACTGTATATGTTCATAACACTGTTTAAGGTTACACAAACACCTCTTTCTCACACCATAGTGTTTGTTATTTCACCGTTTCAATTGTGACGTCCCCAAAATTCGCAATTTCTGTTTAATGAATCTTTATTTCAACAAAACAATCATAATAACCGTAGTAATGATTTCATCATATAAATGTACAATTGTTGGAAATTGTACATTTAACAAAAATTTTGTCCTGTGGATGTATTAAAGTTTGACTAGAAGTCAGTCATATATCCACATAATGGTGAATTTTTTTTTAAAGGAACACTGCAAATGCTGTGGAGCAGGAGGAAATTCTGCATGGTGTCACTGGTTTACAAAGTAAAAATTACATGGACTTTTAATGTTATATAAATAATGTCTACATCTGAATGAATTGTAGTCTTTTCATTGTCATACTTTAATCATATTCATAAAGCTTACCATAAGGACAAATATCCCACAGCTTGAAGCGTCTGCCTTTGGTCTGCATGGCACCTGACATGTCTCCCAGTGTGCCAGTTTAGCCTCAACAGTCTCAGAGCTCTGCTTCATGTAGTCTCTTCAGTAAGAAAGTATCATGCATGTTAGCGTAAAATTATTTAAAAAAATCAAATTAAAACTACTTTCTTTTATACATAAAGATGGTACTGTTTGAAGTGATGTACTTATTTATACAGCTCAATTGTCAATTATTATTACTGCAAAAATGTTCACTGTTTTAAAGGGAGATGTGGCAACTACCCCGGTAGATAGAAAATCTTATAAGTGGTAATTAACGTTTTGTACCGTTCCTTTCTTGTTTACAACACCTCATTCTAGGCAATGTTGAATGTGTATTTTATGTATTGTTAGTATTTTATATAAACTATGTTGAGTTAAATTTGTTTGGTAAAAACTCATATTTTCCATTACAAGTACTAATTTCACCCCATAGCAATAAAACATACAAACCATATAGCTTCTATAAAGATCACAAGGAACACATCAGTCAAAATATCATTGATGTGGCTGGCATCATTATTTCTGGAAATGTGATGCTTCAAATTTGGAAAAAAAACACAAGTTTTAGCAAATGCGTATGAACAACTGTCATAGAGTGGGTAAGGTTATTTATTACAAGACAGAAGAATGCTTTACCCATGAATATAAGTTATTTAGAGGTATGTAGATGTTATAAAAATATATTTATTAATAGTAAACATAAAATGCTATCAGAATACAGCAGAAACACGTTTTGAGTATTTTTGTCAAAAACTATAATTTTAGCTGCAGTGTCTGTCCTTAAATTATGAAAAAGTCTTCCTCTATAATAATTACCAGTGATGCAATAGTAAATATTAATTATAATATATTAATCATGTTGTATTATGTGAAACAGTACCGACTTCCAGTCATCGATGAATGTTGCAGCCTCTGCATCATATGTGGTTGACTGCAGGGGGTTGAGAACATACACTTGTTTTCTCTCTATGTCAGCAACAAGGAGCATCCAATGCTCTCCTGCGTCCACTTCTTGTGGATTTGTTGCCCCGTAGCAACACAGTGGTACTACCACATACTTTAATGTGGTGAAGTGTGTCTGTGAAACAACATGAAACGTTTCTATAGAGAATGTCATTACTGGCAATTCATACAATTATCACTGTTGCATGACACCTACATGGCAACCATATGACTTTTTAAAATGCAATTTACATTTAATAGTTACACTAATACCTGTAAATTTACAAAGCATAGCCGTTAAGAAAATTATAATTTACATTTACTAAATTTAAATTTCATTTCAACAAATATCAAGGTAAATATTTTTTATTAATGTAATTATTCATGTATCAGACGAAGTCGACTAAATTAGCACAAACATCCTTTGCTACCATTGACAAAATGCAGCAGGAACTGTTCTGATGTACAGTATACAAACACAGCAAACAGTTTCTTGCTGTATTCATGCATGAGTACGTTTGTTGTGATGTCAACTTCAGTGCTGGTTTCTTGAAAGTTCATAGTTACGCTTTGCTTTGGCAGCAACTGATGTACCCTTTATAAAGTAACAACTATACTTATGAATTGATTGCATTATTTTTCTTTAAAGTGGTCGTAGAATCATCCCTGAAAGTTTGGCGCCCGAGGTGCAACCTTTATAAAAATCATTTATGTCACAACATACACAAGCTAGCTAGAATACAGTGATACGATAATGTAGAAAAAAACATTATATTATGCTGTTACAACTGTATTTTTAGAAATATTTAACACAAAGATCCCAATTCCCATGGCAATATTCATATTAGTGTACATGTATGACATATGTCAATGTGCTCTCTGTCATGTACATGCAAAACTGACATAAATATGCTGCATGGATAGACAAACAAACAGACACCCACACACTGTAATGGATATACTTAAAAACACTTACATTCTCAATAATCCAATCACACCCTGATTTGTCTGCCCATTTCAATGTTATATTGCTTGGTAGGCATGCAGAACAGTTTTCCGGGGTAGTCTGATCAACATATTCAAATATCCATTCACCACCTGAAAACATACGTTGTACATTGAAGCTTAGAATTATCACTGTGCATAGTTTATGCCAGAAAAATACCTCCAATCAATGAGGAACTACACCACAGTGCCTGCCCCCTCCCCCGGGGCATTACCCTCTCTGCACAGATGGCTATATATATCATCATGATATATCAATCATATGTTCATTCTCCTCCCTGCACTGCTGCAGGGGAGGACCGAATCGTGTTTGATTTTTGTGTGATGCTTTTTTCGACCTACGATTGCTGGCTCCCAAAACCCTCCAACTGCACCCCCTCCCCCAGACCTCCAAATTAAATGCATCACATGATGGGGCTTGCTTATTGTCGAGTCGAGACCTCGCGTCCTCGACCTCGGGCTCGAGTCGAGCGGAACTCTTCGATCGGCTAAACTCCAACTTCCAAGGCAAGTCTCAACTCAAGGCATCAAATGGGAATATTTTGTGTTGGCACTAGCAGGGGGTGTTTACGCCCCTGTCGCACCCCCATCTTACGCCACGGGCCTGTGCAAGGAACACAAATAAAATCATCCGACAGTACACAGCGGTGTTAGTAACGCATGGGCGATAATAAAGAAATACACGGCGCGCCCTGACGGTCAATGACGTCACAACTCGAGGGTCTTTCAGTTTCATTGCGCAAATAGTCTGCGCATATATAGAGCTGAGCCCAGATAATTATGAGCGAGTGAGGTGTGTGCTTGCTCGAATTTCACGCTTATGTAGACACTTTGCGATTGCTTAATGCAAGATTGCATCGGCGTACACATAGTTAAAGGTACATAGTTCAATCTGGTTAAATTTACGAATAATTTGCATGCGCAGGTGCGTAGTATGCATGCTTTATCCAAGACGTATTTGCAATGTTTTCAGTTTGTTGTCGCGCAATATCGCCAAAGTGGGTCGGAACCTCGTTCTGGGTGCAGACGTAACAGAGAAACGTGTGAGTTCGTAAGGCGGCTCCCGACGATAAAGAATGCATAATTAAAATGTATGTAAAATAATCACCTTCTGCTAAATGTTCGTGACCCCGTTGGCGAAATGGCCGCTTCAAAAGACTTAGGTATTTGATCATAAACGCGCCTGAGGAATCGGGGTGACTCGTGCGCTGTCATCCTGTCCGGCTTGTCCGGCTTGTCCGGACCCCGATTCGCAAAATAACACTTCAGCGTGACTAACTCGCGAAGGCGTTCCTTGTGTAGTATAGGAATACCGTCGGCATTACGTCACCAGTCGATACGGGTATTTGAGGGGGTTAACGATTGAGTCGGTACAGTGGCCCACAGTTTGGTATATTCATCGGCCATACACGCCGTCTACTATTACTATAGACATAGTTCATACTATTCACTCGATTGAGTATTGGTCACTATCTCGTGAGTCGTATCCCACTGGCAGGTGCCATCTACCCGGCGAACTTATTCTCATGGCAACGCGACAGCAAACTGGGTTGTTTTGTCTGTGACTTTTGCTATTAAGAACTATTTGTTGATTGTTTTTCTCGCTGTGGGGCCTGAACTTATGCACCACCGAGATTGTTAACACAACTAACCAAGCCGGATTAGAGTAATGATTCGCAGAGGCAGTGGCAAAACTAGCCGTGATTCTAGTTCAGAAGCTGCAGCTAGATTAGCCGACTACAGAGGCGCGCAGAGCACTCCGCTACTTGCCACAACTGGTTTTGCTTGTGCAAGTTTGACAGGAGTGAGTGCTACTACCGTGCCGGGCACTGCCCGCAACAAATGTCCATCTGACAGTCACCATAACAACATGGCAGATCTGAGTGGAGCTATGCACGAGATGTCGATGGTCGGCAGTTCACATACTGACCAAAAGGAGTCTAACCCAACGAAGGTAGGTCTTATGTTTCCATAGGGATATAGACCCATAGGGATATAGACATGGAATCGCTAGATAATGTCAAGTTGTACATGCCTAAAGGTTCGTTTAGATTCTTTCAAATTGTAATTGAAGTTTTTTTTTGTACAGGGTACTTGCATAAGTCTGACATAAAGCCGAGTCAGCTTCAAACCATTGTAAAATTGCGTCCAGTGGATATGGCAGGACTTGAAAAATCGTGTTCCATGTTGAAAAAACTGCGCTGTTGGTGGGTAACAATTGCAACAGCAATGCTGCCGGCGGCTGACCACAAATAGTGTAAACATTGCATATCGGCCATTCGCATCATCAGAATTTTAGTTTGGACTAACTGTCTATCAGAATTAATACCAAAGTAACTGAGTCAGATTTAAGAATTCCGACAAACTGTTCGTCAGATCCCTGATGCAGTCTAGCCTTGGCCATCTCTTTGTCTCAGCGGCGTTTGCGAATTGGCATGGTCGGGCTGATAACTATAGCAATTTCGAACATTGCCCTCGTGACTAAGAGATCAAATTGATTTTAGTCCTGTCTCTATAAACTTAAGGGAATAAAAACACCTATGGCTTGAATTCATATTATATTACATCCTGCTGTCTATTCCCATGTCCACCAAGCCAGAAAAAATTAAGTGCTTTAGAAATTCCACATTTTATACAGTGCACCCATACATTTTCGAATATGCATATTTTTGGCATGCTTTTTCTGGATGCAGAGATGTGACGTCACATATGACATATACTCGCATCAGGCCAACCCTTTCCAAGTACTCAGAGCATGTTTAAAAGGATAGCTTTTGGGTCAGAACGAGCGTCAGAATGAGTTATTGTGCGATATTCCGATGGAACACAAACACTAGTCATCATAGCGGAACAAGCAGTTATCTTACGGTTCCACATGAATCCAATTTTTATTCAAAACAATAAATACGAATAGATCTACAAGCTTCGGCTTGTTTTCAGAATAATTATATCACTCGGGTCTTAGCACAAAAATTTCGCCTTTGTAGCTCTGCCATTAAAACTTCCCTATTTCTCACTTCAAGTCTTTGATGTAAATTTAAAAAACAGAGTTTGAAAGGTATAACTGTTGCCTACAACAACAGTTTTGGAATTTTACACAATTTGTCATTACGCTGTAGTACAAGTTTTATGTTTGCTACTAACTGTGTTAAATCTTTTAATGAACGCATGCGTTCATCCATATATATAGATTATTGTGTCATCTTCAAGTCTAAAAATCCACTTTCTGTGAATTATTTTATACTGATATACATTTTAGAAGCCCTATGTTTAAATATTGGACTACCCAATACTTAAGGCTGAATGCACATTTTATATATATTTTTATTAACCATCTATTTATATTTCATGTGTGTCTATATCTTTGTATTTTATTTATTTATATATACCGGCCTCAGGGCTCGACATTAACGCTTCTCCAGGACAAGTAATTACCAATGTCAGACAAATACATTGTGCAGGACACTTGTCCGATGGGACAAGTTGATTGAGTCACCGTATTAACAAGGCTTGAAGTTACTACTACATCAGTGCATTTGCGAGTATAATCTTACGCCTGCAGACTAGATAAATTGCTTTAGTTGCAGTGTGTAATTTAGAACTTTGTACATTAATTATTGTCCTGCCGGGTGGGCGACTGACATTTGGGTCCTTGTGTTGATATATTAATGGGCATTAGCTATCAAACAAATTGTGCATGATGCCACTTTAACCCGTTGCTCTGCCCCTGCTTATGGGTCTACTGCACCAAAATATTGATAAATTGTAGCAAGTGAATGATGACTTTACTATAAGCTATAAGTATGAAGTCCTATGCAGGGACCCCTGTACTGTCCACCCTTATATCACTTGGTGACTTGGGCAACCAGTTACAGAAAGGGGCAACTCTTAACTAACTGGCTAGTTTTCTGTTTGTTTAAAGTTTAAACTCTGAAATAATGTGTGCCTATACAAAACTCAACAAAAAGCCTGTCAGAATATATAAAGAGGAGAGTATTCCCTATGTGAATTCTCACTAATACTGTATGGACATACATACATTCAAAATAAATGTGTATAATTTCATAACAGCATTCAATTGCTTAAATAATTGTTATGGTTGTAAATATCAACAAAATTACCATTGAGCATGCATGGCTAGGTCCAATTACATAACTGTATCTGGAATGTATTAGAAACAATATTTTGTATTAGTAGCATAGATGATAATTCAGAACATTGTATGTCGTGTTGATATAAAATTGTGTTCAGTAAAATGCTACAACACGTATAGCTTTTGCCTTTTAATTAGTTACAAGGAGGCAGTCTGTTCCTAGTTTTTAATTTAATAATTTATATACTGTTCTTAAGACTATATTAATGGCTGTTGCAGGCTGCGAAATAAGGCTGGTCCGATCGTCCCGGACAAGTAGTTTCAGTGACCGGACTAGTCCATATTTAGAGCAGTGCAGTCCCATCGTTATATACTGTTCTTAAGACTATACTAACTATGTTGTTTTTTAAATTTACACCAAAGACTTGAAGTGAGAAATAGGGAAGTTTTAATGGCAGAGCTACAAAGGCGAAATTTTCGTGCTAAGACCTGAGTGATATAATTATTCTGAAAACAAGCCGAAGCTTGTAGATCCATTCGTATGTCAAGTTGTGTTTAGTAAGCTTGTAACAACGTTCATAATTTGGAAGGTACAATACCAGAGCCAGTTAAGGCAATAACACTGGCATTTTATGTTTAAAGCTACTTTTTGGTGGAACAAGTACATTTCTGTTGGGACAAGTAAACATGAATTAGTACTTGTCCTACAGGTCAAGGGCTTTATGGGAGTTAATGTCAAGCCCTATATATATAATTTTATTTACTTGTATTGTATGTACATGTGGACTTGTGTTTGAAGTAAAAACATTACTATTATTATTCATATGTCATTAACTGAAACAAATACATGTGATTTCATAGATCCAATTGCAAAGTCATCAGAAGAAATAGCTTTAGATTAAGGTATAGCAAACGGCAGTGATGAACAAGGCGATGCCAGAAGAATTTGATTTTGAAGCCTGATGACGACAAAGGACCAACATTGTCAGACTAAGTTGCATCATTTGGCCCATACTTTTCATTAGCATTTCCTTTTCAGAAGCCGATGACTGAACAGCCAAATATATTGCTGGCGTTTGGTAACTTGCTAAAATAATCATCCGATGCAGGAATAATGCATCTATGAAGGATAGCACGCAACGATGTCTGTAACCCGCGCATGTAAATTTGTCCATGTCGCTCATCACTCATGGTCGCTAGACGGCATTACCTATCCTAACCGGATGTAAACAGCCGCCATTTACATTCTCCGCGTTCAGCAAGTTTCCTATTTGACGGTCATATGGAATATTTAGCTGCGTGTGATAAAATGCTGCCTTATAGTCTTATTTTGTTTTATTCCATCACAACACCCAACTAGCGTAAATTGATTCACATGATCACAGCTAGTCCGATGGGACTGCACTGCTCTAAATATGGACTAGTCCGGTCACTGAAACTACTCGTCCGGGACGATCGGACCAGCCTTATTTCGCAGCCTGCAACAGCATACACAGAAAAAACAGTTTTAACAAAAAATGCCATCTTCCTGTGGCCCCATATACTTTAATACAATATATATATATATATATACACGTGTACAATGATTATAGTGATGTGAAAGTGACTGTATGACAACAGACTGAGGGTGCGATGGCAAAAAACATCTTACAGAAAATTACTTTTAGAAAACAATTGTAAGAGATCTGTCCGGATCCAGATGTAGATATAAAATCGTCTAATTACAATCCAGACATCTGGGATTTAGGCAGTGCACATGGTTAAGATATCACAATAGTTATGATACTAATCACATAGGAATACAGCTAGTGCAATATTGTCACAATATTCAATTTATAACCCTCCCTTTCCTCTCTACCCTATGGTCATCATTTTGCAGCAAAAGAAGGATAGTTCTGCATCAATGACGGCAGACCCAAGTCGACCAAAGCAGGTTTATGTGCAGCCCCCAGGGAAGGGCCCAAAACCTGCAGGATCAAGCAAGACGCAAAAGAAGAAGCCGGAAGTGGTAAGTGCCAATGCACCTTTGTAAAAGAACCTGAAAGTTGAAATGGTTGAGTTATATGTGGGTGAAATTAAAGTAGCTTTGGATCTTATATACAAACAATTGAATTTATCAGGCCTACTGTTGTGTTATGTGTCACATCACCAGGCCAGAGGCTAATTATAGTAAGAACACTAAAGATATAGATCATAGATTTGAAAAGTTACCGCCCAGAATTTTATGTGGATATGAAACATACAATGTGTGTTGTACATCGTAGTCCTGAGTCCTCTCATGTGTACTACACTTCAATACCTTGATTCTACACCATTTTAGTTGCACACATATAAATCTGATTATACCAGCAGTATGGCCACAAAAAGGCAAATTATGTTTCAAAATTGTTTTTTAATTAAGGTAAATCTTGTTTCCAATGATGTAATTTTCATAGGGCAGATTCCTAATTTGGCAATAAATCACAACCATTCACGTTTATTTTTGGCAGTAAATATAAACAAATACTATAAATTGGGGTGTCAGTACAGTATTACATTTAAAACTCATTCCTTAGTTTAGGGTTTTGCCCCTCACATTTCAGACTAATTTCATGAATTTAAAGTATTCACTATAATATGCTAGTTTGTTTGTTTGTTTTTGGGTGAAATTAACAGATGAACTATAAAGATAATTGCAACCATGTCGGTTCAAAATTAGTTCTGTGGAACTTGAGTCGGGAAATTAAGATTTAGCCAAACACGGGGAATAGTCTCATCAATGTTAAAAGTTTGGCTGAATTCAGTCGTATGGTCAGTTAGTTTACATGACAAGTTTGCCATTTTTAGTGCAAGTACTTGTCTAAAGCCGATCATGAGGATTTGAGAATGTCAAATCAACCTATGCCATATGTATTTGAAAATGTCAAATCAACCTATGGTCAAAAAGTTTGTGTCCGAGAACTCACTTAAATTTTAACCAATTATTAAGTAGCCACAGTTGGTCATTTCTGCAAAAAACTAAGCATTACATGTACATTGTGTCCGCAATGCCCTGTTATGTGAGGCTAAACAAGTGCTCATAAGTTGGTTTCATAATATTAATAACTATCAAAATAAATATTTAACATAATATTTAAGTGTTTCACAATGGTATCATGAGCCACCCCTATTCATGGAGTTGATATACATTGTCAGTCTACCATTTCTTTAATGCAAAACAAGATTGATTATTAACATAAATTATGTTATTTCCAACATAACAAGATTGTAACATTATGTTTGCCGCTAGCCATAGCCAAATCTTCATAACTTACATATCTTACTTTACAAATATGATACTTTGAATGGACCTAACAAGATGATTGTGTTAATTCTAGCAGTGTAAGTATGTTAAAAGTAGAATTGATAAATATCTGCATTTTAAAACTTGTGTGATGTTTAAAAATACGAATACAATATTTGTTCTATGCCACCATTGAGGCCCAAATAGTGCTTCGGTCTGCGCTGCTGTGGCCATGGGTTACGCACAAAGCGCATGAAAAAAGCAATATAAAAGCGCAGTTCGATGCAAACCGGAGCGCTATTTGGGCCCACTGAATCAATATTGGTATAATATAACAAAATGTGTGGCTATAAACCGATTTGAAGAAAGATCAGAAACCTATCTTACAAGCCAAAGATAGAATTTCACTTTTGCCTTTACCTTTTTTGGACTTTGACGCGATGGTAACCAACATAGTGAAAGCCATAAGCATTAACCAGTTCCGTAAAATCCTCACAATAACATCTCTGCTTCTTAGCTTAGTCTTACACTTTTTAGTCCTTTGGGCCGAAGGTCCAATGGACTTATGCCATCACTCTGCATCTGCTGTGCGCCATTAGCTGCCATATCTCAGAAACCGTTCAGCAACTTTTTCTCTAATTTTGCATTGACATATCTTAGGGTACTGCCACTATGCACAAGAAATCTGCATTTGATTGAATCATTCTAGCAGCCCCTCAGGGCTCCCCAAACTGGTAAATGTTCACATTTTGCCTATTTTCTTTAAAAAAACTGCAGTAACTTTTTCTCTATTTTGGTATTGACAATCCATGTTGTAGTGCCACTGTACACAAGAAATGTGTATTTGCTTCAATCATTCTAAGGGCCCCCAAAATTTTCACATCTTTCTATTTCACATTCTTGCCTATTTTCTCATAAACTGCAGAAACTTTTTCTCAAATTTTTGCATTCCATGTGGTAGTGCCACTATACAAAAAAATCTCTAATTGATTGAATCATTCAAACTAATGACCTAGGCTATGGACTGTTATGTAGTTACCCTTTTTATCTAGGATACGATTCTAGTCGTAGTCTGCACTTGGCGTGGAAACCCTGCGCCGTGGTGTTATGGATCCCTATTGGTTGATTAACATTAAATGATGTTAGTATCTTGTTGTCATTGAGAAACATGTAAGAATCACCAAATCAGAGCCGTTTATTCAATGTAGAAGTCGGCTACACCCCATAAATCGAAACCAAAGACGGTGGACAAGTCGCAAACATCGTAAAATTTTGACCATTTTTGAAGGATAACTGCTAATTTATTTCATACTGCTTCACAAATAAATTTACATTGAAATGTTTACCAAATTTGTTAGTTTGTTTGTAGGTTTATTTGTTATAAGAAATGAAACAAAAATATATATCGTTGACAAAAGATATTTCAAAATTTGCATAAATCCGCTCAATGACGCCACACACTGCCATTCTGTTCTTTCGCATAGGGATATTACTACAGAACTGTACATAATGAGATAATTATCCAAGATATGTAAACAAGTTTTACACCATTGTTTTCAGGAGAGAATGGTGTATAAAATAGAATCAACTTGCTCATTGAGATGTTGCCTCTTCCATGGAGAAAATGTCTGGTGACAAGTAAAATGACAAAACACAACACAAATTTGAATTTGCTGGGAAATGTTTTGCCATATGTCACATATAATAAATGCTATCAAACAACTAATTTGTCAGTGTAACTGTATAGCTTATTTTATCTGCTTTGTAGTGGTGTAACACATTTAAAAATTGATTGAGAAATAATATATGTTCATTTTAAAAGAAGGCCTGTCATTTTCTGATGCTGACAAAGTGATTTCTTGGATGTGGCTGCGATTCGTCTGCACAAGCTTCAGATAAAGGGGGATAAAGTAGATTTGTACACCCCCAAAACCAGCAGACTGTTTAGTAGCCATATTATAATGTGTCCACTTAATAGTTATGCATCATAATGTTCATAGATCTATGTGCATATATACATTTTTATGTACTGGACAAAATGTGCAAATGCGCTTAATTAAGACTGTTGATTGTTGTATGTACTCCATGCCTCAAAAGAGCTGAGCTATTTTCAACCAAAAAACTCTTGAAACTCTTAAAAACACAGCCTTTGAGTGCGGTAGATGCCATCTGGTTTTTCTTAAACAACTTTTAACCGTGCTACATGCAAGATTGCAGCTCACCAACTCTCCTGCAAGGTTTCTAAAACCACTGGAAATTAGCCTAAATAGCAGAGCATCAGGATAAAATTGAACAGTAGTTTTAATAAGACAAACTCATATCTACAATCTTCACTAAATGGTCTACTCAAATATTTTATTTCCAGGTGTATCTTCACTGGCATGCATATAGTCTCCACTAAACATGTCAACATTTTACTTCCATCATCCTTAGTGATCTGTAACTATGATTCACCAAAAACCATTTGATTAATAATTACAAACTCACAATGTAGTCCAAAGGACTTCAGGGCCTCTTGGCCCATTTTTTATTTGTGAAATAATGTCGCTACACCGACATTGTTGCCGGGCGGTTTGCCAGGGGCGCCCATCCCACCAGTAAGCGCAGTGGCGGACTCTATCGGGAATAGCAACTAACACTAAGAATTGTAGGAAGTCAACTCAGAGGAACGACCCGAACCAGAAATACTGAGACACTGTACAGCATAATTTGTAATGCAAAGGCACTCGAAAGCTGTGTTGCGAATCACGGGTGCTAATAAAAAGCTTCCCTACAAGGCTACCCCGTTCTCGATAGCCGAGTACATGGATTGCCAAAGCCGGGTAAATTACCCAGGTTCCAGCTCTTAACAAAACCATGCCGGTATACATATATACCAAATATATTCAGTTGTTAAATAAGGCATACATGTGTATTGTGTGTACAAACAATGTCTGAAAACACTGTTGCAATTTGCTAGTGATTTGTTGATAATTTTTACAGGCATGCACGTAAGAATTCCCTGTTGTTGTGAAGGAAGCACAGAAAGATGTTGAAAGTTGCTAGTTATTTGTGTCATAGGAACCAGCTTATGCCTAGTAAGTTTTGTAAGAAAGAATACATGTTATTCGTCATTTATATTTTTCTTTAATTCTCGCTCAGTAAGACATTTTGTGCAGCCCCATTCTACCAACGAAGAGTTAAGAATGTTTTCATTGAAATCTGAGAGGGTCACCTAGGAAAATGTATGACAAGTCAGTTGACATGGAATGACCCTATTGTTGTAGTAAGGACTTAAGTAGAAAGACTCCTGCTTGGTACAGCCATTGTTGCCTGGATGTGGCATGGCTGATCTGACATATCTAGCCATGCAACTAAACAACACCCATTTCACATGTCTGGCTCATTTGGACTGTGCACTGACCTTATGTTCACTAACACACACAATGATGCCAGTAAATGAGCCCATCAGCATTCAAATGGCACCCACAGTGTGTCTTGCTTTATTTTTCAATGACATTGTTACCAGTTTTTTCTCCTCACAAAAGCCTGAATGCTGACTGTTTTATCTTGTGGAGAAATTATTCATTCCATCTTAATTTCACCTGTCATGACCTCAAAGTGACCCAACCTTAAATTGACCCCTTGGTTAAGTGCCTGGAGGTTGTACCCTGGAGACTGGCTGTACGCCCAGGTGTCAGATGCCCAGGGTTTATTTACTTCCTCAAAGGCTAGCACTATTATTAATTATGTTGGTGGACACAAGACCAGGAGATATCAGACTTTTCCTTAGGACAATCTTGTCAGGACACCGCCTGATGGCATTCATTCTGCAACTAGGAGTGCACATCTGTGTATATGTGTGGGTCGTTCCATTTCAGGTCAACAAATATTTTGGGTTGTGCATACAGTTAGGTCTCAGATTCACTTGAAATGTTTAGCATATGTTCCAGTCATCTATATATTGTCATTGACAATGGTGGACTTGACAATTTGTCACGTCCCATTATCTCAGAAACTGATGTACTTGGTGGCATTTTTTGTGGCAAGTTCTAACTATGAAGGTCCTATTTACATCTGAAATGTAGCATCGTGGCAATACAGTAGTCCCTGCCTTCAGCTGACCCTCTGACCAGGGAACGCCTGCTATGTCGGGCACATCAGGACAGTTCCTCAGTTTTACCATTTTAATGTCCCTCTGATGAGGGGACACCTGCTTAACTCGGACAGCGGACAGGATATTTTGGTTATATATTCCTACTAAGGCGGACACTATTAATTAATCTGATGATTTTTTGCTGAATTTGTTTAGAAAATCGCAGACATACAGCTCAGTGTGTGTCAATGAAAACACCAAGTACACGTAACGATGATCTTGTCTTCTTCACTGTACTCCTTGTGTTTGTTCAAACTAAATAGAGTTCCTTTGATTACACTTTGTGAACTTTAGGCAGAGTGAATGTGGAGGAAAGTATTGTTTATTTTGTGCTGTTATCAATCACTTTTGGTGCCAGGGATGTCATGATGGATTCCCTGTTAGCACCTCCAGCCCCAGTCAGGGCTTGGGCTTGTTGTCACCTTTTCATCTTGTGAATTGCAATTAAGATTCACATTTTGATGTATAAAAGATTCAACTCAATTGTTTTCAATGTATTCCAACACTAACCCGAAACCAAGGTGAAATAAATAATAAAGAACCATCATCAAAATACATTGCACTATGCCAAACGGCAAAGATTACCAGTGCTTGGAAAAGATGAACTGGTCACCAGCGTATGAAACGGTGGAACGCATTATCAAGTGATGCACAATTTGTGCATTAATGTATCTTTCGAAATTGGATGAAAAATGAAGTGAAACAATTAATAATTGTACCTGTTACCATTTTTAGTCTTGGTCGAAGGGACTATTGCCATCACTCTGCGTCCGCCGTTAGCTGCCGTATCTCAGAAACCGTTCAGCAACTTTTTCTTTAATTTTGCATAGGCATATCTTAGGGCACTGCCACTATACACAAGAAATCTGTATTTGATTGAATCATTTTAAGGGCTCCCTAGGGCCTCCAAGGACCCCAAAACTTGTAAAAATGTAACATTTGGCCTATTTTTTCAAAAAATGTTCAGCAACTTTTTTTATATAATTTTGCATAGATGTATCTTAGGGTGCTGTCACTATATAGAAGAAATATGTATTTGATTGAATCATTCTAAGGGCACCTAAGGGGCCCCCAAAGTGCAAAAGTTTTACATTATCTAGTGATGTGGTTTTGAGAAGGGCCCTTGAGACCACCCCCAACAGTAGATTTTGTTTAATGTGCCACAAAGTCAACAGCATGACTAAACTCTGCAACCTAGTGCTACTGTTCCATTGAGACCTTGACTAATCTTTAATTGGTCACAGTGCCCAGGCAGAGTAGACACACTTGACCCCTGTTAGACTAAAACTTTTTATCTTCAAAACTATTGATTTTCTATAATTGCAAATTGTGTTTATTTTGATGTTCATTTAATTATTATAAAATGGTGTGACTGTGGTGTCTATTGGTTAAAGATGTATTGTCTGTAGAAACCTGTAGGTGACAAACATAGAAAATTAATATTCTGGACACCTATAGAGTGAAATATCCTATACTTTATTGATATCAAATGCATTCTACTGTTCTGTTTACGCTTGCCATGCATTGTGTAGATATGGTACTGTGTAAATCAATTGTATCAATATAGACTAATAATTACAGATTCACAATATAGTTGACATCTGAAACAACAAAATTTCAACCATTAGAAGAGTTGACATAGTTCCGTTATACACCAGCAAGAAATCTGTACTTGATTGAATCATTCTAGTGTCGTCAGCATATAGTAGAACATACATTTTCTACATCATCATCACTAAGGTTGTTGTAAATTTCACCAGCTGCCATGTCAAGTCCGTTATAATTGTGACTAACAGTGTTCAAAATGATTCAGGTAAATAGCAAATAACAAAGAACACAAGTTTTCTCCTTGCCATACCTATACATCACATGAGAAGAAGGCTGACACAGCCTGGCCATGATTTATATATGATTTAGCATTTTTGTATGTGTTGCATACAACTTTCAACACAATACGATTAATACCGCATGAAATTATCTTAGACCACTACTAAATCAAATGCTTTCTTATAATCGATGAAGGTACAATAAAACCTTTTGCGTAAAGACAAATACAATTCAACCAATATCCCTATTTGAACACTGCCTGTTCTTCACCTATTACATTCGCTTTGCTTAGGTATGTGGTCAGTCTGGTGTTCTGAACAATCACTAAAGATTAATGAACACTTGTGCAGAATGTCACCCACTTGGTAGGTTTAATTGATCTATTCAGCAATGAGGACACTGCTTAGGCCTCACTCTGGACACTGTCACTCACAGTGTTGTGTATTGTCTTAGTTGGTGCATTGAGCTAATCTACTTGACCATGAATCAGTGGTGGCTCTGGTTGTGTATTATACCCAGCTGTGGAGCTAAGATTCTCTGCCTGCTATTGTTTGATGGAAACTGTGACTAATGTGTAATTGGTCACTGGCAGTAGCTTGTGTCAACAGACAGCATTAAGCCACTAGACCCCTGTTAAACTGGACAGTTGCCTGTAGGTTTTAAACTGTGTCAAACAGTGAGTCTACCTTTTGCTCTCAAATAATCTGTCCTCTTAGTTTTACACATTGTAGCAGCACATTTGTACTTCCAGTGTATCATTGCAACATAACATACATATTGTGCATGTAATATTTCCATGCAACCCATTTGCATATATAATGTAAAACTTCAACAGCCGTTTTCTTCATTTTCACTTTTTGAACCCTACCATGTTCAATGCTCCATAACTTTGCCAATTTTTGTAGCAGTCATAATTTGTGTAAAGCACCCTACCAAACCTTTACAAGGATGTAAGAAAACAATGTTACAATTTTTCGGACTTATCACTCGTTTGGTCAGCCGGGGTCACATATAGACATATTAGTCCAAAGGACTTCAGGGCCACTTGGCCCATTTTAAATATTTAATAAACCTTTCACGCAGCATGTAGCAACTGATTTAAATAGTTGGTTGCTCATCTCCAGGTTATTATTTTAGCCGGCAGGGGGCAGCCAAAATTGTCAACTGGCGAATTAGTTACAAAGTATTTTAGCTAAGGAACATCTAAATCGTTCAAGAATACCAAATTATAAAATGTTGTAGCAGGGATATTTTGTTCGACGTTTTTTGCTTGAATGCTGCCATACGCTATTGCGCAGCAATTTCTACCTCAATGCCAGGCTGATACCGGTGCATAGGCTAGTGGCAGTGCACAGTTGAGGAAAATTTCAGATCGGACGATATAACTTCATGAACAACTGTTTATTTTTTAATACATCACATGGTTAATAAACTTATATAGTGCTTAATTACTATAAATTAATGCATAAACATATTGTCACATCTTTACCATGTATCGGTTGTACTGAAGTCTGAACTCCAGCACCAAAATGCTTATGTTTTGTTTCTCTGATGAGCAGACATCTGCCATGTCGGGACACTTATGCTTGGATACAGATGTGTCCGCTGAAGGCAGGGACTACTGTATTGGCAATTTTTAGTACTCATGTTGAATTTTCAAAGAGCAACCATGTTTGAGATCTTGAAATATAGTCATACATTCAGTTGCTAAACTTGAAACTTACCAGTTTTAATAAATGGCAGTTTCATGTAACTTGCTTGGAATATTAAGCCCAAATTTCAGAATATTTGTAAAAATGTCAAGAGAACCTGAGACCGAAATGTGTAGGGCATTTGTTTATTTGAGATGGAATTATTGTACAGCTTTAGGTAAATTTTGATGGAAAAGGTGTGGTAATGTTGCAGCACAAACCCAGTCTTTAAACATAATTTATGTTGTGTTTCATTTTTAGCCCTTTGGGCCGAAGGTCCAGCGGACTTACGCCATCACAGCTGCTATATCTCAGAAACTGTTCAACAACTTTTTCTCTAATTTTGCATAGACTATCTTAGAATACTGCCACCATGCACGGTAAATCTGTATTTAATTGAATCATTCTAAAGCCCCTGGGCCCCCCAAACTGGTGAATATCCACATTTTGCCTGTTTTAGTCCTTTGGGCCTACAAACAACCATAAGTAGAATTAGCAGAGCAAACTGGTTTTGTTCAGATGTTTAACTATATTTAGATGTTTTACTATACATGTTGCAGCTATTACTTCATTCCAATTAAATCAATATTATGTAATTAATTGCTACTGTTTTAAGTCAAAATGCATGCTATGTATATGCACCTTACTTTAGGGCCTTTTGGTACATTTTTATTATATATGTATACACACACAAAGCACATCTTTTTTGTAGGACATCTCAAAAGAGCTGAACAAATGCAGAGAAGAAGCAGCAAAGCGATTAGATCTCAGCAAGTCTCAGGTCAGTGTTACAATGTATCATTCCTAGCTCTTCTTGGCAGTCCTCAGTTAACTACCATATTTAGCTGTTTTTAAGAAAGTGTATAACATGAGTAAGCTATACTTATTTGATCATACTTGCTACCATATAAGACTTATGTCACTTTGGCATTTGATATGTTATTCAGTAAATTGTGCAAAGTTGCAAAATTACCATTCGCTGTGTCCGGGCATAAAAATAGTGGTAATCACTTGTTTCTCCGCTGTCTTGCACTGTTCTGAACAGCATCCTTATTTTTACAGTTAGTTGACATTTCACAAGGAAACCTTTTTTGTATTTTTCAGATCAGCAATTTGCCGCCGCTTGTAAAAGAGGTAAGTTGCCAGCTTGTAGTTAAACTAGGTCCTTGAATGAATGGAACTGTACTATACATTATGTGGGGTGGCCACGAATGAAACAAATATGTAACAAGATCATGTACCATAGAAGCCTGATGCTACTTTGTTGAGCTGATGTTGTAAAACTTGTGTAAACTATTGACCTCACTCCCCTTACACACTAGTAATTTTGAATTTGTTTATGTTTTGTAGTAGCTCATCTCAAGATCTCCTGCTAGCACTACTTCTCTCTCCAGTATATCAGCTGAATATTCCTGTCGTAGTCTGTGTTTACTGTGACAGGGAACACAAGATAATAAAATACTGTCAGTCAAAATGACTTGCCATGCACTTAAATTGGTAACGAGGCGTATTTGTATAAAAAGGCAGAAGAATGAGACAGAGACAACAACGTTGGTCAGCACTGTCAAACACTGTTTTCATGAGATATTTTCATTGCAGCTCACACAGCTTGTGGAGTTCTATCTCTACGGCAACAAGCTAGTGTCGCTTCCGTTTGAAATTGGCTACCTGACAAACCTGGAGAAGTTGGCCCTGAGTGAGAACTCTCTCCAGAGTCTACCATCTACACTGTCCAACCTCAAACATCTCATGGTGCTTGATCTACGCCACAACAAACTCACTGAGGTATGGCCTCATGAATTCTGATGGTTGTAATATAAATGTGCATGAGTGCGTGCGCACACACATGCATGTATGTGTGTATGATCTGTGTAAATATTTTTATAGGGAGTACAGACAGATTTGTTGATGAACTTGAAGCAGGCCCTTGGTCAGGATTGTGAGATTTTCCAGTTCACCAGTTCTCACTTTTTATTTACCAGTTATGCACATGAAAGACCCAGTTACACGTGTATCGGCACTGGTTATTTGAGAGTGACTAAATCATTTCTGTGATAATTGGTCTGTTGGCATTTTCCCGCTTAGATTCTAGCCTCTGTCAACTGCATCATCTGCAGAACACACCATTCTCACTTGAGGTAACAATGCATGGTTCATATTTGTTACACTTTGGAAATAGCTAACAAGTATATCACTACCCCTTATTTGAATAACTAATATTCTTTAGTTTGTATTAAATCATGCAGACTTATAAACCTCCAAGCTTGGTTTCCAAGGACTTAGGTGGAAAAGGAAGTATTGTTTTAATAGCATGAATTAAACTTACATTGGAACTGTTTTTAAAACGTGCAGTGTTTCGATCCGTCTACAGCGGATCTTAATCATGCACTGATGTCATGTGATGCGGCTCAGATTCCCTCCGTTCAGTGGTAGTGCATCCGAAGGACAAAACCCCCAAAGAACACCAGTGTGGAACTATCTACCACATTACCTATAACAACAACAGCAGCCGCACTTACATCGGTGAAACCAAAAGACCACTCAGCCAGAGGTTCAAAGAACATACAAACCTGGACAAACCTACAGGAGTAGGAGACCATTGTCTGGCCACAGGACACTCAGTGTCCATGGACAACACCAAGGACTTGGCCCGAGAACAGAACTGGCACAAGAGGAAAGTAAAGGAAGCCATCGACATCAAACAGAAAGCACCTACTATGAACCGAGATCAGGGATACCACCTGCCCGCCATCTACAACCAGATCATTCCGCCAATATCTGAGCCGCGTCACATTACATCATTTCAAATACAGCCCCACTGTAAGTTTAATTCTTGCTATTACAATTTAATGTTGGAGCCATGAACAATATCTTCCATATCATTAGTATTGTTGTTTTACAGGTTGCAAGGCATCATAGGTTGTTAGACTTGTTTCAAATCCCAGATGTGTACAAGTTGATGTCTTAATCATCTGTTTCAGATCCCTGATGTTGTGTACAAGTTGATGTCTCTCAATCATCTGTTTCAGATCCCTGATGCTGTGTACAAGTTGATGTCTCTCAATCATCTGTTTCAGATCCCTGATGTTGTGTACAAGTTGACGTCTCTCACTCATCTGTTTCTCCGCTTCAACAGAATCCGCGTGGTCGATGATGAAATTAGGTACCTTAAGGTATGTTTCGACAAGTTTTCCTTAAATTATTGGCCAACCAAAATAACAGGTTTTTTTGCTTCAGATCAGTGTTTGTAAACATGCTATAGATACTGCTAGTTCTGTTGTTTCTGTATCCTGCAAAGGTGTTGAAAACACTGAGGTAAAAATCTCAGATAGTTGCCATACCTAAGGTAATACAGCCATTCAAACCTTTTAAATAATATGCTGCACTAATACTTTTGGCATATAATTATTCTGACACAACACATATTAGACCTGTTCATCCTTTCAGACTCAAGTGTTTAAAAAAATACATATTGTAATACTGTTTTTTCATTCTGACTATATTCCAGTAGCGTGCACCAAAGATTGCCTCGTAACAAAAAAACAGCATAATTGTAAGAGATATACCAATAAAAGTATACTTTTTCTGAAAGTGAATGAATGAGCTATCCGACCAATGACAATCGGACAATGTATTAATAAACTTTTTTGTTGGTTCCATTAACACATTGGTCATTGTAATTGAAAACTTAATAGTGTAATTTCAGAAGTGTAATTGTAATTGAAATGACAAGTAAAAAGTAATTAAATAATAGTTATATTATTTTGAGATTGGGCCCATCCCTGGTGTGATATTGTTATATTGGAAATGGTTCCATTTGTGCAAGTTTTGTGTTGGCTGATGTTGATGCACCTATGTATGTTTTTTCTTCAGAAATTAACTATACTCAGCTTGCGGGAAAACAAGATCAGGGAGCTGCCGACTGGTATAGGAGAATTAGTCAACCTCAACACATTTGATGTGTCACATAACCACTTAGAACATTTGCCAGAAGGTAATCTTGTTTATATGCTTGCATGTGTAGTGTTTCCTGTCCCCTGTATTTGTTACCCACTCAGTGGAAGTATGGACAGTTGTGTAATGTTATATCAGCTATAGTAGAATTATCTGTATTTTTTAAAATTATTATATTCAACATTGTATTTTCTAACAAAAGAATTTTTATAGAGCACTATATCCATGAATGACACCAACACTGAGTGTCTCGTATGCCATGTGCATGAGTGCCACTCGCAACACATGTTGCAGTTGTGTGTGGTGCCCTGTGCCTGAGTGGCAAACACTGAGTGTCATGATTTAGAGTGGCACACACAAATGGTCGTGGTGTAGAGTGGCACACCCTGAGTGTGGTGATTTAGAGTGGCACACACTGAGTGTCGTTGTTTAGAGTGGCACATCCTGAGTGTAGTGTTTCTGTTGCAGAAATAGGGAACTGTGTACAGGTGAGCTCACTAGACCTGCAGCACAACGAGCTGCTCGACATCCCAGAATCAATAGGAAATCTCGTCTTGCTCATGCGCCTCGGCCTTAGGTCAGTCTTCTGTGTCAACTGGAGAAGATTTGAAGTGTTTTTCGTAGTGTATTGTTGAGACTATAATAGGCATAAAGCATGACATGTGGATTTGAAGATTTATTGATTTTTTTTAAAGAATGCTTCTTATTTTAAGTTGTGCAATGGAGTAGTTTGGCTGGAAAGAGTAATACTTTTGATAACAAATTATTTTTTAATATCTTGCATATTTTTATTTATAAACAAATATGGACGACAAAGACAGTAGTGGAAGAAATCTTTAAGCGCAGTCTTACAAAGTCAGACTACAAACTTCCTCTGTAAGGTGAATCTTTTACTAATATAGATTTATATACTTAGATATATACCAAACAATTGCATTTCACAATGTTTAATTTTGTGCTTCACTATTAAGTACATTTTCTGTACCCATGCAAGACCTGAACTGTGAATAATGTTCTTCACAAATTAACATGAACATATTTTTCCTGTAGGTATAACCGGTTATCAAGTGTGCCGCAGTCATTAAGCAACTGTGTACATATGGACGAGTACAACATCGAAGGGAACAATATATCACAACTGCCGGTCAGAAACATTCGCTCTTATTTCCCTTATGTTCAACATCTGACATCCATATTTATGTTATATGTACATGCCTGTAAAAGACAGGCTTACAGGGGATAAAGACAAAGTCGTGGAATTTGTATGTAAATTTTCACGTCACAATCGTATAAAAGCATTAGTAGTACATTTTTTGAAGTAATTGTGTGCCTGCTACTTGTCTACCTGAATAACAGCTTAACAGTCAAAATTGATGTAATGCTTTTTAAAACGTTAATTTTCAATCTATCTCTTGTGATATAAAATATAGGTAGGCAAGTTTCCACATGTGTTAAATGGCATATTTCAACATGTAATAACTATATATCCATAGCCAGATACTTAAATAAACATTTCAGTTAAGTAGTGTATTTGGCCACCATGCATGCTGTGGACCAGACATTTCAGGAAGGACTTCTATCAATTTCAGGAAGGACTTCTATCGAGTCTCACAAACCTTCAGAGCATCACGCTGTCAAGAAATGCATTTGCGTCCTACCCGACTGGGGGACCGTCACAGTTCTGCTCAGCATACGTAAGGCTGATTCCCTGCACATGATACATGATGGCGCAATACTTAGTTCCCGTTGCATCACTAATTTAATTTCTACTGCATAATTTATACAGCCTAGGTAGCTGGGTAGGATGACCATCCTTACTCTCATTCCCAATAACATGGCTGGTTTTAGTGTGATCAAGTTGAAAGTGATATTCATGAAAATGAATCTTATTATAATTGAGCTTGCATATGTAAGTTAAAGTTGACATGAACAGGTTGAAATAAATGCTATAGTAAATAGAATATATATAAAATAAGATGATCATGTAGTCCAAATTAATAAAATCACGCAAATAAGAATGCTTCCTCACACACCAGCTCTGAAATTTTGCCTCCGTGAGTGACATCATATGTGCCATAGAAGCTGGTGGCTGATCGAAGTTGGCCATGTTATTCAGCAGTTGTTGCACTGATGCCTTCGATTAATGACAACCAGTCATTGTATATTGGACGATAGCTATGGAAATGCTTCGGCGAAGACTTGTTTGTTTTCGATCGAATACCAAAGACAAAAAATTAACGGATTATAAACAGATAAATCGACTGAATTTGATGACCATCTCATCGCCATCAATATCACGCAACTTGAAAGTTGGATTTGAATAATACAATTCTACACTAGCATGATAGAGCCTATCGCTTGATGTGAACTTCACATTCTGTCCGACCTTCGTTATTTTGAACAAACAACAATTGTCTGTGAACACGTTATGATGTTTATGTAACGATGCTCTGTGTTTTCTAACATTTTGTAAATATTACCTTAACGACTCCTCTACCAAGGCATCCCATCCCGTCAGGTGACGGGCATTTTTGTTAGTAACAATACTCTAGCTAATGTATGTACATTTCTTAACTTTTTCCTCCTGGTTGGTTTGCACCTGAGGTGCCAAACTTACAGGGATTAGTCTATGACCCCATGAATGAAATGTAGCCCCTGTATTTGTTTTATCATGTCAAGGGTTCTTAGTGGTTTTTAGGGTAAATACATTTTTTGCAACGTAAAATGTAACTTGGAACAATCGTAGAAACTATGTATGCACGGTTATCATTGACATCTCTCTTCTGTTGTAGTCCATCAACATGGAGCACAACCAGATCAACAAGATTCCATTTGGTATTTTCTCACGGGCTGCTTGTCTCACAAAACTCAACATGAAGGACAACCAGTTGACGTCATTACCACTTGGTAGGTCCTCTTGCTTCCTCTTACTCAGTCACACATCTTGAGAACAACACAGGGTTGTAGATCAGAAATTACCTGCTCTTGCACAATGGCATTATCTTGAAACAAGTGTCACCATATATACTGGCCAACATTGTAACTTCCACAACGTGGGCTTTCTCTGTTGCTTTGCCCACTCTTTGCAATTTGTTCCTTCTTAGTGTTGGATCAGTTGAAAATATGAGACAATTCTGCCATTATTTAAAACCTTACCTTTATAACCTTGCATATCCACCTTTATCTGTATTGCTTATTGATTTTGAGAATGGCCAACCCTTTTGTCATGATGTGCTTGTGAGCTTGGTATCTGAAGATTTAGGCGCAAACGTTACCTTATTATTATTATTACTATTAATGGCTGTCAGTGGACTATTGGCCTTGACATACACTCAGTCAGCTACCACTGGTATAATGAGGGTTTTGTTAGGGTACTAGTTTGTTTTACAAAAGTTATATCTTGAACTCGGGTAGCAGCTATAATAGGGTAATATTTTAGGCTGTTTTCTGGAGTCTAACTTGTCGGCCATGTTTTCTCATTTCTGATTGCGGTTGCTTCCAGACATTGGGACCTGGACGAACATGGTGGAGTTGAACCTGGGGACAAACCAGCTGTCTAAGATCCCCGACGACATCGAGAACTTATCCAAGCTCGAGGTGCTCATTCTCAGCAATAACCTGCTCAAGGTGAGACCCTAAAACACACTACCCACAGAGTATGTGCTGCAGAGAAAGTAAGCCCAAGACCCAACGATCAGTTTGGGATTACACCTGAAATCCTGCAGTAATCATTTGGTACCCAAAACCCAACATCTTGTTGTAGGTTAGGGTTGAAACAGGATCTGTGCAGGGTGTGAATTAAAAGGTGTTTCTGTTGTGTGCATGGTTGGGTTGGCTATTCTATACTTGTTTTAAATTGGTCCATTATTTCCCCAGAGATCTCACAAAATATCGGCAAAATGTGGGTAGGTGCAGTTTTTCATGTATAACATCTTAGCATTTGATTTGTTATAATTACAAGTTGTGTTTGTGTTGAAGGATGTTACTGACGCCACTCACACTGCTGTAGTATGTAATTATGTTGTTGTATGTGTTTATCAAAGTAATGAAAGACTAATGCATTTGTAATTCTTTCATACCACCATTGTTGTATATTCCCCATAAATTGACAGCAATATGTGTACAGATAATGACAACTGTCTACCACCTGAATTATGTGTTATAAGTGAAAGTACTATATTTAAAGTCCACTCTGGTAGCAGCCGTATGTTTTGTACAAATCAATCTGCTTTGCATGTGAAGTACTCGGTAAAGATCAGTAGTCTATGTACATTGTTCAGCACAAAGAATACTCTCCCCCACAAAAATGTTTTTTATATAGAAACGAGACCTTGCTAAAATACTTATTTAAATTTGGTACATTTTAGCAAGGCCTCATTGCTAAGCTCAAAAGTGAATATTACTACAAAATAATAAGTAGTTTTTAGTCCTTTACGGACTTATGCCATCATGATCCTGCTTCTGTCGTTAGCTGCCATATCTCAGAAACCGTTCAGCAAATTTTTCTCTAATTTTGCATACTGCCACTATGCACAAAAAATCTGTATTTGATTTAATCTTTCTAACGGCCCCCCAGGGCCAACCAAAAATCAAAATTTTTACAATTTGCCTATTTTCTTAAAAACTTCAGTTATCTGCAGTAACTTTTTCTCTAATTTGGTATTGCCATTCCATGTTGTAGTGCCACTATACACAAGAAATATGTATTTGCTTCAGTTTTCTTAAGGCCAGACACCCCAGGTGAAATGGTGTTTTTTGACAAAAAATACTGAAAATGGTTTTCTGCCAGATTATTATACCTTTGTATGCATACTATCAATAAAGTTCACTTCTATGACAATTATGTACCTCTGAATGAGTTTTAATCATGGATCAAGCATGTCGATATCATGTAATGAAATCCATTATGCAATCTTTGACAGCCATTTCCTAAAAAACATTTTTCTTCAAATTTCTGCATTTGGTAACGGGATATCTCTTGGAATGATTATGCTATATAAATAATGTTTCCAGTGTTGCATTCAGCATATTCTATTATGTGCAATGATCAGACGCTTTTTAAAAATCATGAATAGTTTGAAAGATATAGCCATATTTGTTGCTAAAAAACAATATTTTTTTCGTATTTTACCAAATAATTATTTAAAAAATAACACATTTCAAAAAATGCTGTGATCATTTCACAATAGAATCTATACAGAACATGAATTTGCAAGAATTATAACTATATATAGATTCAATAAAAAATGGCAGTTTTTCCAAATTTGCCAATATTTGCTCAAAATGGAAGCCATTTTGTTTGTTACCATGGAAACGGGGGTCTGGCTGAAAAAAGTTCAATATATATTTTACTCAGTAAGACCCATTTCATGCATTGGACAGAAAACATTGAACTGTTTGCACAAATTTAAAAATAATCCTATCTACCTGCCGTGTCTGGCCTTAAACAACCTTTAACTGTGTTACGTGCAAGATTGCAGCTTACCAACTCTCCTGCAAGGTTTCTACAACCACTGGAAATCGACCTACATAGCAGATTATCGTGATAAAATTCAACAGTGTCTTTAATAACACAAACTAATATATACAATCTTCACAAAACCGTCTACTCAAATATTTTATTTCCAGGTGTATCATCACTGGCATGCATATAGTCTCCACTAAACATATCAACATTTTACTTCCATCATAACCTTTAATGATCTGTAACTATGATTCACCAAAAAACATTTTATAAATAATTACAAACTCACAATATAGTCCAAAGGACTTCAGGCCCTCTTGGCCCATTTTTATTAGTAACTGGTCAGTTGTGACAATTCCTACAAATGTCTGTAAAGTAGCAGAGTCATCTAGCAGCAGCTTTGTTGTATTCTAGACTGTGGCAACCTCTAACAGATAACATGGATGTTAGGCGATGGAGATTACGTGAATTCATCGATTTATATTTGAATTGATATATTTTCTAGCGGTTGCCGACCAGTATAGGCAACCTGACAAAGCTACGGGTCTTGGACTTGGAGGAGAACAAACTGGACTCGCTGCCACATGAAATCGGTAAGTCACAACTACCCTGCAGTTTGTTTTATTGACTCTTAACCAGCTGATAGCTACCAACTGCATGTACGCTCGGGTATAAGAACTGTATGGAGAAATATAATTCTTTGTAAATTGTGTTCAAGTATTACATATATTTTTTTCAGATCAAAATACTGGTAGACTGAGAATTGAATGTGTTTCAAAGCAATTATCACTTCTGCTAGGTTCTAGGATGACACTGCCATGAAAGATATTTCATTTGATGTACTGACCATGACAATGAATGAAACTGAACTGGTTTGTGTTGTGGCAGGGTTTCTGAAGGAACTCACCAAGCTCGTGGTGCAGTCCAACCAGCTGACATCTCTACCACGTGCCATTGGGTAAGGATAATCTGCTTCAACGAATGACTGCATCATATTTACAATTGTTGTTTCCAAGTATCTTTCAGACATTCAGATAAATTCTGTTTGATTTTTTCTGTGGAATTTTATTGTGCAATGACTTTGAACAAAGAGGTTTTAGACTAATGGCACCTGATAAAAGGCTGGTGTTTCTGGAACATCTTGTAATGCAATAAGAAACCATTATCCAAGTTAACATATCGGTCTAATGGATTCATTTGTGGGTGGTGTGTTTGTATTGGCTCGAGATAACATAGATGTTGGTGTACACATAATACTGACATAGTTGTAATTGTGCCTTTAAAAAAGTATTCTTTACTTGTTGATACCATCATTTTGCTTTAAGAATCCATTTGGCTGTCTGATGAGACACAGGAATGTCTGCAGGTTGTATCTGTCAAGGAGTAAGAATAACTGAAAGAAACGCCTTTGATATCTCGTAATTAGAGCAAATAATGACATTTTAATGGTGTTTTTCACAGTTGATGTAAGTTGATGTCTGTGTAATGATGTTTCAATTGCAGTCATCTGAGGAATCTGCAGTACCTGGGTGCAGGAGAAAACAACTTGACCATGATACCAGAGGAAATTGGTTGGTGTATATATATATATATATATATTGTTTGTTGAGGTAGCCTTAGTAGGCATGTTTATTGTTTGTTGAGGTAGCCATAGTAGGCAGGTTTATTGTTTGTTGAGGTAGCCATAGTAGGCAGGTTTACTGTTTGTTGAGGTAGCCATAGTAGGCAGGTTTATTGTTTGTTGAGGTAGCCATAGTAGGCAGGTTTATTGTTTGTTGAGATAGCCACAGTAGGCAGGTTTATTGTGACACTGTTTTTTTGTTGTGATATTCATAGTAGGCAAATTTATTATGACACAATATTGTTTGTTGTCATATTCCTAGTGTACAGGTTTACTTTTGAAACAGCAACGAGACAGGTTTTAGATTTATGCTAACTCTGTATTGTTTGTGTGATGGATCCCTTTGGTAAACTCGAGCCTCACTACATCAGCGACAGGTTTTAGACTGATAGTAGTAGGCAGAGCGTAGTCTCGAGAGACAATGCTGATGCACCCCTTTGTCAGTTTCTGGAAATGTGGCAACGTCCGCTATGGTTGGGCAGTCCAGTTTGGGAGTGACAGTCCGTGCCGCAGCCAGAGCAGACAAAACAGGATGACAGTGGTAGTGCTGCTTGTTGTTTTAGACTGATACCAACTTTGTATTGTTCTTGTGACAGGTCCTCTTGGCAAGCTCGAGTCTCTCTACATCAATGACAACCCGAACCTGCACAATCTGCCATTTGAGCTCGCACTCTGCTCCAACCTGCAGATCATGAGCATAGAGAACTGCCCTCTCAGTCAGATCCCTCCCGAGATTGTCAGCGGCGGACCCTCACTCGTCATACAGGTATGCAGCAGGCGCCTGACATTCATTACCAGATCAGTTTCTCTTTGCATCTGTCGAGTATCAGTTGCACAGTGTACATACACTATTTACTGCTCATGCCTGTGGTAATGGTACTGTTCCGTCTAAGTCATCAAACAAATTGTTCAATTATTTTTGCAAGTTATTAAACTGACTGCACATATTAAACTATTCATTCATTACATACTTGGAATATTGCCAAAGTAGATTTGTAATGGGTTAACTGAATTGATAAGCGACCTTCAAGTATGAGTAGCACAATCAGTACGTACCCCACTGGTAGACATTTGTAGTACCTAGTACGATCAATATGCACTGTTAAGTATTTGTAGCACAATAACTTGATATACACTAGAAAATTGTAAAATAAACCTTGTCGTTTCAATCAGACTTTTTCACTGACACTTCAACCTTTATCATCATTGTAGTACCTCAAGCTGCAAGGGCCCTACTGTCAGATGTAGGTAGCAGCATGACTGCCAAAGGGTTCAACAGTATAGCGACAGTATGCAGACATGTCAGCACCTGCTCGGTGTAGCCAGTGGCATAACGATGCAGGTCTGACTGAACACAGTCGCGTCGTGCCACTATCTCGCAAGCACAGTCTGCATTGGCAAGAGTTCTCATTGTTCTTACACACGACATCGACGGGAAACACATAACATGAATAACTGAAGATAGCAATATGTATATGTGAAGTGTATGGCATTGTGCTTCTAAGTTATTGTGGATGACATGTGCAGCCACACTTTCTGCCAATGACGTCGAGAGTAGGCAATGACTACAGAGTGAAAGGTGCCATTTATCACACATGATGTGCATGCATTGTGAAGGTGATGCATGCATGTACGCTTAACATGAGTAAACACTGTTGTGCAATGCTTCATTTTGACCAAGAAATGGTGATATTTTGATGATATATTATTTAACGTTGACAACGTTGGAGTGTGCCACAAAGGAATATTTTAATGTGAAGCGAACTTGAAGCAGGCTTCTGGTTTGTGGTACAGCGCAAGATGTCCAAACTTGTCAGAGTTGCATAACTGTAGCCAACATGTTGGTGGTTGTTGCAGTAAGCGTGTTTGTGTGAGATTTTCTTCTGCGGTTATCTTACTGAGTGTCTTGCATGTAGTTGAGCTTGAGCAACACTTCAGTGTTTTGTGTCTGCTTTTTAACAACGCATAGGTTTGTAGCCACGTCTTGACTTTTGCACCTCCTCTTCACTGAAATGCAGATATGTTGTTCGAAATTTTTAAGGAGGACCGAATCATGACGATGGATAGTTACTGAATAATGAAGTTGATATGTTAGTGGTCCTCAACTTAATTCATGTGACTGCTTAGTTTGTAACTGGAGACATTTTTGGTTACCAATATATGTAGATCGACAAATGATCTGTATGCACAACATCCATAGGTGGCAACAGATACGTGTGTGTGTGTGTGTATGTGTGTGTGTCAGTTTGTCGTTTAGCAGCCCATTGGCTGAATGTTAAAGGCTGCCAGATGTGTCAATCACAGAATTGCTGTTGTTATATGTATATATATATATACATGGTGATGACCGTGGAAGCTGCCGGGTGCATTCACTTGACAACTTGCTGTTGTTATAATGTATACATGGTGATGAACATGGAAGCTGTCGGGTGCCTTCGCCTGGCAACTTGCTGTTTCCCCGTCGTAGTTTTATAACTAACGTTGGCGTCACAGAGTTCCAGGAGCGCATCGATACCTGTTGATTTGTTAGAAAGTGTTGCACCCATGTAGCTGCTGAATGTAACACCTTCGTCGGTCCTCATCCACCATTGGAAAGAATCTGTGTAATATTATTCCAAGGTGTCCTCCTGTTTCAGCAGTGTCTTGTGCCATGCATACAGGGTCTGTGCACACGACAGGGCTGCTGAAAGTTTTACGACAGGCAACTAATGCAGCATGTCTTTTATTATTGCTTGTCTGTTCTGCTGATGTTACATAGCAAGTCGAGAGTATTTCGCATTCACATTGAACAGAGAAAGACGCAGACTGCAGGCAACTACCTTGCGGTGTGATGTCACTAGAGCCAGTGCAGTGACATGCTGCGATATGGTGTCGGTTGATAGTTCCGATAGGACAGGCTCTATTTCAGATTGTATACAAGGTCTGTGAATCCTTGAAAAGTGTTGCATTTTATTTACTAAATTAAACAAATGAATGCATTAGATTTGGCTAAATATTTCACAAGTAGTTTGATCTTGTCAGTTGCAGTGCATATTGGCACATGAAGGTGATCTTGATAAAAGCCCGACATTACTTAGGTGTTGTCTGGCATGCTCAGTAACTTACTTCCATTAATCCTATGTGTAGATTCCATAAATGTGTCAATTCCATGTGTCTAAATTGACATGCTTAGAAGATTTAAAAAAAATTAACAGTGTCATTGATCATGTTTGGATAAATGTGGACAAATACTTCCATTTGGTCCTTGTTGTACGTAATTCTGACTTACACATATAATTATTCATACATCCAGGTTATAAGTATCACGTACCTATGAGTCGGACTCCAAAATTACAATAACAGGTTCATGAATACTGACATCAACACACAAGTATCTTTCTCAACCAAAAAACAAATTCTGCTTCACTTTCGAGTGCTGTAACCATTTTCAACATTTGTCTTAGATCCAACATTTATCTTAGATCAGTTGTGTTGGTATTGGTCATGAGCGCTGGAAGGTGTCTATATTCTCCGTGCCCAGGCCTTGACCGAACAATGTTGTGTGGTGCCAGGTGGCAGCACTTGCAAATATAACCTCTGTATTGGAGATTTCTCCAACTGACATTAGCCCCGACTTGAAGGGAAATGTTAAAGCTTAATTGTTGGTGAATTAATTTTGCATTTGTAATAAAAATGGAAATGGCACATACAAATAGTGTTTGATGTTTTCTTTGGCTTTGGTCTGTTGCCATTTCAGGTGATACAAATGTGATGATATATTTACTGTATAAAACAAAATCTTACTGTCCCTCTTCATGCATGCATCAAAGGTATATTATCTGCCAACTCTGACCACAAATGTATTGTTTCAAAGAAAATGGACTGGAGTCAATAGCATCAAAACAAGCATCAAGACAGAGTTCCTAATGAAAATGTATTCTAAAAATGCATTTGGAGTGGAAATGGCACCATAAACTCGACACCGGGCACTAATTGTAGAACAGTTATAAATGATGTTCAATTGACCACTTTTCAACCACCTTCGATATCTCTACACAGAGGATGAAGAGAGCTGTACCGAGTAATACATATTTAAAAAGTTGCCTTTATTTACAGAACATTATTCCTGTATTACAGAAAACATTATTTCTGTGACACTGACAAAGGTGTGGATAAAGTCTGATTAACAGATTGTAGAAAATGCAAAGAACCTTGATCAGGATGGTATGCAAGACCACAGCAATATTAAGATGAACACATTGAGTTAGGTGTGACATCACCAAGATTATAAAGGCAAAATGCTTCCCAAACACCTTGACAACACTGCAAAACCAACCATGTAGTGCATTTTCATATTACGGTACATGTTTAAACAAGTCATTTGCAAATCGTTTATCACCCGCTTAAAGATTTCTTGTTGGCGAAAGACCGAATCTCTAAAAATGCATATTGGCTCCAAATAATCTATATTTAGGTAATTTTTAGTTAAGGGTGGATATATTTTGTCATAAGGAGAGTTTTAGGAACGATTTTTAAAGATGAATTCTTTGTGACACTCTTGATTAAATGCTAGAACAAAAACTGAGCAAACTATATTTTCCAACATCTTAGTAAAACTTACCGAAACTGTTCTCTGTTTCACATGAATGGGCTGGTAAAGTTTTCATAGCCACCAAGCGTTCTTATATTTAAAGCAGGCAAATGTCATGTATGTGATTAATATTTTATAAATAAGTACAAGAATATTCCATAATCTGCACCTCAGTCATTTGTTATACACTTGAGTAAATGATTATTCTAAACTCTAGGCCACCAGTACTAATTCTGGGGTCCTAAAAAAAAGTCTTAGTTGATGCCAGAATTGAATTTACAATAAATTTAATAATAGATGCCACCTCCAACTGCATTGCTTCCACTAACAATGTTGCCAGGACTCTCTCATTGCGTTCCGTCTTGTAACACATCTGACATGTGTGTTGTTGACAATCATGTCTGCCGACTGTCCCCAGCAGAGTGATGAGATGGAAAGATTTTGCTTTTCAAATATTCCACTTTTGCATCCCAGTCTGTGAGACCCATGGAATACCAGTCGAAGTAGGAGACCTGAAACCATGTACATAACCTACTGTACATGAGATGAACCATGTACATAACCTACTGTACATGAGGTGAACCATGTACATAACCTACTGTACATAAGGTGAACCATGTACATAACCTACTGTACATGAGGTGAACCATGTACATAACCTACTGTACATGAGGTGAACCATGTACGTAACCTACTGTACATGAGATGAACCATGTACATAACCTACTGTACATAAGGTGAACCATGTACGTAACCTACTGTACATGAGGTGGACCATGTACATAACCTACTGTACATGAGGTGGACCATGCACATAACCTACTGTACATGAGGTGGACCATGTACATAACCTACTGTACATGAGGTGAACCATATACATAACCTACTGTACATGAGGTGAACCATGTACATAACCTACTGTACATGAGGTGAACCATGTACATAACCTACTGTACATGAGGTGAACCATGTACATAACCTACTGTACATGATGTGGACCATGTACATAACCTACTGTACATGAGGTGAACCATGTACATAACCTACTGTACATGAGGTGAACCATGTACATAACCTACTGTACATGAGGTGAACCATGTACATAACCTACTGTACATGAGGTGGACCATGTACATAACCTACTGTACATGAGGTGGACCATGTACATAACCTACTGTACATGAGGTGGACTATGTACATAACCTACTGTACATGAGGTGGACCAACAATGTGTCATACAAGAATTGTATTGGTTAATTGATCTATGCATCTCGTGACTTGTTGCCAAGAGAGCTGTCAAGCCATAAACAGTTGCTGCGGAACATGTGGTGCATTCATGTATTATATTTTGTTGACATTCTCGCCCCAAATGTTTTTCTTAATCACAAAAACATAAGACAAAAGTTTTAGGGTGACAACTAAACAGGGAAATGTTTGATTTACCATTCTGGTTCCAAACGTTTTTCATAATGACCGAAACATAAGGCAAGTTTTTAGGGTGACAATTCTATGGAAGAATGTTTTATTTATGAGATGTCATGCAGCAATAGCAACGTAATCCACATACGCTGTATATAACCATTATCAACATTGTTGGCAAAGGTAAAGCTTGACAGAGGTCTCATGCATAATTTGGATTGTGACATAGGAAAACCACAACCAGATCCGTCAATTGACAAGAACCGAACTGGCATTGCTTGAGTATACTGTCTGACTACTATAACAATCTGTTTAGTAGATAGATCTTTGCCACTGTTCCTGCTGCACGTGCATGCACCAATTCCTTCAGAGAACTCTATTGAACAGGCAGAGACAGCTTACACTTCACATTATCAACTTACAGACAGCTGTATACCAAGAAAGGTTTATTTAGAGTTGTATCCCATTATCTGCAATCAACTCACCTGTGCCACTCTGTATCCCATCACCTTCAACTAACTCACCTGTGCCACTCTATATCTCCTTACCTGCAACCAACTTACCTGTGCCACTCTATATCCCATAACCTGCAACCAACTCACGTGTGCCACTCTATATTCCATCACCTGCAACCACCTCACCTGTGCCACTATGTATCCCATCAACTGCAACCAACTCACCTGTGCCACTCTATATCCCCTTACCTGCAACCAACTCACCTGTGCCACTCTATATCCCATTATCTCCAGGTGTCTCATCCGCATCACTTGTTGTCCAATGAGACGTCGTGAGTTGTAACAGAAATCGCGAGAAGTCAGGATCACAACTGCAAACCTGTCAACAGAAGAAAATTGAAATCTGTGAAAATTTCAAAAAGTTAAAATCATGTTTTCTGTTCAGTGCTGTTTGTCCAATGTTGAATGATGATATATGATACTATATAAAACACAAGGAGTATTGCATTTAGAATAACCTGCTGTATGAGTATACAGTTATTAATGATGCAACTGTTTGATGGTTGTTGCAGAGTCAAACATGTTAATGACTAATATACATAACACTCAAGCCCTCAAATGTGGCTTGTGTTTTGGGGTTATTCGTATGTGAATACAGTCATAGTTCTGCAAAATGAATATATTTGTATTCAAATTCTATCTGACTATTTATATTCACCATAGCAAAAAAATTGAAATTATAGGAAATACTTTGCATTTCAGTACATTCAATTCAACTGAAGCAAACATTTCATCATTATACCTGCATTTTCTTGTATAAAAGTTCCAATATTTTTTACCATCAAGTTTGTGAAATGTGTAGATGAAAAATAGCAAGACACCTTTCGGCAATCTGGTCAAGGTCCGGGTCAGACATGTTGATTGGTCGGTTCTGGTTGTCCAAGGCACACTCGTAGTCTAAAACATGCAGCAGGAAAGTTATTCTACAATTTGTGCCAGTAGTTATGACAATCACAGTATATTATTTGCATATTAGGTAGCAGAACTTTTATAAACATGCTCAGATCTCACTGAAAAATGTTACCCATTTAATCATTTTTGTTATGCAGTAAAATTGTCAAAAAACAATGTGATAATAAAATAGTGTCATACTATCTTACCCCGCCCACACCCACAGAAAAACAAACCAGGGGCATTAGATGTCAACATTACAGTATTTTGACCTTTTAAAACCTGTTGCCTCTGGAGGAGAGTGGCACTCAGTTGTATCAGGTTGGAGAAAGGCCCTCTAGAAAAGCATATCATGTCAAAAACACATAAGTATTATAACTCAAAATAAAGAATTACAACAACATAGAGGATGGACAGATGAAGGACCAGAGGAAAGAGTTTGGGATGCAATGTGACCTAAAGGGAAGACTGATGAGACTCCGGATGAGATGGGCAGGCCACTTGGTACAGATGGATATAGGCACACTTGCAAAGCGAGTAGAGGTGGAACAACACCAAGGATGGAGGAAAAGGGGAAGGCCGCAGCTGAGATGAGAGGACTGCATGAGGCGGGATATGAGAAGATCAGGGGAATATGAAAGATGGAGAGGGAGCTATGGAAAGAAAAAACAGAAAAAGTTTAACAATACTGTACCTGACCCTCACCTGTGTACAGCAAGAACAAGGAAGAAGAACATATAAACACGGAGACACATAAGACGTCTGTCAGCTGCTTATCTTTAATAAAAATATCAATAGATGCATACCAGTTAATCCAGCTAAAACAACAGTTTTCATAACTAAATAACAACTGTGCATTGATATTTTTCGCAGTACATCATTAAACAATATGTACAATGTCACTTATAACTGAAAAAGGTAAACGTCTGTCGGTTTACATAATTGGTGCATTGACTTACCAATTGTGTAGTAATATGGTGTGACAGTGTCCTCGCGGAAGTAGTCCCGGTCTCCTAGCACCTCCTCCAAGCACTCTTTCACTTGTTCCCTCAGGTCGCCCTTGCTGTACAAGTCTTTGCTTGCATCTTACCAAACAGACAACATCACATGTTATTAGAATGTCTCAACTTCTGTCTCAGTTTTATCACATTCCACTGGTACTTGTAACTCCAAAGATCAGGGTTGCATTCAATTACAAAGCAAAATAAAAACTAAATTACAATATTAAAAAAAAAAATTATAATAATTTCAAACAAGCTATTATAATTATGGTGTTTCAAAATATCAATAACAATGCTACAGTAAATAAAGTGTATTTGTGTTGACAGCTGCCTACCCCGTGTCATGACATTGTGGTTCTCGCAGTATGACTCATGGAACCACGGCACATCGAGCTGAGGACAGTCGAGGATGACACTACGATTGAGCTCCATCATCAGTTGTTCCACCTCTCGCTGGTGACGCATGTTGTCTGTAACCAATACAGCACCTATCACACTCTCCTGGTGCTACTCTACTCACATAGACAACCACAAAACATTTTCACACTTTCTATTATTATTTATCTTCTGACAATGTACATATAAACCTACAAAAAGATGTATGTAAATACATACCAGCATGTAGTTATGTAGATACATACATATATTTTTTTATGTGTATGAAAAAACCTATTTCAGTGAAAAATATGTGCATAAGAATTCAATTGTTGTCAGAGATAATTTTTTTATTGTGTCTGTATTTATGTGTGCGTGCATGTGTGTGTGCGCATGCGTGCATGGGTGCATGTTCACGTGCACATCTGTTGAAGGGGAATGTGCACATCTGCAGAAAAAGAATATGCATGCATGTCTGTAGAAGATGAAGGTGCATGCACAAGTAGGATACCCCCCACACTGCTTGGGGAAAGCCACCTCTAAACCAGATCCAACCCCAACATGACAACTTTGCTTGCAACCATCACGACTAACCTTCAATGTAGTGATCAACCAGCTCGATGTAGCTGATACAGAAGACACGGCGCAGCTGCTGCTCAGGGAAGCAGTTCAGAATGCTCAGACTGTTCAAGACACGCAACTCCTGCAACACATTCACTCCTTCACCACTGTCGAGCTTCTCCAACATCGACGTAACAAACTTGTCAAAGCACTTCGGAGCATAGCTAACTTGTGCACATGCCCCGAGAATCTTGCTTGCCTCATCGAGTTTGAGATTCGGGTGTCGGATGACAAAGAGCACAAGGTCGTCATAGACTTGTGGATGATTGAAGGCTAGTGCGTAGAAGAGATGAGTGATCTTGATGGCACTCACCACGTCCAAGTCACCGGTGAATTTGGGATACAGCTTCATGAGTTTCTCTGTGAGGAGGCAGTCGTCAAAGCGGTTATGTACAGAGAGTGCTTGTGTCAACTGTACGAGATGGTCAATGCCCTTGATACCATCCAACTTGTCCAGCATAGCGAGGTAGAGAGCGTGATGCACGACAGCCAACTGCTTCTGAAGCTGCAATGTCATCGGCTGTTGCAGTGAGTTTAGGCCAACAATCAGTCGGTAGAGGTTACCTATCTGCCATTTTGGGATGGCGGCGATTAGCAGCTCGTAGATGACATCAGGGAGAGGATCAGTCGTGTTTCTGAGGAAGTAGGCTACAACGGATGGGATCATTGTCATCTCCATTAGCTTCTGTTTTTTGATCGCGTCAATGAGACATAGGCTGAACCTCTGCTCGCCCTTTCTGTCGTAGAACTTGTGCACTGTGAGGAAGCGTAGCACAAGCTGCAGACGTGTATTGTACTCAATCAGCCGCTCCATGTGAGCAAGCACTAGCTGCTGGAAATGACGGATCACGTCCTTATTCTGCATCGCCATCTGGTAGAACGTCTCCGCGAGGTTCGACAACACGACAACATCAATGTCGTCCATGTTGAGGTAGACAGCATTTGTGAATGTTCGCCTCACCTCTGGTGATGAGTTACTCGTCAGTGCATACGACAGATTTGAGATATCACACAGACGCAAGTCCCTGGATTTCAACAGCTTCCAACTGTGCTGCTCAAAGCACTTTGATACATCTGCCTTGTAGAACTTGCTCAGTTTGAGACTGCTACAAAGCTCACCAATGTGGCGTGGTTCAAACTTATCAAGTACCTTGATTCCGGCATCTCTAGCAAACTCAAGAAGTTCTTTGATAAATCTGATGTCAACCGTGCGTGCATAATAAAGGCGCCGCCCAATGTATGCAATTTGCGTGATAGTGGTTGGATCAGTGAGGCTTTCACCATGCTCCCGCAAGTAATTAACAATCATCTTCACAGACCTACTCAGTAGATCTTTCGACATGAAGTATCCTGAATTCTTGATTATGTCTGTGACATCCAACACGCCTTGCATTGAATCAATGTCACATAACACATCCGTGTACCTCTTTAAGAATGGCTTAATGTATGTCAGTCGGATACCTTTCGGCAGTGAGCGGAAGACAACACTAAATCCAGCAAGCGCATGTATAGAGAACTGGTCAAGGGCATGAGTACTGTCCAGTAGGCACTGCTGAATGGCTGTATCTGTTAGTGCAACACCGAGCATTGTCAACAGTTGTAGATTGCTTGTCACCTGAATGTGGTTGAATGTAGGCGACATCTGACACACCGCATCGAGTAGTTTCACAAAGCCTGCATGTGAGGTGATGGGACCCATGAATTCTTCGACTCGCCCACTGATGACAAGCTGCAGCCGGGCCAGATCCATGTTCTCCTGCACCCACGGCAACTTCTGTAGGTTCTTGTACTGTAGGTGTGTCAGATGAGACAATACGGCACTCACAGTCGTTCCATTCATAAACACATCATCGTTGTCACTCAGGTAATCCAAAAGAGTGTCCACTGACTTGAGTTTGTTGATCTCATCAAGCATCCGATTTGTACAATCATCTACTTCTGGTTGCATGTTGTTTTCATTTGAGATTTTACGATGTGACAAGTAAGAAATATTCACCATACCATTGGTAAAGTTATTTCTGTCAAACTGATCTGCACATACACCACTGACGGACTTTGAAATGCATGTGGTGCTTCCCATGAATCCCTTAGTCAGTTGGCTTAAACAACCATGGTTATATAGCAGATGGTCTTGAAATGTCCGGTGGAACTGACGCTGCAATCTTGTGCAGATGCAGACAGCCTGATGCAGACATCTGGTGTTGGTTAAGTGAAACATGTTGCAGCACAGTGTTAGCCTACAACAGAAGTTCACAGCCTATAACAGAAGTCCACCAATTCTAAAACATCATGTTGCCATGTAGAGAGTCTGTAGAATGTGCTCAAGGCAAAGTGGACAACAACATTAAATCAATTATAATTACTATTCATTTCAATCACACTTCTCAAACAACTATAATTACACTATTTCATATATAGATGTGGTATTTGGGTACAACGGCTTATTCACAAAATATATTAAGTATTTCTTAATTGTACGGCATGTAACATAATTAAAATATTTGGTATTTGACTGATACAAAATATGAAACAGCAATGTTGGTGACTTAAGCTCCTGGTGCCCACAGGGTATTCTGGGCTCGTGACACATGTACACAACAGTTTGTTATTCTCCAGGCACCAATAAATTGTCATTACAAATCAGGACAGTCGTTCAGCTAATTGGCCTAAATTACAGTTAGCTGTTCAACCAGTATAATATAAAAGGTGCGGGGTTTAGGTTAGTTCTTAGGATAACAAATGCAGGTAAGTCTAAGACTAAGTCTAAGAAGAGTAAGACCGTCAACATGAACTGATGAAGCCCTGGTCTAATGTCAAATAATTATTTAGTAAAGTTAACTGGAAGATTATCCTTTGCCACAAAATAATGTTATACGAACACCCGTGGTCTGGTAGTGGCCGGTGAATCATCATGCGGCGTGTACGCGATTTGACAGCCTACAGGCTACACTACTACATTGTGAAGCCGGAGACAGGCTCCAGGCCTAATCGAGCGATAATACATGTAGGTCATGGTCTGTATAACGCTAATCAGTTATAAAACGTGTAACAAACTTAATGGGTTTCGACATTTTGTACGAGGAACTCAGTTAGTTATATACGATTATTAATTACTAATTCCGTCGTATTATTGATGTGACATGCACAAATTAGGCGTTACGATGAACCAGAACATCCAGTTGAGTTGTCCCAAGAATCTGCTAGGTGGCGATACACAGAACGTCACTTCCGTCGGCCTTTTCTCCATGTTGGATTGTCGAAGTGGGTTCAGATGTTTTTCATAAGTGGATTAATCTCTAAATATCAGCCTTGAACTGAAACATCGTTTGTGTTTATGTAACCATATGTTAAAATAAAATATCGGATTTTTATAATTTGCTCATAAGAGTATTTTATGTAGCTGTTGCGTCTGTATAGAATCCCGTCACGTTTGTTTATGGCCAGAAAGAACCTGTTCTCGCATAAACCGGGCACCGAACAAGTATTTTTGTCGGTGGTTTCTTTATCATTGTTTTTACAAGGGCAATACTCGTCTCATTATAATACAATCGTAAACCATGATAATACACAAAACCTTGTTCTAAGCCCAAAGGCAAAGCCGTAGGCCGAATGAATAATGCTTGTCTAACAGTAACACCGTCAAGTCCAAAGCCATGCAGGTCCTATCAAAACATTGCACTTGGACTAAGTATAATACTCTGCGATTTTTTACACTCGCAGGTTAATGGGTTAGTTTAGGCCATTGGCCTTTGTTGGCACCCACATGCCAAGTTGTTCCAGTGTTCATCATGTCGGGCCTTTACTTAGTTACGTAGCCATGAAAAAGCTTGCCATTTACCTGTAAATACCAGATCGCATTCACCCGTTCTTCTGCCAACCACCCTACCTCTACTCTAACACATGTCTACCCCCATTCCCATTCAAGAGATCTTTAAAACTGCACCATCTTTGCAACCTCCATATGACATAATCATCAGTGTATTGATGTTGGTTGTAAAAAGGAAGAAGAATACTTGGGCCTTGGCAGAAACCAACATGTAAACAGATTACTCTTGCTTATAATGATAACCATGTTCTAGACTAAAGGTAAACATGCTGAGATTTCACAACATATAAATTTTATATCACAACTCCACATGGCACTAATGTAACAGTAGGTGCACTACTAAAAGTGCAAGAAAATGTACTATTTTGTTATAACATGTCAGATAATAGTACAATGTCATAACTTGCTTCTTTGAATTACAGCTCCACCATGGCAATCAGACCACTCATTAAGCGAAAGGTCCTCAAGAAGCGGATGAAGCCATTCATCCGCCACCAGTCGGACAGATATGTGAAAATCAAGGTATATTGTACACTTATGTACTATTCAGATATATTGCACATGTTTCCAAGCTGTTATTTAATACAAGTAATGTCTATTGAAAATGTGTGATGAGATGTTGAAACATTAAGATATGGGTATGCAAGTATTGTTGAGTTTGTTTTTTGAAATATATGACTTACATGGCATGTAAATCTGTAATCACCTTCCTGTTAAATTGGTGATGCCAAACCATCCCACTTGTCAGGTAATTGCTACAGGCTTCACATATATATACACATAATGTATCGTTATTCTTGGTATTTAGAACATGTAATTTTGTTATCTACATCCCATAAAAATCCTTCTTTATGTTCTACCAGAATGGCAAATATGTACATAAAGATCACTGTGGCCACATTTTCACAGTCTTGTCATATTTGATTAGTATGTAATTTGTTTGTGTACACAAATCCAAGTCACCCACTAGCAATAATTAAGCAGCTCTGTTTGGTGGCTATACTATAATTTATTGACAGAAAGTAGAAGTTCATCCGACTGCAAATGGCAGAGGTGCACTAGTTCCCATGAATAAGTAAAACGTGAATATATCACCATATATTTCAGCATGTATGCGGTTTCAGACAAGCTGGCGTAAGCCGAAAGGTATTGACAACAGGGTGAGGAGGCGGTTCAAGGGTCAGTACAAGATGCCCAACATTGGTTATGGTACAAAGAAGAGTTGCCGTCATATCTGCCCTGATGGCTTCAAAAAGTTCCTTGTCAACAATGTCAAGGTAGGTTTTAATGTTAGTCATACTGTGTGCCACTGGTCCAATTCTAGACTTTGGATATGTAAACACATACATGTCCACTGCGTCTCGTGTATTGTATAAGGATGCTTGAAGTCTCCGGGGTCTATGTATAGAGTCCGGAGACATCCTTGCAGCTATAGTAGATTAACTAGCCATCCATAAAGTCATCCATATTTGAATAGTCCCGCCTTTTTACTACCCTAATAATTGTGTTTGTTGCAATTGAAATGGATCTGAAAAAGTCTTAGTTATAGTTGTCTCGCTTACCTAATTCTGACTACCGGACATAATATTACATATCGGAAGTGAAACGTATTTTTATGTGATGAATGAAATTAATATTACAGTTTGCTAAATCTACTCTACCATCTGAGCTGCCTTGTTAAAATTCGGACAGTGATACATGAAAATAATGCACATGCTGTTATGGCATTAATATTCTGCTGAACATGTATTTTGTCATAGCTTTCGTTTGATGTTGTGTACACCCCTAATACTGATACATGCAAGTGCTGCCTGAACCGGTCTAGCATTTTGATTTGGCTTCCACAAACTTAAATGTTCTTAAAATATCTGGGTCAAGAGATTTTCAAATAATTCGCTTAAAAAAACATGGTTATAAATACACCCCATTAATCAAGATAGCCATCATTTCTGTAGCAACAACCCATCTAAAAAAAACAGCAAAATTATGAACATAATGGCATGGCGTGTTATTAATGAACACTTGTGCAGAATGTCGCCCACTTGGCAGGTTTAATTGATGTATTCAGCAATGAGGACACTGCTTAGGCCTCACTCTGGACACTGTCACTCAGTGTTGTGTATTGTCTTAGTTGGTGCATTGAGCTAATCTACTTGACCATGAATCAGTGGTGGCTCTGGTTGTGTATTACACCCAGCTGTGGAACTAAGATTCACTGCCTGCTATTGTTTGATGGAAACTGTGACTAATCTGTAATTGGTCACTGACAGTAGCTTGTGTCAACAGACAGCATTAAGCCACTAGACCCCTGTTAAACTGGACAGTTGCCTGTAGGTTTTAAACTGTGTCAAACAGTGAGTCTACCTTTTGCTCTCAAATAATCTGTCCTCTTAGTTTTACACATTGTAGCAGCACATTTGTACTTCCAGTGTATCATTGCAACATAACATACATATTACATACTGTGTGCCACATTTGAATGTTGTGCATGTAATATTTCCATGCAATCCATTTGCATACATAATGTAAAACTTCAACAGCCGTTTCCTTCATTTTCACTTTTTGACCCCTACCATGTTCAATGCTCCATAACTTGTTTCCTTAAATACATGTTTCTTTACAGGATCTGGAGATCCTCATGATGCAGAACCGAACCTTCTCTGCTGAAATCGCACATGCTGTTTCAAGCAGGAAACGAAAACAGATTGTGGAGCGTGCTCAGCAACTTTCAATCAAGGTGACCAATCCAAACGCCAGACTGAGATCGGAGGAGAATGAGTAAATTCTGATGTACAATAAGTATCAATAAATACGTCTGACTGTGTTCATGCATTGTTTATTCTGACAAAAGCATATTTGTTGGGTAATATTGCACCACAATAAAAAAAATTGCTCCGGTTTTAGAAAGAGATTATTACAAGTATGTACAAACTAGTATGACTTGTGCTGGCATTACTTTAGGAACAAAATATTAAATTATTCTGTTCTAATTATAACAACTCGAAAGTGAAGTTTTTATTCATTGCATTAACCCACTGTTGCCTTTGTATCAAATGTTTTTCCATAAAAAAACATTAATAGCATGTAAAATAAATGTCCAGCTTTATGTTACACTTTAATACACAGCCATAATAACCCATTACTAGATTGGACTCGCTTCCCAATGGAATGCCCCTACAATTTGGGTAGGTATGTAACACATTGTTCTAGATCATCCCAAGACTACAAGTCATCACAATTTTAAAGAGATTTATGTGCAAATTGGTGTGTAGAAACTTTGTACTGCACTTTCCTGGGATCTTGATTTTTGTACTCGTTTTTCATATGCAAGCACTCGTGCATTCATACATACAATGATACATGTACAGGTAAGTAATTTTATAGCATAGTGTGCCGTCCTTTGGACTACTTAAATGACACTGCAGATCTGTTCATTTAAGGGGGCTCTATACTTTCAGAAGAAAAAATGCTGTGATTTGTATTAAAACACTTATTTGCATTCCAATATACACAATGGAGTATGATGTACAAGAAAAAAAGAAAAAATTAGAAATCGACCAATCGGATGTCATGAAAATGGACGCCATCTTGGATTTTTTTTGTCGACCACGAGAACATCACGGAAAATTTCGATTGAACGTACTCAAAAAAGATCAGTTTAATTCATTTTTATCCCAATTCAATTCTAATTAAAATCGGGAACATTAGCAAACAGTAGTTGTTTAATTGAACATAAGTCAGGAAGTCCATAATAAAATGCGTGATTTGTTCTCAGAAGAGACGGTGCCAAGCAGGCTTTGTGCCAAATACTGCAATCTGAGTTATGAAGGGTTAAGTTGGCTCAGGTCAGACAACATGCACCAGTGTAGTATGGTACCACCTTTCAGCCTGACTAAAGAACAAAGGGGATGCTGAACTATGGACATTGGCAAGTGCTAATTCACCACTTCAGCAAACAGTAATTTTGGTCTCTTAGTTAGTCAATTAGCACTTGGCAGCTCTGTTCTATGCTGCTAATAAAACCGAGGTACATAGGGACTGAGAGCAGAGAACTTCTAGACAAAGAATTGCAACCCATGTTTTATCTAGAGACAAATCCTTTCGTCCATATAAATACTGGTAGTTCTGCTGTTCGATGTTTTATTTTGGTCTGACCAAAAAGACATCCAAAAATGTTAGTTTAATATATTTTGTAGTTTATAGTGTCAATTTATATAGAAAAACATTGTAAATTTATTTCCCGTTTCGATCAATTCATCTTACTTTGCAGGGTACAATTCCAATTCAGTCAGTTTTTATTTAATTCTAATTCATGCATTTTATATCAATTCAATTAAGAATTGAACCCAGGTCTGATGCCTATACAATTATACGAGTCAATAGTGAAGTGCAAGTTTCTGTAATTGTTGTGTTACTCTCTATTCGTCAATTACAGCAGGTAATGGGTGTTGGTTGGCTGTCATCGTTGTGCTAACTTCTTAGTCTGTTTTCTGTTGTACATCAATAGAGGACATTTTTTTACAGAATTCTACATACATTCTAAATATTTCTATATACAGTGTATTTGTTTGCTACGGGTCCTGCAAAGCAGCTTTGTCATATTCAAATGACTTCGATAACGTCAGGCTGTGTTATAACGAACTCGCAAAGAAGCAGCTATGTTGGCAATTTGACTACTTAAGGCTGTCCAGCACACCAATAAACTAACTCCTGGTTGGTACCTATGACACGTGCATCTTCTTCAACACAAAATTATCTGGTAAACATGACTTGTAGAAAGTTGTCGTTCTAGGCATTGATTTTGAAGGGCAACAGCTGTTGAAACTTCCACTGCTTCCTACACATTGCTAATCACCTTTTCCCTCCCTTGAAGCAGTATATTCAAATAGTTCTAATGTCCAAAAGTGAATGTCGGAACACTAAACTGTATCTTCCAACTGAGTGACCAGCCCGCTAACTGAACATCTGTGAACTGGAATATTGGAATTGGAGATCCTTTGATGTCGACTTGTCCCAAAAGGCATCCATCGAAGAGGATATTCAACACAAAGTCGTCTGTATCAATCACCTATCAGGGCATTCATACGAAGTGGAGCATCCCAGCCCTTTCCCTTGTCCCCCTTTCTGGCCAACTGCAATATCACGTGAACAGCCCATTGTGCTCTTCATAATATATTTTGATTTTGTTGTGAGTGTATTTCCATCAAAGGTAAACTTCTGAAAGGTTACTTTCTGTCGTAAAAAGAAATGTTTTCTTTAAAATGGCAATTTATTGATTGGAAGGGTCCGGATTTGTTCATAAAAAGTAAATTGGGATCAAAGTATGTGTGGAAATGGACCAATTGCACCATACGAGGGATATATACATCTAGTCATGTCTAAACAGGGGCATTTTCTTTAAAAAAAAAATATTTTTGAGGAAACTCATGGAATGGGAAACGTCAATTTTGTTTTTTATAACTATCAGGGAGCAAAATACGGCAACATATCTATAAAATGGCAAACAAAGATCTGCAAGATCCTGTAATAGAGAGTAACTTTAGGAACGAAATTGTTATCAAAAATTCCAATTATTCTACAATACCGCAAAGTCCCAAAATTGTGGTTTTGTTGGTAACAAATGATACCGTTTTAAGGCAAAATGGGCAATTGTTTAATAAAAGGGCTAACCCAAAAGTAACATTCACTTTCAAAAACGTAAATAATGCTGTACAAGGACAGGCTATTGGGGTAAAGTCCCCAAAAGGGCACATTCACAAAGGTTGCCTTAAATTGAATCCAGAGAGGATAGTCTGGGGGGGGGCAAAACTTCCAATTGCACCCCCCCCGAGGCTCGCAAAAATCCCACTGGCGATCGAACTAAATTCATAATGAGTGGGCTGTGAGCCGGAGCTTCAGCACAACTCCGCTATCGCACTGTGGGATTATGATATCAGAAGATGGGGGGGGGGGGGGGGGGGGGGGGGGGGATTTTTACTTTATAATTAGTTAGTGTCGCAAATCATGGCAAAATGTCGCTGCACGAACTATCAATCATAATGGAAAAATCCTAAGTTGATCTTTCGATGCATTTGCGGTCCCAAGATCACGTATATATGTATACGTATTACTCACCATAACTCTGCCTACCTCCTCGGTTTAGCAAAATGTTCACCTAAATCAATGAATTCACCGCAGGTCTAATTAATGTCGCTGCATAACTAAACAATTCCAGTTTCAATTGTGACTTCTAGGCTAAAAAACACTGAAGTGCTCACACACGCACAGCTAGGCACACACGGACGCGCACACACCACACACCCATAGCGGTCAGCACACGGACGCCAGCTTTTTGAGGTTAATACAATCAGCACCGATGCAATGAGTGACCAGAACCAAATTCGCACGAGAATGCCTCAGTCGCCCCCTCCCCGCAAGTCCTCTTCTCCCAGTTGAGCCGTGGTCGGAAAACTCGAGGCGAGCAGTTTCACCTTCAAAGGAACACCGATCGAGTTTGCCTCAAAAGGTCAGATAAACGTCATCGATTGTAATTCCCTGCAAACCACACTTCCATCCGAAGAACCCACTGGCATTGCCCTAAGATCTGCTGATTGAGAATCGGGCTACAGGCCGAATCATCCAGGGACGCCCGGTCTAACTCTGAAATGCAGACGTCGGCTCTTGTGTCAAATCCGGACGCACCTTGATTTCGCCGTCATGACTTGAGTTTTGCCTAACTTTGGTACCTCATGTTAGTCATGTAGTCCGTTAGTTCCATCATTCCACCCTATCCCAGGCATATTTACTTTTAAGAATGTTGTGTCTTAGCGCACTTTTAGGCGTAAATAGCGCCCCAGTTTGCATCAACATACACTGCAATATCGCTCATTTCACGCGCGCAATACGGTAACGCACGGCATGACCGCAGTGGCGCAGACTAGCACAAACTGGATCGCTATTTGGGCTACAAAAGTGTGCTAAGACAATATTTTCGTAATATAAATATGCCTGGGATGATGTTGAATGATGGAACTAACGCACTGAGGCACCAAAGTTAGGCAAAACTGAAGTTACAACGGCGAAATCGAGGTGTGTCCGGGTTCGACACAACTCGCAAGTGCCCAGACGTTCTAGTTCGAGTTATCTCCAGCGCTCGGCAACATTCTATATTAACTGAGTAGTCTGTATTATTGTGGTTACAATGTTTTGGTCTTATGATGTCTTATTCAACTATTCTCAGAACAGTATTGCCAAATCGACCTTTATATGCTGGCACTGAGGGTGGTCACTGCCTGGGTGCTTGTCGTCTTGAGTGGTTCTTTTACGTCCGAAATTGAGATGGCACCAACTTTAAGGTGATCTCCGAGTCACGAGGGATACACAGTCCCCAATGTTGAGAGCCAGGTTTTGACACCAAATATCATTCCTGCCCGATCCGGGTTTCGAACTTAGAGCGCTGGCATGCCAGGTGGATGTGCGAACCACTACGTACACTAGCCACGCTCTCGTCATCTTCGTTTCCAGATATCGCCGACTGTGAGCCTTTTAAGCATTCCATCCAAGCTAGCTATGATAAAATTAAATATTCTACTCCGTATCTCCTGCATACCGGGAAGCGTGACCAACGGCAACGCAGGTATCTGTGACATACATTATTGCGTCTCGCTTTATGTATCATTGCGGATCTCTTTCGGTAAATTCAAATAGTGATCGCTGGCAGGGCGTTTTTATTGAATTTTGAATGGGGGAAATGGCAAAGAGGCACTTTTAACGATAAAAAGAGCAAATACATCTCACGCACACGAACCTCCAGGCTACTTGCCTACCAGGCTGAGCAACAAACGGTGGCGCCTCTGCGGAGTATTGTTAAATCAATCGATATTGAACCCTGAACGCTGTTCTGCTGCGAGAGGCTGACGTTCAGGCTAATGAGCGGGGTCTCTGCCACACGTTATAGAGTAATCAGATCAGTGAATCAGCAGATAAAAACAGTGCTGTTGCCATTGACAGCGAAGACGCCACACACGCACGTGTGAATGCGCCATGACCCACGCGTTCCTGTTGTTGTTCTGTTTCCCTAGCATTTCCGACGTATCGCGGGATATGTGAATGTGTACTTTCGTGTTATTAGTGTATTTAGCAGTGTGAAAGAATATTGGCTTTACGATCGTTTTGTTATTGTGGCACCGAGATTAATTTCTGGGATGCGCGCTGCTATCGATCAGTGGATAGCTCGTATTCTGCGAGTCGGCCGGAGCCGACCGTAGCCGAGCCAGCGAACGTTGCGTGCATCGACAGTGTCGGCGGCACATCATCGGATGTGGTAAGTCTGCGGACTGCTGTATATGATATGCTTGTGTGTTTTACCGTGACGAATTACGGACGCATTCGGTGGCTAAGCAGATTATCGTAAGCGGGAGATGATAACCATTGCCACCGTCATCGGATCATCGAACGATACAATTACAATAATCAGTGCATACTTAATTAGTCACTAGTTAATTATTGATTAGACATTAGTCTTTCGTTTAGCTCTTAGCCGTTATTTGTTATGATTGAATTGTTCCCGTGCCATGCGGCGTGCATGCGTGTCTCTGCGTGTGTGTGAGACTGTACGTGTCACTATGTGCTTGTGGTGTGTGTAGGGCTTATGTGATATTTACACGTGTGTGCGTGTGTGCGTGTGTGCGTGTGTGCGTGTGTGTGTGTGTGTGTGGAGTGTGTGTGTGTACACGGGCATGTGTGCATGTGTGGCGTGTGGAACATGTGTATGTATATATATATGTGATGTGTGTGGTGTGTGTGGTATGTGTTTGTCACACAGCTAATGTTTTATATATATATATATAGTGTGTATGTTTGTGTGTGTGTGTGTGTATGTGTGGGTGCATGTGTGTGTGTTATTATGATGTGTTTGTGGTGTTTGCAGTTTGTGTGTGTGTGTGTGTGTGTGTGTGTGTGTGTGTGTGTGTGTGTGTGTGTGTGTGTGTGTGTGTGTGTGTGTGTGTGTGTGTGTGTGTGTGTGTGTGTGTGTGTGTGTGTGTGTGAGTGTGTCTGTGTGGAGTGTGTGTGTGTGTGTGAGTGAGTGAGTGTGTGTGTGGAGGTGTGTGTGTGTGTGTGTGTGTGTGTGTGTGTGTGTGTGTGTGTGTGTGTGTGTGTGTGTACACGTGCATGTGTTCGTGTGTGGCATGTGAAACATGTGTATGTATATATGTGATGTGTGTGGTATGTGTTTGTCACACAGCTATGGTATATATATATATATAGTGTGTGTGTGTGTGTGAGTGCATGTGTGCGCGTGTGCATGTGTGTGCATGTGCTGTGTGTGTTTTTATTATGTGTTTGTTGTGTGTGCATATGTATGTGTGTGTGTGTGAGTGTATGTGGTGTGTATGTGTAAGTGTGCTATGTGTGTGTTTGTGTGTGTGCATATATATGTGTGTATGTGTGCGGGTCTGTGTGTGTGAATGTATGTGGTGTGTGTATGTGTAAATGTGTGGGGATGTGTATGTCTGGTGTATGTGCACGTGTGTGCGAATGCACACATGTGCACCTGTGGAAGTAAATGCACCTGTGGAAGTGGTGTTTGTGTGTGTGTGTATGAGTGTGTGTGTATTTATATGAGTTTGTGTGCATGTGTGCATGCATGTGTGTGAGTTTGTGTGTGTGTGCATGCATGTGTGCATGTTGCATGCATGCACACATGGGTGTGATGTGATTAGACATGGAGGATGGATGTATGCCTGCTTGGCACTTTGAATGCCAAGATACAAATGCTTGAAAAGGTTTGCCCATTTTTTCTAATCAGAAACACTATATATTTAGACTATTAATAATAATAGATCAATACATGTAAAATGTTGGCTATTTTTCTTTTCTTCATTCCATTTTAATAATTTATATTTATTGGTTCAGTTTTGTATCTCACCTCATATTGATGAGACTTAAGTCTGCTACTTCAAGGGAAATTGCTTATAAGTTACCACTGTGCATTATAAATAGTGATGTTGTAGTGAATGGTGTGTGGGAGGGGGTTTGGGTGTGTGTGTGGGGGGTTTGGATGACTATGCGTGCATTCGTGCATGCATGTATGTTTGATGACAGTTATTTGGCGTAAGACCGAGGTGCAGCAGTAGTGACATTGGGACTAGTATCTCTGTGTCGTGCACCAGAAACACTTGACATAGACTAGCCGTGTGTTGCTTTGAAGAGATGGCTGCCTCAGAGAAGGCACAGGATGGTCCGAGGCCAGATGACATGGATGATCCTTTGCTCTCAGAAGTCATCATCATGACAGGTAGGGCCTCCCTATATCATGCATGTACCTAACAAGTGGGCATAGTAACTAACATGACAACAATTTATAATGAGAGTCATCATTTTAGAAATGAGTCAGGAAGCAGTTTGTTTATCAAATGTTCAACTTTATATGTGACACCTGCATAGCCAACCTACATGTACATATGTTATATCCGGATACATGGTGCTATACAAATAATGTATTATTATTGTCAATTGTGTTTAAAAATAAATAGTGCCACTGAGAGAGTAGGTATATTTTCATATTTAATCTGCATTATTCTGTTACTGTTTATACTTAATTACTCCATAATTCTACTACCGTCCTGGTCCTACCTACCTAACTACCTACTTACACGCATGTGCACACGCATGCATGCACACACACCACACAAACACGACACACGCACACACAACGCATGCACACACATACACACATACACACACACTCACACACTCACACAACACACAGACACACACACACACACACACACACACACACACACACACACACACACACACACACACACACACACACACACACACACACACACACACACACACACACACACACACACACACACACACACACACACACAGTGATAGACTGGTTGTGCCATCAGGTGGAGTTGACCGTCTTGGTCACCTCTTGTTGACCATGCCGTCGGAGACGTACAAGAGACTGTGCAGCTGCTACACTGTGCCCCGCATCGCGGTCATCATTCAGTTTTATCTACAGCTGTTTGCCAAAGGCTTAAGTCAAAACTTTGCCTACCTTGTCGACATGTCTTCATGGAAGAAAGAACATGTAGCCATGCTACTTGAGACACTAAACATTGTTGAGGTATGTGTGGCATTTAATTCACACAACAAAACATGATTTGTTTTTGATCAAAGGTACATATGTATATTCTTCACAATGATCAGCCTGTATGTCCTTTACTAGAAACAGTTGACCATTATATGAACACATGTCCAATATCCACAGGTGTCTGTGTTAGATAGTGCAATTAAAATATATAAATGCAAGCAGGCCTGATTTGGGTTGCAGGAAATAAAACTACTGGCAAACTACACCATGGGACATTAGGTTGAAATCACTACTACAGTTCTGCAGTCCAGTTATTAGGACAGCATGACGTCTTTGTAAAACTTATAGTCAGAATACCACAAATAAAAACAGAATTGTTGACCAAGAAAAACCCACAGTTACGATAAATGGATACTTTATATTGTTGATGCTATATATCAAATAGCCTCACATGTAGTTTTGGACAAAGTATGTTGATCATGTAACAGCTTTATATCTTGGCCTGACCACTGGTCAAGTTTCAGCCAATACAACAGACTCCAATGTATAGATTAGAATCTACACAGCTGTGACTCGTTCAAACGTATTCCCATCTTCATGAACTATTACTATTGATCAAGATACTTTGCAGTATTTTCCGATATGGATTTGTTAGGCCCTTGGCTAGTATCATGTTTAATTAATTGCAGTGTCCAAGGTATTGTGTTTGTTTCTTAAGAACAGTGTGCATGTATTCATGTACGCACACACATGCACACTCACTTATACACCGATTAAGTTTGACTTGCCTGACTTATTACAATGGTGTGTACATCACATGGTATCTGTGAGCCTCATCTCATCTCACCTCATCATCCCATCTCCATTTCACTTGGGTCAAGATAAAGTGGACAACTTATTGTGGAGCGTGACGGTACAGTGTTAGAGCATCAGAATCTTCATCAAGAGAACCTTGGTTTGAATGCTTTTGCTGCTGTTTTGAACTTTGGGCAAGTTTCGTTCACTCTAAGTTGCTCCAGTCCACATTCAGTTATATGAATGAGTATCTGTGGTGAATATTTGTGTATGAAGTAGTCATTGCACATTAATTGCAACATGGCTGTATGCTTCCAAGTCAAGAAGGTGTTCATTTAAACAGGTCTGCCTGGAAGTACATTGTAAAATGCTTTGAGCAGTCCTAAGACTCAATGCCAAGTTATATAAGAACTTACCCTTTTGTAATGCAGTAACATTTCAAATTGTATTGATCACAGACAAATATGAATTCCATAACAACAGGTCACATTGATAGCCATCCTGTTTCACGTTTTTTAAGCCACTATTGTCAGTATACATCAATACCTAACTATATCGGAAGTATGCAACTATTAACATCAGAAGTGAACAAAGACCCAAACATTATTTCACTAGCTGTTAATCCTCATGCCATTCTTGGTCAAAGAACATGAGTAAAATATGTTTTAATCTTAAGTGTAACAAGCTAAGTTCTATGAATATTAGAAAGTTGTGTGTAACAAATATCTACATCAAGAAAGTATGCAAAAACAAGTTTGCCTTGTTTGAAATGCATTGAACCATAGGGAGTGTGCCCTATGTCCGTAAGACCGTCAGATTTAAGAAAACCTTACAACTGTAAGAATTGGCACTTGATAATGCCAATCAACACATTGTATTGTTATGAATTCTTTAATGGTTGACTTTGGAGACAATTTTATTCAATATGTCAATACCATATCACCTGCTTCGTATAAACATTTACAAAGTAAGCATCAGAACAATAGCACTTGTACGTTTCCACTCAGCAATTAATCACAATGTCTATATTAATTGCATGTCTTAAATTATTAATGTTGAGGCAGCCATTGTGCCTTTTGGGACTTGCCTTTACAGACATAACACACCCTAATTGCCTGCATTCTAGCGAAGTTTAAATATATGTAACACCAATACTTTTAAAACAACGTTTGTGTGTACAGAGTATTGCATTATGATTTATGCAGGACAGTACTACACATAAAATCCTAGTGACCAGGGATCCTAGCTAGTTTGCTGACACAAGAGCAACATAAGTTAAATTGTAACAGAGCTTTCTTAGAAAGCCAGAGTTACAACATGTACACAGAAAACAACAGACAACCTCCATGGTAACACCAATTAATTGACACAGTCAAAACAAACTGTACATGACATTTGATTATAATAACTACATCAGCAAAGGTAGGGGAAACAGCCCTCTGTAACGAACACAACGGATAGGTCTTAAGTCACAACATCTTGTGTTATGATATATGTTGTGCATTATTTTTGGAGTCTTATAAATGATTACACAACGTCTCTTGCATATCTTTCAGATGGAGAAGGCTGGGAATGTTTCAATATTATACTGCATACAGCCAAAGAATTGGCTGGTGGCGGGATATCTGAGACGGAAACTTGGATTTCTGCCCAGCAAATCTACAAAGGAAATTCCACAATTCGAAGTAAGTCGCACCTTTCACACCACTCCAGGGGTGTGGAAGAAGAACACCATAGTTTGCTACTCATTTCTTTACTGTGGCCAATGTGATAATGTGAGCTGACAAAATTCTTCTGTTTGTATTTTGAAAGATATAGGGATATCTAAATACTAGCTTTGTGATCATATTAATCTTAAAAATTGTCATTGTTTTTTGTATGGTTGGGCAAAATATGTTGTTATCTCAAATATGTATTGTTACTCTCTTTAATATTATTGTGCTTATGATGGTGTAATAGCACTGAATTAGTTATGCATATTCATTGTCTATATTTTTAACATTATGTTCAACCTGTCTCTAATATGTGCATTCCCAAGCTGGTGAGTACATAATTGTAAATACAAAAAATATGTCAGCTTAATCATGGGTTGTTTTTTTCCTGATAAGAGTCCACTTTTATGATAACAATGCTGTCAAATATATGAACCTAACTAAATTCATTATCAAACATCCAACAACAGATCCACTACTAAATTATGTGTAATAGAAGGACAAAGCCCAGCATTTGTAATTAAAGACTGACTTGATGATCATCGAATCATTACACATTTAACAGTTTAAGGATATCATGAAATGTCACTTTATAATTAACTTATTTTTAATTTATACAGATAACACATTCATTCTTGTACAGTTTCTTAAAATGTGCTTATATTTTATAATAGGTTCAATGAGTCCACTCATTTCACCATTGTTATGATAATTTGCATGTACCATGTGATCTCGTTTTATAGGCAGCAATATTCAAGAGACTGTCTGATAGTGCTCGACTAATTGACACAAGTCAGTTGACAGAAGCATTTGGTGGAACTATGACATATAACCACACTCTTTGGTGTCAATTTGTGGAGGTGAGAAACACTCAAAAATGTATACGGCTTGTCAAAAGTTTCGCAATGTTTTTAATTACCACTGCCTGATTGATGGTTGATCATGTCTCCATTTTGAATGAGTATGAGTGCTAGATATTACTCTTGTAGTAAAAAGTAATATAGTAGTATTACGTCATTGGAACACTAATGGTGAGGCAGACTCCTTCAAAGAAAGCTGCAATACCTATATGTTTGATTATGATATGTCATTTGTAAAGTCAGAATCATTATGTTTTAATTTTCTTAAGATATCATTGAGCCACCAACTGCAACTTTGCATGATACATTTTACAACAATTATGAAAGGAATGACACAAAGTTATCACTAGGTGAACTGTTGTAAGATGTTAATTCTCATCAAAGTAAATAACACCTTGTGGATGACCACAGAGGATTCAGAAAGCTGAGACTATGGTATCAATAATTCCATAGTGGCAACGAATTGCATACATTAAATCATGACTGCTCGAGTCAAGTATTTCTTGAAATCAATATTGCAACTAATTGAAGTTGATCTGCTTCCAAGATGTTGGCCTGAGCCACCTCTTCATTGTTTCTGTGCACTGGGTGAACCACAATACACATTTAAATCCTCATCGCCATTTAATGTCGTGTTTCACAACACACGAAGTCTGTTTACTACTAACTGTAACGTTATTAGTTTTTGCGGCACATTAGATGATGCTGTACGTGTCAGTCTGCATCCACCACGCAGGCGCACTATCTATCTTGGTTAACACTAGGCAATGGGCGGGTCTAGTAACTATGACTACCAGGTACTGCCATATCACTATGTCTGTAGGCGGCGCTAATAACTATGGATACATGTCAGTTTTATAATTTCATTGTACACATTAACAGCAGTAGTTTGGTCATCATCAACATCAGTTTCCTTTTTTGTACAGAAAATATATTTCACCCAGCCATGTGCAATTTTTTGTGCATTGATGGAGATCGAAGGTGCATCCACCGTTTTCATGTTGACTTCCCAATGCCAGTTTATACCAACAGGGACTAAAAAATTTTGTTATTTCTTGCCCGAATGATCTGGACAAATTAGCAAAATTGCTAAATGTCATGGGCCCATATTTCGTTTCTGCCTAGTTTCATCTCCTGTACAATAAAACCATATTTAACAAGTGTACAACAACTGTGGTGTAACTCAGTTGGTGTGAGTTGTGGTTGTTGATTAATGTCTGACTGCTATCATGCTCATGGTGGGCCTAACTGGTGCCTTTTGTGGTATGCAGATGAAACAGAATATTGAAACACGAATCCAGAAGTTGATGGAAAGAATTCCAAAGGCAAAAGACAGAGTGCACATGTTTCTGGAGTATGATATGCCAGAGACAACCACTGAAATTACAGCTCTGAGGGATCAACTACATGCCACATACTATGACATTATGAGGTATGTATTGCCTTAACAAACATTCTAAGGAATTGTATAGAAATCTGTAGAAATCCTTAGCATCTCTGTAGAATTCTTTAAAAAATTGTGTGGCCATAAAATTATATATAATTCTATAGAATATTCTACAGAATCCCATAGAGCATTATATAGCATTTTTATGGCTACCGTTTGACAGGAATTGTATAAAATTACATAGCAAACAATATTCTAGAGAAAATCTTCCACAAAAATCCTATAGAATATATTTGATAAGATGTATTCTATAGATATGTTATATCATGTTTTGCTAAGAGTTAATGACCATAGACGGAGAAGGGAAGTTTATCAATGTGCTCTCCACTTTATAAAGCTTTGTTCATAAAATGTATATGTTGTTTTCTCCTCCAACAGTTAACATATTGGCTGTAATAAGTGATAAACATATCCTGCTACAGTTTATTTATTTAGTCTGGTCATATCTTGTGAATTACAGAGACTTAAATATAGAGCACCTTATTGACGAGTGCAACAACCAACTAGAGCAGCTCTATACACCAACCAAGTATGCCCAGATAATGCACACACCCTTATTCAACAAGGCAAAGGTAACTATTGGGGAAAACAGAGAAAAGTTGATTGAGCATCGCAGCCATATGAAGTGGATGTGGCAGGAGGCAGATGCCATACTGTGTGAAGCAGTCCACCTGAAGAAATATGAACATAAAGCTGATAAAGTAAGATCTTACCCTTCTTTCTTCTGATATAATTATTATTGCACTGATCAACACATGTTTGGACAAAGTCAGATGGTTCCTTTCTTTCTTTCGATAGAATTATTATTGCACTGATCAACAAACGTTTCGTAAAGTTAGATGTTCCCTTTCTTTCTTCTGTCATAAATTTTATAGCACTCATCAATATAATATTTTGACAAAGTAACACGTTACCCTTCCATCTTCTGATACCATTATTATAGCACTGATCAACAAATGTTTTTAAAAAGTAAGATATTAACCTTCTTTCCTCTGATATCATTGTTACTGCACTGATCAACAAAATTGTTTTGATAATGTAAGATGTTACCTTTCATTCTTCTGATATAATTATTATAGCACTAATCAACACATATTTTGACACAGTCGGATGTTTCCTTTCTTTCTATTGATATCACTGTTATAGCACTTGTCAACAAATAGTTTGAATTTTCAAATGTGTAATGCTCGTTAAGTCCATGAGACTTGGAAAAAACTTGTGGAACCTTGCATTTTTGAAAGTGCCCACTTACTTGCTGCGTCACGTGGTCTGTCTACATTGTGGTGTGTCTACACCTGACTCTCGATATTAACCTGTGGGAAAGAGTAAATGCTGTGATTAGACGGACAGAACTAAACCAATTGGAAGAAATCTGTACTCGGAGTGGGACTGTACTTTTAAAATTGAATCTTAACGTGAGTTTATCAGACATTTTATATGATTGTGGTCACACCACATTTTATCGCCCAGTATTGACTGGGTTCTACCTGTAATATTGCATAACACAGCCGTGCCACGGCTTTGTTCTTCTGACTGTGAACGCACTGGTCACACTCAAGCGCCCGTCAGCATGACAACCATTATGACTGACGGCGCTGCCCCTTCGAACAATGCAAGCGATCACACTGCCAACTGCAGATCCCCGGTCCGTGGTCAGTGTGCTACCGAAGAGGTTCAGACAGATGGCCAAACTCACATCGTATGCAGTGGTATACTTTGCTATCTCTTCAACAACATGGACATCATGGTGCATGATACGCTGGTAAAGTTGTGCGTCGACCACTTCACTTCCAGCGAGATTGCAGCAGCTAAACAGACCCTATACGAATGCAAAGTCGTCAAGAATCTTGCTTTGCGTCAGGGCCGGCGCCGGCAAGGGCATCAGAAAGAGAAAAACAACATTGAAGATATACTGATGGCGCTGCACAAGTCGCCTAGGGGACTGCCAGTGTTTGCGGTTACGGATTTGTCCACCCTGCCACTGCTCGACGTCAACAACATCGACTTTGGTCACATTATCTCCGAGTTTCGTGCGATGCGGGCAGAAATGGCGGATCTGCGGCGTGACATGACAGCCGTCAAATCGAGGGAACCGGCCCAGTGATATGGCCTCAGCGTAAGCCTGAGCTCACGACAGATGATCGACAGATGCTTCAGGGGTAAATCTGCCGCCGATCAGCACAGTCACCATAGCCGAACCGAGCCACACTACGGCCGACGTAACCATGAGTAACATTCGAGCTACGTCTACTCGTCAGCGTGGCCCTGCGATGGTTAACATAACACCTCTACCAGCTGCGAACGTTATCGGGAACCGTGCGCCGGGTGTCGCAAAACAACCAAGTAAGACTATCGTTGATGATGACTTTAAGCTGGTGTCTGGCAAGAAAAGGCGCAGTAACGGTTCGAAGGCGGTGATCGGCACGCGGAAATCCCCGCGGTAACCAGCTGAAAGTAAAGGATGGACGATTCCTGACAGCCTTTATTTCACGACTGGATCCTACGGTCACTGTCGATGACATGTCTTTGTATGTGAAGTCTGTGCATAAGCTTGAGGCCAAATGTGTGAAACTAAAAACTAAGCATGAGAGTTATGCCTCATTCAAGGTTGATATTGTATGCAATGACGCATCTAAGTTTTATGACCCGGACAACTGGCCATCTGGTGTATACTTGAAGAAATTCTTTAACACCAAGAACTAAGTTATGGAAATTAACATCACATCTTTTAATTGTAATGGATTTAAAGGTTTTATGCCCTTTTTAAATGATGTGTTAATGGAATGTGATATACTGTGCCTACAAGAGCTTATGCTCACTAAACAAGATTGCCATATACTAAACACCTGTCACGAAGGTTATGTGGGATATGGTGTTTCTCCTGTAGATGCATCTTGTGGTATTTTAACTGGTAGGCCGTATGGTGGTGTAGGTTTTTTATGGAAACATTCCCTTGATCAATACATCACCATTCTTGACCAATGCTATGCGGCATAAGAATTTGTTGGGGTAACAAGGAATATTATCTACTAAATGTATATTTACCTTATGAATGCGAGGAAAACAGGGACAAGTTCAATGATTATATGTCCAAAATTGCTGTATATGTTAATAATATTAATAGCTCGTGCATCACTATTGTTGGTGATTTTAACGCGGATATTTCCAAGAAATCAGTTTTGGGAATATCTTACTTGATTTCTGCAAAGAATTTACTCTGGCTATATGTGATCAAGATACTCTCCCAATAGACACATACACATACGTTAGTTCTGCCTGGGGAACTACATCATGGCTAGACCATACCATATGTACCGCCAATGCGAAGGATTGCCTATCTAACATGTCCATACTTTATGACGTTATTTATTCTGATCACCACCCGATATCGTTCAGCATAGACAGTGATATTGTACCAGAATGCATTAGTGGTAGTGGCAATACTAATGAGATTAAGCAAGGCATACAGTGGGACAGATTAAACCCACAAGATATTGATGCATACAGAGAATGCACGAATGTTGAATTGAGCAAACTGAATGTTCCACCGGGTGTTAGATGCAATGATCCCAATTGTCATAACTGTAATCATCATCATGATCTCGATGACTTTTACAATTCTATCGTGATTACATTGAAGAGGTATGGTCACACACTCCGGTCAAATCGCAAAGGTGCTTATAAGTATAATGTTATACCAGGTTGGAACGAGAGAGTGAAAGAGCTTCATTGTGCAGCCCGTGATGCTTACTGTATATGGAAAGAGACTGACAAACCTAGACAAGGTGACATTTTTAATGTTATGAAATTATCCAGAATGAAATTCAAGCAGGCGATCAGAAAATGTAAAATGGAGAAAGAAACTATCATTGCTGATAACATTGCAGAACAGTTGTGTCAGAAAGACCACCGCAAATTCTGGAAAGAAATTAAGCACTGTACGAACAGTAAAGTAAAACTTCTGACAAACATTGATAATATACACAGTGACGTAAACATCGGGTCCATGTGGAAGCATCATTATGAACATTTATTTAATGATGTGGAGGATAGTTGATGTGATAACGTTTGTTATGATTGTTCCACTGGCAATACAGGAATGACTGTTGGTGCATTTGAACTGATGGATATTATTAATGGACTCTCAAAAAATAAGTCACCAGGTGTGGACGGTATCAATGCAGAACATATTAAGTTTGCTGATTATCAACTCGCTGTGCTTTTGTCTATCCTTGTGTCTTCGATTCTGGTGCATGGTTATTTACCAAAAGAAATTTCACAGTCTGTTATTGTACCAATTATTAAAGACAGAGTAAATGACAAAGGGAATTATAGGCCAATATGTCTATCGAACATATTTTCGAAGATAATAGACACTTTTCTTTTTAACAGAATGGAAATGTACTTGGAAACCACTCCTAATCAGTTTTGGCTTTAAGCCTAAACATGGAACGGAGTTATGCATGTTTGCATTAAAGGAATTATTAAGGTTCTACACTGAACATGGTTCAGCTATGCACGTCGCGTTTTTAGATGCATCAAAGGCGTTTGATCGTGTCAACCGATATATAAACTTTTAACGAAACTAGAACAACGAAATGTACCGAACTATATCTTAAGAGTACTCGGCAATGAATTCAATAATCAATGTGTATGCATACGATGGGGAAATACCTACTCAGACTTCTTCTGGGTAGGCAATGGTGTTAAGCAAAGTGGGAAGTTATCCCCTTTGCTTTTTAACATTTATATGGATAATCTGAGTATACAACTGCACAAAAAACAAATCGGTTGTAGTCTTGGTAACATGGTTGTTAATCACCTTATATACGCCGGTGATCTACTTTTGTTTGCACCTTCTGCTAAAGGACTACAAACACTACTTGACATGTGTTACTCATATGGATGTGAGCATGACGTGCAATACAATGCGGGTAAATCCCTGGTCATGTACTTTGAATCTAGAATGTCAAATCTGTCTAAAGAAATGACATTAGGAGGAAAGAAGCTAAACTTTGCCACCTCTTGTAAATATCTTGGACATGTCATTTCTAATAACTTGTCTGATGAGTCTGACATGCAAGCCAAAGTGAGACTTTTGTATGCCAAGAGTAATATGTTACGTCAAAAGTTCCACTTTTGTTCAACTGCTGTAAAAAATAAGCTATTTACAGCATATTTTGGTAATATCTATATGTGTGCGTTATGGGTGAACTTTAGAAAAGTTAATTTTCAGCAATTCGTTGTTGCATATAATAACTCTTTCAGAATATTGAACAATTTGCTCATGAGATGTAGCGCTAGCCACATGTTTGCTACAGCTAATGTCAGCTCGGGTAAATGTGTAATCAGAATGGCTATTTTTAGCTTAATGAATAGGATTTACATGTCTTTGAATCCCATTATTTATAGCATTAAAACTAGCGACGTGTATTGTACTTCGAAACTGCGGCACCAGTGGGTCCGGGATTTATATAATTGTTAAACATATTGTTCTTATCGATGTATTTTTTTATTTATTTACATACTTTTATTGATGTACTTGTATATATGGACATGATGGTTGTCTGAAATAAATACATTATTATTATATTATTACTTAATAGTAATAATGACAAACTTCTATAGCACCTAAATCCCCAGGAATCTGAGCTCAGAGGCGCAACATACAAAAATCATTGGGCAAAATCGTTAACAGGGACAAGCAAGAGTCGTCATTAGAGCAAGGGACCGCCAAAGGTTAGGGTGGAAATGCAACTTCAAATAAATAAGTATATTTTTTACGGAAGGTATTTATAGTCTCAGATGATTTTAAAGCGATAGAGAGTTGATTCCAGATTGTGGGTGCAGCTACAGAAAAAGCACGTTTGCCGATATTAAGTTTGGTTTTAGTGTGCAGTTGTCATGGTATGTCACACAGGTGCTACACTGGCTGCTGAGTGTGGGCCTGCCGGCAGCGAATCAGGAGCCAGAGATAGCAGACAGTCTCAGTAAAGCTCACATACTCAAAATACACTTTGAAACTGGTTTCTATGCAATTGCGCAGGTAGGTTGGTTAAGTTAAGCAGCAGTTTGATTTAAGGAAACAACTAGTCACTGTCGGCTAGTTGTCCAGACACTTTTGAATATTTTTTTCGTCCACATAATATTTTGCTGTACATACTCCACTTGAAATACATGCTCTGTATTCATCCTTTCAAACAAATAGCAGTACATCACTAAGATATCCTTGCATAACCTTAAACTTGTCACACAATGTTGACTTGTTTGGACATGGACATGTGGGAATAAGGATAGTTTGTTTAATACATTAATTTTATGAAGCCAGTTATCCATTTTAAACTAATAACAGGTATATTTTGACAAAACCATGTTAAACTCAATAACTATTAAACATGGTTTACATTTGAACATGTTGCACACGATACTCATCGTTCTGTGCCCATTTTCAGAACATCATTTGGCTGGCACGGAAGATTGAGAAGAAAAAGGAGACAATAGTGCAGTCTCAGCATGCCATCTACTTCACCCACATGCTTAACACCTTCAAGCAATTCGACATATCCATCAAACATTTCCAAGATATATTGAAATCAAAGCATGATGTTTACGTGAATGTGTACAACTTATTTACTGCTTCACACGAGGTAAGTGACTACATGATTTGTACTCATATATGCATCTGTTATAAACCCAACAACCACAACTAGTATCAGTATCATGTTTAGGGCCATTTAGTTAAAGCTTCACCCTCAGTTCATCGAAAATACGTATGGTATGTTCAGTCGGTTTAATAGAGGATGAGCACTTTAATAATCATGTCAGGTGTTTTGTTTCATGTAAATATATAGATGTGTGTGTGTGTGTGTGCGCGTGCGCGTGCGTGCTTACGTGTGGCCAGGGTGACAGATATATTTAACTGGCTGCCTTCAGGTGGCCCAGTGGTATTCAGAGATTCTACGCCTCCTGCCAACCCATCAACTGTTGCGTCATGTGAATACTGATCCTGGGTGCCCTCTCTCGCTGCCTATACGCAACACTGCTATTGAGAGCTACCAGAACTACGATCCCGTCCAGTATCAACTTGAGACATTACACGACACCCTGCAACTGATTGCCGACGTGACGGTGCGCAAAGAAATTGGACAACTTGTTTACAGGTACACTTTATGTGGTCTAATTCCTGTCGTTGTTATATCCAATGGAAAAGTTTTTTCACCCAGATAAATATTTAAGGAAAATAATTCTGTGTATGTCAGTCGACGTTAACAGAATCAATTGATAAAATATAAATACAGATTATAATACAAATTTTAAATCCAGGGGGAATGAAGGTAACTTTACTATAAACTATGTTTAGTTTCACTGTAACTGTAAAACACGTACACCCAACATAATGTATAGTACCACTCAATGAATAAGTATTTCATACTAATTTACTCAATGAAATATCATGGTTGTTCAAAAATCCTGAAAAAGAAAATAGATGTGACAATTTGTTGAGTGATTCAACACAGTGATTTGTCAATTATTAAGTTTTGAAATTACGTTTAATGCCACCTATACCATCTTTATTTAATGTGGAATAGCCAGTCTTATACCGAACGTGTGTCAAGCTGTTACCTAAATTATTGTAACTGTACCACGATTTAGTTGAATATACCACTGGCACAGTATGTAATACTATTGATATATCATATTGCTTTAGGGCTGAACTTCTGCGCAAGGTGCTCGAAAAGCCGGAACTGGTGACACAGAAGGAAGCAGAGGACATCCTTCGCTGGAAGTGTATGGTAGATGACAACAGTGATGACGTCTCAAGGCTACTTGTTTCACAGTCATTCAACCGCGCCAATAAGGAACAACCACGTTTGCTTAGATGCCACAGTCGAACTCCAAAACTGCGAAATCAATGCTACGTTACAATTGATTCCGATTCAGACACCGATCTTTTTGAATACATGCAAAAACAAGATAACAATGAGGTTCATCTTGAGCAGTGTAAGTCAGATATAGTTTCAGCCAAACACCATCATCCCAACATTAAGTTACACGTAAGAAGTGGAAGAGCGCAGTGCAGTGATATGGCAGAGCTGGACAAATTGCCAGCCAAACCGTGTCTTAAGACTTCAAGAGTGAATGAGCACCGTAGGTCACTAAGTTGCCACGTGTCACTAGGGAGGCATAGCAGCTGTAGACGTGTATCAAGTGTGAGTTGGATGCCAGATGCTCGCGGCGCACACAGCAACATTGATGGTACTGGGCAAGACGCAGATTCGTTGAGTAGGTTGTCGTACCCCAACCGCCCGGAATGGTGTACATTCTTGGACTTCCCAATGTCACCAGGGAAGCAGTACCGCCAAAGGCAGGCGTGTGGTGTCGACAAGACACCAACAGCTCGCGGTGACACAAGAGATAACATGCTACATGCGGATTCTTTCAACAGGGCGTCACGTTTTAAACATCGCAAATCTTGTGCAACTAATACTTCACCAACCGAAGTTTATAGCAATGACAAACAAAACAACAGCATTGTAAAGAAATTTCACAGCAGCGCAAGACATCAATCTGGTACTCCAGTCCAGCGGAAGTATGTAAGTATGGCAAGTGAGACAATGACTTCAAAGCATGGTGAAACATTGAGAGCAGGGTTTCCAATTCCAGACAATGTTGCGTCAGTGAGGAGAAAAGATTCGGGAACACACGATGTAATTAGATCATCATCAGCGTCATCGAAACAAAAACGTAATTCCACTAACTATTGCCCTGTTCAGAAGACACGAGTCGACAACACAACAGCGACTGGCGGGAACATGACTCCACAGTGTGACAGGTTTATCTCATGTTCAAGTACATCGTTCGGAAAGCTCACAAACAAACAATTTATTAAGAATTGCAAAACAAACTCGGCCATAACATTGCCTGAATGTACAGTCAAGAACATAGACAAACCAGTCGCGAAAGAACAGTCTCCCGGTGCTGATGTCAACAGCTGCTCGTGTAGGCACAAGGTTGTAATGCATGCACCACATAAAGCTGGCTCAGTGCCGACAACCAGAACACAGGTTTTGGAGGGAAGGTAAGTTAGTATGTTGCCATTAATACATATTATAGGGAAACAAAAGGCAATATCGATTGACCAATAAACGCTGAACAGTGACGTCGGTTATGACCCGCTAGGATGTTACTGTTGCATCAGGTGTACCAATACGCCAGCACATCTATAGGTTTCTCGTATTCCCTTCGATTCAGAAGCTGCGTTACCACCCGTGACGTCAGACTTAAAATGAACAATAGCGCTGTCCATACATTTTGTATTATGTGTGTTCAAAAAGATTATACTAGTATACTCCTGGCATAATATTCTTTATTGTAATTGCAAATGGTTTGTTTTTATTTACTCTATTCGGTGAAACATTGTGTTATAACGCAACAGTTTCGCTGCTCTGTTCACAAATTCTGGATAAACTCTGGGCAAATTGCAAACGCTGGCTGCCATATCACATGACCATTGCA